>JAHVYC010000144.1:2180-18696 GCA_020623665.1 Calonectria multiphialidica
TAAGAAGGGACCTTGTTTCATCTGCATTTTCATCATACTCTCTTCTGGGGGATGACAACCGCATAGGAGGACCAGGGGTGGCGTGTTACTTATTTTGGGATCAGCTTTTTGTGAATGGGAATTGTTACTTGTTTTTTGGAATAGATGCTGGGATGTTGAGATGTACGACGCATTGGCAGGGGACGGACCAAGACTGGCATTGGTATGATGGATGGCATGGCATGGGGAGGATGCGACAGGGGAATCGGACAAGGACTGTATATACCATACCAAACTCGGTGGTAAATGCATCCGTGATTCCTTAAAAAAAAAACTTGTATGAGTATCAGTTGAGTGAGGATTGTGTTTACAACATGTCTCGGGTCTCGCTTCAGCCTCGGCTGGACGCGAAGTAAATTGAAGCCGTCCTTTTTCGGAATCTTTTGCTAATTACCTAGCACTGACCATGTACCGTCCCCCGATACCAGACAAACCGATGGCCCTCATTAATATGATGATGGTCTTGCAACCTCGCACAGCCTCGCACAGATTATTCGAATCGTGTTACATATTTTTTCTTTTCCCCTTTAGTTCCGACATCCTTCGGAGTCATAGTCAGGCTCCCCGTCATGCCACGAGGTTTTTATTGGCGAACCCGACACGGTGATTCTCGAGGTCAAACGCCACAAACAGCGCCTTGAGCATTACATCGCCAAAAATGGTCACCTCCATGTCCTCGGCGCTCTGCATGCCGCCCCAGCAGTATTCCGGGTCCACATCCACCGGGCCGTAGTTAAGGTACGGGCCTGGGATGGTCAAGACATGATTGCCATCGCCAGGTAGCTTGAACATCAGGTCTGGCAAGCCGTCGGCCAGCTTGCAAGGGAATGTAAAAGCATTGTCGAGTCGTGGATCGACGCGCATGCCGGGTACATCGAACCAGTACATGCTGGCCAAGTCCGGCGGCAAGAAGACGAGTGTGGTGCCCGTGTCAATGGTGGCCTCAAACGAGTGCTTGAACCAGACTTGGCGGGACCCGGACCAGGCCGTCAGGTCAAATGTGACATCCCAGTGGGGGCTATGCGGGTTGGTGTCGAGCCACGTCAAGTTGTCGCTCGCGCGCGAGGCGTCGACGTGTCCGAAGTCGAAGGTGCCCGTGGCGTTGCGGCGGAGGTCGACGGAGAATACGGGCTTCTCTAGAAGCGGGCGTAGGCGGTCCAGGAGCGATGGCGTCGGAGGATCCACGTTGTTGTGAAGAGACTTTGCGAATCCCATGATTCCTGAGAGCTCAGTCTCACGTTCGAAACGCGGGGCCATGGTTTGCGCCGACTGCACGACAGCGTCGCGGAGCTCTAGTCCGCCAAAGCGAACAGTGTCACGGTAGACGATGCCATTGGCATGGGTTCCGTCCACTAGCACCAGCCACCAGACGTCAATTCGAAACTCTCAGCCTCGCAGCACATGGGAAGGAAACTTACTGTACTCGACGAACCAAGTGGCGTTGTCAATGCGGCGTGACGAGTTGGAGGACTGAGGTTTGTACTGGGGTGCCCAAGGACCGTCCTTGTTGGATCGATACAGGGTGTCCGTAGATTGCACCCACCTAAAGAGTCAGCAAGGGGAAAGGATGGAGACGTCAGTCTGCTCACATGTCCGCGGAACCCGTGTCAATGGCAATTTTGAGCGTCTGGGGCGGATTCCCAACCTCGATGTCGGCAATGTAGATGTCGTCACTACCCAGGGGTTTCACGTCAACGAGGCCATCTGGTAAACGTCAGCTGCTTTTTGATACCGCCGCCCGGATAAGAATACTGAACATACCATCGTTGAGAAGTGAGAAGGTCGACAAAACGTGATCTGGAATGCGGTTCTTGCCCCATTTCTGTCTCGCCGCCACCCAGTCCCGGACGAAATCAGGTTTCGAGCTCTGCGCTTTGTTCACGGCGAGGGAGAAGGTGGAGGGAGACTTTGCCGGGCCGAAGCTGTGGGGGACAGCGAGAGCCGTGACCAAGCTGACGAACAGCGAGACGAGAAGGATCGCGCTCTTCATGGTTGTGCTTGGCTGAGGGGAAGGGTCGGTTGTCAGGCTGAGAGACAATGGTCCCTGAGGGAGAAACGAATGACAAGAGGCAAATGGGAGATGAGAGGAACAAGGAGGATGAAGACCAACAGCTGAGGAACGAAAGGGGGAGATGAAGAGGCAAGAGCACTCCGGTGAGCAGTTCCGCGGTTTGCCCAAGAAAAGATATCTCTGGTAGGCGGGCAAGAAATCACAGGTCCCTACCAGCTGTCACCGCATACGAGGCAGTTGTTGTCGAGTGTCAGAGAGTGCCCTGGTCAACTAACACGCAAATCTGAGTTGCCTCAAATCACAAAAAAAGCTCTCACAACTTGGATTCGCTGCTCTACACTGCGCTGTCTCTCATTCATTCATCTTACAGGCAGGAGGAGCCCAGGTCATTTTTATAAACACGCCTTCATCTCCACAGATGCGGAAAACCGACATGTGTCTCTTGTTGCACGACATCAATTCTTCTGTCCTAATTAGACGAGAAGGGAGAGGGAGGGAGAGAACTCCTACCCGCGTACAACCTCAACCTCATCTTGGTTCCCGTGCTGTGGCCCCGTTACACAACGGCAGCGCGGCGTAACACGCAACACCAATTGTGTTTTTTTTTCTTTCTTCTGCCTTTCCTGGCCTCCTGGTAGGCCCGCAGCCCCCAGGAACGGAAGCGAGCACAGAAACCTGCCCCAATCCGCCGTGCCGGCAAACAAGGCCAAGAACGGCCCGGGATGCCCTGCGGGTCTTGTGTGATGCGGAGCAGACAGCCGTAGGACCAGCAAACCCAAACTGTGCACGGGAGACCCAATATGTCCCAATGTCATTCGCGGCTTGTGCTCGGGTGTGTTAGTCTTGCCAGGCCTTACAAAAGGGACAGGACTGGGATGTTCAGATATGGGAGACGTCGACACGCACGCCATTTGATATACGTTTGTTGATTGCTAGGTCGGATACGGATCAAATGCACCCGGAGAGACGCACGAGAAGCGAAAACATAGGGTCAAGCACAGGGTGAGCAAGCCGGAGTCATTCCGGGAGAGCCCCAGTACTAGCCGAAGTCCGTAGAGTACTGTCGTTGTGTCTCGTGCTCCCCTTATGCCGTTGAATCACCTACATGACGAATACCAGTTACTCATACCGCTTATTGCGTTCATAACATCACATCATGTTTGCTACTTGGTTGAATACGTATGCTTTCTTCGTGAGGTGAGAGATATGTCATCATCTGACTCTATCTGTGTCATTTGCACATTGTCGTGTGGTCTATCCTTACACGACCCGGTATCAATATCAACATAGTGGCCCGCTTTTACCCCCCTCATAAACCGTCGAAAAATGGACGCCCTCTATAGCTCGTCATGGGGTGGCTGCTTCTCACCACCCTTCTCCGTCTTCTTCTGGTTCTCCTTCAGCTGTTGGAGGAGTTGCTCCAGCTCCTCCTGAGAGGGGCCCTGGCCATCCTGGTTCTTTAGCTGCTCCCTGAGGAAATCCTCAGCGTTGAACTCCATGGTCTCCTGCGAGGGCTTGGCGCTCGAAGTCTGGCTCTTCTTGGCCTTCTTCTCCGCCTTCTTAGCCTTTTTGGCCTCCTTTTCCACCTTCTTGGCTCCCTTCATGGCGAGTGAGATGCCAGCCTGTTCCAACTTGCGAGCCTTGAGTTCCAGGTCCTTGACACGAAGGACGGGGTCATCAGTAGGGCCCAAGGCAGACTGCTTGGGCTTCAGGTCATTGAACCATTTCAGAGTAGACTCGTAGAGGTCGGAAACTTCTGACAGGTCCTCAAGGGTGTACAGGGGAGGGACGGGTCCCTTCTCCTTAATAACATCCTCCATCTTGCGTGCTGTGTCATCTGCATCATCCTCAAGTCCATCAAAATCGCCCTTGGGAGTCTCGGCGGCGGCCTTGGTAGAGCTGCTGGAAGAAGCAGATGGGGATTCTGAGGCAGACTTTTGCCAAGCGTCGTGTTCCGCAATCTGCTCCTTGAGCTTGGTGATGAAACTCTCAGTTTGAGAAAGGACACCCTCCAGCTTGGTGACGAGAGCAGGTCGTTCATCGGCCTCTGTGATTCGCTTCTGGGCAGGCTTGACAAGGTCCTGAAGGCTCTTCAGCTTCGCCTTGAGGGTCTCCAGGCTCGCTTCGGCCCCATCCTCATAAAGCCACTCGCTGATCTCGCCCGACAGTTGGGTCAGCTTGGCTCGCACCTTATCCGTTGTGACCTTGATGAAAGCCTCATCGTCCAGAATATCTCGAACCTTGTAGGTGTAGGCCTCGAGCTGGTTCAAGGCTTCTTCCCTCTGGAAACGAGCCTTGTCAGAGGCGGCGAATGCTTTGAGGCGGTCCTTGGACTTAACGAGTTCTTGCTTGGTAAGCTCGGGAAGACCAAGCTTCTCAACGGTAATCTCGACGGGAATCGAAACAAGCTCCTTCTTCTTCTTGGCGTCAGCCTTTGCATCAGCCTTAGCATCAGCCTTAGCATCAGCAGACTCAGAAGCTGCGGGCTCGGCGTCAGAGGCGGTGGAGGAGCTTGCGGACTCTTCCGAAGTGGAGGAGCTCTTTGCGGCATCCTCCTTCATGACCTCTTCGGAGCCTTCAGTCTCCTCGCCGAGAGGCTTTTGGTCCTTATCCTTCTTTCCAAAGCCAAACAGGTTCTTGACACCGCCGACGAAACCTTCATCAGCTGCATCCGCCATGCACTCAACAAGGGCCTTGGTGATCTGGAATTCGCCATTCTCAGAACTCAACTCGGCGGCAATCTTGAAAACAATGTCTGACTCAACACAAGAGGGGTACTTCTCCTTGATGCTTGCGACTGTGGCAGTCAGGTTCTTGGTCGTAAAAGTCTTGACATTCTTTTCTTCAGATCCAACCTGCTGGTAAATGGTAGCAGTGAAGTCCTCCTTATCGTCAAAGGAGAGAACCTTTGGAACGCCCTGGGCCGAAATGGCGCCCCAAAGACGCTGACGATCCTCCTGGTCGTTGATGGTGCGCTTCAGCCCGCTGGAGTAGAAAGCACCCTCAGAGATGCGAATATCCTTAACTCGGAAGCTTGGGCTGAGCTCGGCGGCACGGAAACCAGCTCCGAACACGGCAGACTCGTCAGAGTTGACGTTGGATCGAAGCTTGTCAGCAGAGCCGACAATGTTCTCAAGCGCCTTCTGTACAAACGGAGTTCGCGTGGCACCGCCATGCAAAATAACAGAGTCAAGGTCGATGATTTCGAGACCGGCCGCTTTGAGGGCGTCCTTAATGGCCACACCGATTCTCTCGACATGCTCCGCAGCCATCTCCTCAAACTGGGCACGGGTGATCTTGTACTTGAAGTCGACGTCCTCGTACAGACCCTCAAAGCTAGCGCCAGTGTTTTGGTTGGCACTCAAAACGTGTCGAATCTTTTCGACCTGGTTCGTGAGCTTGGCAATGGCACGGCCGTGGGCCTTGACGCCCTCGGCGGTAGCAGAGATCTTCTCAGCACCCTTGGATTCGACAAATTGCTTGACCATGTCGTCCAGAATGAGGTTGTTAAGAGAATCTCCACCCAGGGTTCGGTCCCAGCCAGCTCCAAGAACCTGAACCTCTTGAACAGTCTTGTTGAACTTGCCAATGTCCTTGACAGTTTGGCTCTGGAACTTCATGACGGTTGCCTTGGTAGAGCCAGCACCCATGTCAAAGACCAGGTGGTATTCGGGCTTGGCTCCTTCGCTGATGCTGGGGAACTGTCGGCTAGTGGCGTAGTTAAGACCAACGGCGAGACCGTCGCTGATCAGGCTGAGGACCTTGAGGCCAGCGAGATCGGCTGCAGTTTGGATAGCCCGCTTCTCATCGGTGGTGTAGAAGGGAGGAACCGTAATCACAATGGAGCGAACTGAAGAGCCATCGCCAGCCGCCAATTCGGCGTTCTTCTGAATGCTCTGAAGCTCCATGGCGAGAAGTTCCTCCACCATCCAAGCCTCCTCCTCAGGCGTGAATGCCTTGCTCTTGAACGCCGCGGTGCCTCGGACGGGGTGAGCCTGCAATTGCAGGGCAGGGTGTCGAGCGGCGTACTCTTGGACAATCGAGCTGTCGGTGGACAGACCGAGGATGGTCTTCAGGTTCGGGTAGACGTCGCCAGGGAATCGGGCGCTGAGAGCAATGGCGTCGGCGCCATATGCTCGCTCGGGGAACTCCCCAGACTTGGGGGCATTTCGGGAGGGCTTGAAGACAATTGCTGAGGTTTCCTTTCGTCGCGAGTCCTTGGTCAGGACAATGTCGAGAGGGATACCAGGCTTGACGAGGGCGGCCTTGATGAACTCGGTTCCCAGGTCCACGCCCAATACGGCAGAGATTGCAAAAACATTGGAGGCGAACAGGAAAACGGCTCCGAGGAGCGTCATCAATGGCGACACGCGAAGGGCGGCCATGATGGTGGGGGTTGCGCTCGCTTGGCGCAACCAACTAAAGAGGGATCGTTATATGAGAGGTACACCGCCGGCCTGTCAATGACGGCTGGAATTGGCGAAGACGATGTGACGACGCCCAAGGGATAGTGGGAGAGGGGGGAAGAAAAATAGGGAGGTAGATCCAGGTCCCCGTGGCCCAAATTGCGCGAGGCCAGAAAAAGAAAAAGAGAGGTTGAGGTGGCCTCAATTTCCCCGATGGGCGGTTGAGTCGGTGCAGCAAGAAGCCACGAAGCGGTTAAGCTTGACGACCTTTCCAGCCACTCAGCAAAGAGGACAAGTTGGTGCGAAACGCTGTGACGTTCCTGCTTTTGCAAGGCTGAGGGGTCCTGCCCGGCCGATAACGTCTGAGGGGCTCCTTCATTGGCGCGATAAGGCTCCAGGCGGGGTCCGGGGCTCCAGTCTGGTCTTGGCCTTTGTTGTGTCCACGTTCCCTTGACAAATAATCAGCGTCTTACAGTACTTACAGGGCCCCAGTGTTTCTGAATGTTCATGATCTCTGGTCATACGGGTGACTGGGCTTGCTACATCCACTGCCCACAACGGGCCGTGTTTGCTGTCTTCTGTCTTCACCATCTGTGTCAACATGTGACGCAATTGTTGACACCGTTGCCAGACCGTCTTAGTCACCTATTCCGTGTCGAACACTCTCGTCAACTTTCTTGTCTCAAGTTGCCCGCGGAGATTTATCAAGCGTGCTATGGATACATCTTGTGGTGCTACACGGCAATTCTCATAAGTGCTGTGGGCCGTATCTGAGACGAGGTCTTATTATAGGATATAATGGTGGTCAAATTCATTGTAGACTGCCTTTTGGCTCATTATTCTGAGCCCTATCACAGCGGAGCTTGTTCACCCTTCTGGTCAACCGCCTTGGCCAACTTCAGCCTTGGCAAATCGCTCTCTAGTGGCCAGGTTGTAACAACTCGTAACCAGGCAGGCAGGCTTCCCCCCCCGATTCTTCTGGGTTGCTTAGTCTGCCACGTCGATGATGGGCTCCTGGGTGCGTTTTCAACAAGTACCTAGTTTATTTCAACTTACAACACGCTCATCTCCTCTCTGCTGCTGTGAGCTGAATGCAGAGTCTGTAAACTGTTCAAATAATGATGTAGGAATCTTCACATCCACAAGTTATGGGGAATTACGACAAGTATACTAAGTTAATATTAAATATCTGGTTCGTCATCTTCTTCTTCCTCGCCTTTCGTTCTTGGTCTGAACTGGGATTTAGTCTCATTCACACAGCTATTAGTAACTACATCGGGGGTATTGTTTCACTTTTGATACTGGGGCGCATATGCAGATATTAAGAACTTAGTCGCATTATCGGGTAGCAGTAGACTTAAACAATTTGAAGTTGGCGTCGTGGGCGTAAATATACAGGCCAATAATTTCCTTTCATAGCTGGCGGCACTCGTTGTCAATGCCATTAACAGTCTCCTCGTGTCATCCTGCAGTCCGAAATCCCATACCGACATTAGGCATGTACTTTAATCGCCGGTGTCTACCTCAAGGTCAATCTGCACACCATTGCTTACGCCGTAGTCTTCCAGGCTTAGCTGGTCTTTGAATGGTCGCTCGCCCTGGCGCTTGAGCAAAATTTCATGTGGCTCGCGGCCGATACGAGCAGCAACCATAATCTTAAACTCCTTTATTCTGTCAGAAGCATAACAGGGAATTGCTGCCTTGGTTCCCAGTCGATCGTTGACGTGGACGATGATCATCTCCTCCCCCCCTGCCGGAGCGGCCGCTGGGGCAGCGGGCTTGGGGTCCTTCTTGGGCTTGCTGGATTCGGGATCGTCGCGGTCGCGGTCCCTGTCTCTGGGTCTGTCAAAGTCTCGACCTCCTCGTCGATCTCCGTCGCGGTCTCTGTAGTTATCGCGGCCAGAGCCTCTGTCTCTGTCTCGTCCATATGGCCGGTTTCGATCTCGATCTCGATCAGATCTGTCGTCTCGCCTGTCGTCTCGCCTGGAAGAATCGCGGTCACGGTCGCGGTCGCGGTTGTCGCTTCTGTCACCTCGTCCATCAACCTCACCCTCCTCATGGTCGCGTGCAGCCCTCTTCGGCGAGTCGCGATTGCGACTGGGGGACGCCGGTCGGTCTGCCATGGCGGCGCGTAGGGGAGTGTCTGCACAAGGGCGAAAATAAAGGTGATGAGGACTGGGTTTGGCTAAAGTTGCAAAGTGACGAAAGACTAGGCCAGGCGAAATTAGAGGGGCCGAAAGGCCCATGACCAATCAAATGCTAGAAATAGCTCTCCACATTTTCGCAGATCCCTGAAGCGGCGTCACTTTTAGCTTTGCCTATCGCCTATCGAGTTCAGCATCAGCCCTACAGTACGGCCTTGGATGTTGATCAAACGCCGCCACTTCAGACTCTTGACTGCGAGAGAAACAAGGCCATGGGAAGATTCAAATCGGGTAAAATCAACCAGTCATACATTCCTCCCAAACATCCCCAGGATATTATTCAATGACTCATTCTCCCCAAAGTGATGGAGCTCATTCAAACATGTGATCACACGATTTCCCGTGTCATGGAACAGAGAGATTTGGCATCACCATACCGACAGAATGTTCTGTCCTTGGTGAGTATTATTCCACAATTATTTTCTGTATACCCCTTGCCTCATCTGGTTTCCCCCAAAGACTTTCCATTGTTACAAGATTAAGCAGAACTCCCCCCGACCCCTTCGCCGGACATGAATCCGAGTCCCAAAATTCAACAAGCCCAAATGCAAAGTCCCAAACCATCCGTCTCTCAGTTTACTCTGAGCGAATCCGCGATTTGCAAACGCCGTCATTTCATGGTACACAGTCCTCGTAGGGAGATGAGAGGATAACAGTAGGTTGCGAACCCACCTACGGGATGCCATTTAGGAGTTTTACGACTCCTCAGTGCGGCGGGGACGAGGAGGGCCACCCGCACCACGGTTGCCACGACCGCGTCCACGACCATCACCACGGAAGCCACCTCGACCGCGGCCACGGCCACGGTGGTTGCCTCCCTCACGCTCGTTGCGAGGCTTGTTTCGCTGAACCTGGTGGAATCCATCGTTGGCCTCAGTAGGGGCGGGCGCAGTCTAATAGGTTGATTAGTTGGTAACAATAGACAATAGGTTCGCTATGCTTAATTTACCTCAGTAGTTTGCTCGGGATGGTCGTCAGCCCAAGACTGGTTGTTCGTGCCGGTAGGGGTAGCAGCCTCGGCCTCGGCCTTGACGTCAACCCACTCCTGAGACATGGAAAGCTCGTTGTTATTAGAGTTGTCCCAGTGACTCTCGGCAACGGCATTGGCAGCCTCATCAGCCACGCTGGCGTTGGCAATGCCGTTGGAGGCAGGCTCGGCGGCGGCGGGACTGTTGGCGACAGCAGTGTCACCGGCCTCAATCTCGGCGGCAGTGGCGTTTGCGATGGTGGGGTCGGATACGGCCTCAGCCTGGCCTTCTTCGTAGTATGGAGCCTTGTACTCCTTTGCAAGAGTCTTGACCGTGGAGTCTGGCGGAGATCAGCATTCATCCTAAGTCGTGGGGGAGGAAGAAAACTTACAGGTAGTCTGGAGCTGTTCGCCAGGGACGCTGATAATCTGGTCCTCAGTTCCAGTGACAAGCTTCAGCATAGACTGCACAGCACTGTCATCACCAGAGTAGATAGCGAGAAGGACACCTTCAATCGCCTGGCTCTCGTCAGACTCGGGGTCCTTGGCCTCTTCGCGGCGGTAGGCAGCAAGTCGCAGGAATTGCGACAAAACCAAGAGGTTGTCCTTCAGAGCCTTCTCGGACTCCTGCTTTACCTCGCTGACGGCATCAGCCTTGGCCTTTTCCAAGTTCTTCTCCCACTCGGCCTTGTCAGCAGCCGCACGTGTGCGGTATTGCTCCTCGACCTTCTGGTATTGGGCAAGCTGCTCCTCGTATTGGGTGAGCTGGGCCTGCAGAGCTGGTTTCTTGAGAATCTGTGCCTTCTGGTCGGCATTGATAATCCTGTTTTCGACCAGCTCGTCGAGGGACTTGCCAGCGTGCTGGGCCAGGAGGGCATCGGTTTTGGAGGCATTGGTCTGGCCACCGTTGTTAGTGGGACGGGGTCAGGTGTTTGGGCAGCAGGGTGGCGCGACTCACAATCTTCTTGTTGACGTTTCGAATGTTCCTTTAGCGAGCCGTCAGCATGTGCAACTTCACGGGCAGGTCTCATTGTAGCATAGGGGTGGCCTACTTCTGAAGCTCCTTGATGAAAGGGCTCTCGGAGTCATCGCCTGCCTTGTCGGCGGCGGAGGCGACGCTTGGGGCGGGGGAATCGGTTCGCTCAATGGCCCTGGCGGCCTTCTTCTTCGCCGACTTGGACGGGGGCTGGACAGCAGGTGCAGCCATTTTGGAGGTTGTGTTGGGGGGTAGCTCGGGAAGCTGCGATGTAGCTGAAAGGAATCTCGTGCTCTGGGTTGCGCGAGAGCGATGACACCACGAAGTCGACGATATGTGGTGAGGTGGCGAATTTGGGAGAAGGGTAGGACGGGGGTGTCACCAGAAAGGTTAGAAGTGATTAAGAAAGTAGCGTTGAGGTAAAACCGGGGGCCGGTGAGAGGTTGTTGTTTAAAGTACGGAGGCGAAAGAGGAGTAAGAGGAGAGGGTCAAGTGTTGAACGAGGAGGAGGAGGCAACTGTCGCAGGTGGCACCAAGTTCGCCCGTCGCTGGGGCATTGCTTTTCAGAGGGCTCCGAGTGCTGAAACCCCATGTCCAACGAGGCTCCGATGGGCACTAGGGCGCCTTGCAACCCCTGCATGGCTCAGTTCTTCTAGAACCAGGAGGAAGACTTCAGGACACGACAGCTGGCAACAGCTCCGTTTGAGGTTGTGGCATTTGTTTTCTCCATGCTACCGATCCAATGGATTCACCGACATACATCAATCACCTATTGAGACGCATTGTGCAGTTTGAATCTGATGTTTTTTGAGCTCCTGTTTGCAGCATACACTTGAGCGACAGCTGTCATCAGTTCTACGGGAGCGTTCCCCATATGGACGCAAATAACTTAGCCCCACCATCCCGCCAGCTATCTAAAGTATTCCTGCGCGTGCGCGAATGCGATGGTCTCGTGCACGGCTGATGGCGCCGTCAGTGCCCAGCACCTGGCTCAGGTCGTTCCAGCTGTCTAGCTATACACTCAAGAACCCCTGCGCCGTCTCATTTACGGGCTCCATTCATGACTCGGCATCACCGAATCCCTTCAGCTCCCCACTAGTATTTGTGTCCTCGTCCAATTCGCTCCTCCATCGCTGCACTCGTCGTCTTGTTTGCCACCAACATTTGTGAATGCCGCCCCATACAATCCAAGATTGCATCGCTCTGTGTACCCAGGGATGCAGCTCGGTAGCTATTTTCTCAGTATCGTGTGTCATGCGCAAGATAGGGTCGCGATGGGGTTCGGGAATCTCGTTTACGGGCTATTCGTTCGCTGTTGTCTCGCTCATCCTTTGAACTTGGCTAGAGTATCCTGTGGTTTGAGAGTTAGATATGGTTGCAAAAAAGACAAAACCTGGGTCAAAACACACCCTAGTCACCTTCTTTACGCTGCGCGCCGACAGTCCTCGCTCCCCAGACTTCTTCGAGTGAATGGCAGCTTCTTTGACCAGCCTAAACAAGTGTTAGCTCGTGATTTCATGGAGTCCAGGCACGCTGATGACATACGTTTCCATGAACAAGACATAGTCAAGAAAGATCTGGCATGTCAACATTAGCATCGCGCAAATGGAATCAACAAAGGCTGGCGCAAAAGTAGCTAACCGTCACGTCGGCGTTCTTCTTGAGACTGTGGTCGGAATGCGCCTTGATAATCTTCTTTACCGTCGCCTTAGGATAGGCCTTTTTACCAAGCGCCATAGTTGCGAGTTGTTGTGTTGTATGTGACGATAGCGATGATGAGGTTTGGTTGGCCCTGCGGGTGATTGTTGACAAGGCGCGTCCTCAGCCTGGTGCTCTGACCTCACCAAGCTCTTGAATGTGGGGACAGCCAATTGGCAGGGACCAAATGGGTACGTATCGACAGCCTTAATCGTGACAGAGGTCGCAAATTGACCACAACCAGAAAAAAAGGGATCTAAAATAAACTCAACTTAGTTGATAGTCAAATTATTTGGCGTATGCATACTAAAGCCATTTAATTTCTCTTTTCCCCTATGTTCGCTAATGTTGCCTGATACACATGATGGTGGCGTAAACCATCACCCATTTACTACCACGAAGGCGGGGTACACAGTGTAAATCTGAACCATTGTGCTATACACACCGTAACCCACCTTTGAATCCTCAAGCTTGGTGGGATTATCGACCAAAGGCGTCACCGCGTAAAAAACGATACAACGGCCACGCCAGCTATAGCCGCCCATCATGGCTTCAATCATGCAGCGTCGAATGGTATGTCGACACCGGCGAAAAACAAGTCTCCCGCTTACGCAGTTTGCAGCTCTCCAAGGCCGACGAGGAGGCGTCCGACGAAGTGGAGGTGCGACGAGAGGATCAAGACAAGATCAACCGATTCAGCCGATTACACCAGCGAGAACTTGCTTTGGAGGAGGAGCTCGCCGGAAAGAATGCAAGTCTACATACGTGGATCGCTACAGGCCGTGCGCTGACCATACACGGCAGAAAGAAAAGGAGGAGCTTGAGGACCTGTCCACCGAGCTGGAACTCGCTGACGAGGACGAGAAGATTCAGTACGACATCTCCGATTGCGGCGGCATACTTCAAGCAGAAAATCACATGGCTAACAGGCGGTCATCCGCATAGGTACAAGATCGGAGACGCCTTCTTCCACATCCCATTGGAACAGGCGCAGGAGATGCTCGAGGAGGCCACCGAGAAGCTAGACGGAGAAGCCACCACGTTGGAGGAGAAGCTGTCATCGATCCGCGAAGAAATGACCAAGCTCAAGGTCGAGCTGTATGCCAGGTTTGGAAAGCAAATCAACCTAGAAACCTGAATCGTTTGAGTTTGTTGCGAGACCATCGCCACCCGTCGGCAGAAGACTTTTCCCCAAAAGCTGTGGATGAACCTCTTGCGGCGTCATCAGAACTTGTGAGGCCGCCGTTTTCGGGTCGGTACTCAAATCGGATCCGATGCATGTCCCCAGGGCTTATATGCATTCCTTAGCCATGCATAACCATTCTGCAGCAATGCAACACCGTTGCCCCCCCTTGTTCACACCCAATCCTTGAGTCTTGTGCAGCGTCGTCCCCCGAGAGGGCCTCATCTTGGCAAAAGGGATGCACATCAAGAAAATCGGGCATCCATCCCAATCGCGATGCTGCAGCCCGCAATCGCCATCAATCCCAGTCCCTACAGTGGTATTATTAATAAAGCAACCAAACATCTGAGCGAACCACCTCAGATCCGATGTTGCTCCGATGTAACCGGTGTGACTCCCGGCGCGATCGCCGGGTAACATCGCCCTTGGCTCGGCACCAAGTTACCTTCTTCACCTTATTATGTCCACGGCATCCACGGCCTACGGCGATGCCCCCGGCCAAACTTGCTGGGTTTAGACTACTTTCCCCCGGCTTAGGAGACGATGCCAGCCAATGGTGGCCCTGGACCACCCTATCTGAGCGGGGTTTACACGCCCTTTGCTTAATCCCGAAGCCATCACTATCGGTTATTCAGATGGCGTCTACTTTGGCGTGGATAAGTGGTCCACTTCTTGCCCCCCATCCAGAACTGCTCATTGCTGGAAGGAGAAAGTTGCTTTGGCGCTGTCTGTTCCTATGACCCAAAAATGTGCACGCTGACAATTCCCTTGTGTTGATGGTGGCTTTTTCTCCTCCTCCTCTTCCCTCCTTGCCAATTCTCATCGTGAATGATTCCCATGGCCTTCTTCGTGTGAACATCCCCCAGACAAGATGACTAGTAGTGAATCCAGTGGTACTATTCGGGAACCGTCCCCATACCGTAAGTTGAACCCCGGCTCTGTTGGTCCCATTGCCGTTGGGCTTGAAAGAAATTTTGCACCTGCTCACAGTCTCTCAAGGTGGGCGACGGAGGAGTAGTTCCATCACCGACAGAATCACACGTTTGGATGAGCTTGATGCTCAGGAACGATATGAAGAAGAGGCGGCAGACCGTGGCATTGGTGCTCTTCACCACATTCGCTCCCGGACAAGGAGCCGCACCAACGAGGTCTTGATCAATTGGGAGCCCAATGACCCCGAGAACCCCTACAACTGGTCAACTGTAAGGATGTCGAAGCCTCGCCCGACACATACACACACATGCGCGCGCGCATACATACACACGAAGAAGGGCTAACATGCATTTAATATAGAAAAAGAAGACTTTGGTGCTTTTCTATACAGTTATCCTCGTGATCAATTCCACCATGGGCTCTGCCCTTCCGAGCATGGCCATCCCCAAAATCGTGGCCCATTTCGGAATCACTTCCGAAGAACAAAGAGTGCTGCCCATCTCGGTGTATCTCATCGGCTACGTTTTCGGCCCCATCATCTGGGGCCCGCTGAGCGAGCATTTTGGCCGTCGCGACCTCAGCTTCGTCACTTTTTGCTTCTTTACAATATTCACAATGGCATGCGCCCTGGCGCAGTCGTGGCCCTCACTGCTCGTTTTCCGGTTCTTCACTGGCGTTTTCGCCAGCTCGCCAATTGCCATTGTGGCGGGTGTGCTGGCTGACATTTACGGTGAGCCAACTACACGAGGGAGAGCGTTCGCCCTCTTCATGGTGGTAAGTTGACCCACGAAACCCCTGCATCCCCGGTGGATCGAATAAGTATATGCTATGCTATGCTGAGTAAATCATAAATTGCTCCATTAAAAGCTGAATTATACATCTTGCGACTGAATAAGCCCGGCAAACTGGGTTCTTACTCAGCCTACCGGGTATCTATAACATCTAGATGCTAATTCTGATCACTAGGCTACCACTTTCGGTCCCATTCTATCTCCAATTGTGTCCGGTTTCACCTCTCAGACCATTGGGTGGCGATGGAGTTTCTGGATTGCCCTCATCTTCGCTGGCTTCACCCTTCTCTTGACCCCCTTCCTCCCTGAGACGTACGGCCCCATCCTCCTCTCGAGGCGGGCCAAGAAGATGCGCAAGGCGGACCCCAGCTCGCGAGCCATTGCGCCGCGAGACCTCGAAGAGACGGACCTGAACCAGCTGTTGACCGTGGTCCTAACCCGTCCGCTACGCATGATTCTCTTTGAGCCCATCGTCACCACAACCTGCGCCTACCTCTCCCTCGTCTACTCCATCTTCTACATGTCCTTCCAGGCCTTCCCCATTATCTTCCAGGACGTTTACAAGCTCTCCCCCGGTGTCACGGGCCTCGCGTACCTGCCAATCGCCGGCGGCGCGTGCCTCACGTTCCCCATCTTCTACTTCTGGGACACGGTCCTGATCCGCGCCCAGGCCCGCAACGCCGCCTGGGTCAAGCGCGAGGAGTATCGGCGCCTCCCGCTCGCCTGCGTCGGCGGGCCGCTCTTCGTCGTCTCTCTCTTCTGGCTCGGCTGGTCCGCCAAGTCGTCCGTCTCCTTCGTCGCCCCCATGCTCGCCGGCATCCCCTTCGGCATGGGCTTCCTCCTCATCTTCATGGCCCTGCTCAACTATCTCACAGATGCCTACGAGATCTTCGCCGCCTCCGCCAACGCCGCGACCTCGACCTGCCGTTCGCTGTTTGCCGTCGTCCTGCCGCTTGCCACCACCCACATGTTCCGCCGTCTCGGCGTCGCCGGCGCCTGCTCCCTACTCGGCGGCCTCAGCGCCCTCATGTGCTTCGTCCCCTTCATCTTCATCTGGAAAGGGCCCAGCATCCGTCGCCGCTCCCCCTTCTGCGTGGCCCTGCGCGAGCGCAAAGAAGAGATGCTGCGGAGAGCTGAGGAGGACAAGGCCAGGCGGGAGCGGGCTGAGCTGCAGGATAAGGAGGAGGTCGTCTGAGCAACGGTCCTCTCTCTAGACACTTCGAGATTCACCCGTTATCCTCTTCCCAACCCCCTTATGGCATGAACTAACCACGAACCAGATTGTCCAGAAGGCCTGATAACCGCCAT
>JAHVYC010000144.1:24712-122777 GCA_020623665.1 Calonectria multiphialidica
CCCCCCCCCCCCCCCCAACCCGATACCAATGTCACTGCCCGAGCTGTGTCTCACTGCCCCTCGCCCCGCCATCACCCCGCCATTCTGCCAGCTTCTCACGCAATTCGAGCCTTGCTAACATCTCGCTCCAGCTTCTTCTTCCCAACATCACATTTCAGAGTAACCGGATAAACCGCCAAGATGGTTCAGTCCGCTGTTCTCGGTTTCCCCCGCATGGGAGTCCTGCGTGACCTCAAGAAGGCCACCGAGGCTTGTCAGTACACACCTTTCACTAGCTTTCCATAACCACGACCGCTGACCGATATCATACAGACTGGGGTGACAAGCTCTCTCAGGCTGAGCTCCTTGCTGAGGCCAAGCGCCTCCGTCTTGCTCACTGGAAGATCCAGAAGGATGCCGGCGTCGACATCATCCCCAGCAACGACTTCGCCCTGTACGACCAGGTCCTCCACCACATCCAGGACTTCGGTGTACGTACTCCCTGATTAGATCAATATCCCCGCACCCATACTAATTGTGCTCCGCAGGCTGTCCCCGAGCGATACACCAAGGATGGTCTCGACCCCATTGACCAGTACTTCGCCATGGGCCGTGGCCACCAGAAGAACGGCATCGATGTCCCCAGTCTGGAGATGGTCAAGTGGTTCGACTCCAACTACCACTACGTCAAGCCCACTCTCCAGGACAACCAGACCTTCAAGCTCGCTGAGAGCCCCAAGGCTGTCGCCGACTTCCTCGAGGCCAAGGAGGCTGGTATTGCTACCCGCCCCGTCCTTGTCGGACCCGTGAGCTTCCTCCACCTCGGAAAGGCCGACCGTGACCAGTCCGTCGACCCCATTGACCTCCTCGAGAAGCTTCTGCCTGTCTACGAGGAGCTTCTTGCCAAGCTCAAGGCCGCTGGTGCCGAGACTGTCCAGATTGATGAGCCTGTTCTCGTCTTCGACCTTCCCCAGAAGACCAAGGATGCTTTCAAGCCCGCCTACGAGAAGTTCGCTGCTCTCGGCGACAAGATCCCCAACCTTGTCTTCACCACCTACTTCGGTGACATCGTCCACAACCTTGACCTTGTCCCCAAGGACATCTACGCTGTCCACGTCGACCTTGTCCGCAACCCCGAGCAGCTCGAGACCGTCATCGGTGCCCTTGGCTCCAAGACCATCCTCTCTGCCGGTGTCGTCGACGGCCGCAACATCTGGAAGACCAACCTGAAGCGTGCCATCGAGACTGCCGAGACCGCCATCCAGAAGCTCGGCAAGGAGCGTGTCATTGTTGCCACCTCCAGCTCTCTCCTCCACACCCCCCACACTCTCGCCAGCGAGAAGAAGCTGGACCCTGAGATCGCCGACTGGTTCTCCTTCGCCAGCGAGAAGGTTGTCGAGATTGCCGTCATTGCCAAGGCCGTCACTGAGGGCCCTGCTTCCGTTGCCGACCAGCTCGCCGCCAACGCCAAGTCTATCCAGGCTCGTGCCACCTCCAGCCGCACCAACGACGCCGCCGTCAAGGAGCGCCAGTCCAAGGTCACCAAGGCCGACCACGACCGCAAGTCTGAGTTCAGCGTTCGTATCGCCCAGCAGCAGGAGAAGCTTAAGCTCCCTCTCTTCCCTACCACCACCATTGGTTCCTTCCCCCAGACCAAGGACATCCGTGTCAAGCGCAACCTGTTCACCAAGGGTGAGATCACTGAGGCTGAGTACGACAAGTTCATTGAGAAGGAGATTGAGGACAACGTCAAGATCCAGGAGGAGCTTGGCCTTGATGTCTTCGTCCACGGTGAGCCCGAGCGTAACGACATGGTCCAGTTCTTCGGTGAGCGTCTTAAGGGTTACGCTTTCACCACCCACGCCTGGGTCCAGTCTTACGGTTCCCGATGCGTCCGACCTCCCATCATTGTCGGTGACATTTCCCGACCTGCCCCCATGACCGTCAAGGAGTCCAAGTACGCCGTCTCGGTCTCCAAGAAGCCCATGAAGGGTATGCTTACTGGCCCCGTCACCTGCCTCCGATGGTCTTTCCCCCGTGACGACGTCCACCAGTCCGTCCAGGCCCAGCAGCTTGCTCTGGCCCTCCGTGACGAGGTCGTCGACCTTGAGAAGGCCGGTGTCGACGTCATCCAGGTCGATGAGCCCGCTCTCCGTGAGGGTCTCCCTCTCCGCTCCGGCAAGGAGCGTGACGCCTACCTCAAGTGGGCTGTCGATGCTTTCCGTCTCTCCACCACTGGTGTCGAGGACTCCACTCAGATCCACTCCCACTTCTGCTACTCTGAGTTCCAGGACTTCTTCCACGCCATTGCTGCCCTCGATGCCGATGTCCTGTCCATCGAGAACAGCAAGTCTGACGCCAAGCTCCTCCGCGTCTTCGTTGACTCCGAGTACCCCCGCCACATCGGACCCGGTGTCTACGACATCCACTCTCCTCGTGTCCCCAGCGAGCAGGAGATCAAGGACCGCATCGAGGAGATGCTCCAGTTCCTCAAGCCTGAGCAGCTCTGGATCGACCCTGACTGCGGTCTCAAGACCCGCCAGTGGAAGGAGACCAAGGAGGCCCTTGACAACATGGTCAAGGCCGCCAAGTACTTCCGTGCTAAGTACGCCAAATAAATATTGGAACCACGAATTTGAAGGGGTAAGGGGGCGTCAGGTGGTTGTGTGTAACTAGTGTGCTATTTGCGAAGAGCTGTATCGATTGAGAACAGCTACGATTTCAACATCGGCGTTTTTGGGACTGGTCGAAAAAAGGCCAGTTGTGTTTGCTGCATCCTAAAAGTTAACCTTCGGATCAGGATTGGGAATGGGAAAGGAAGTCGGTTGGGCGAGCGCATTCAACATATTGCATATACCCTCCCAATTGGGAGCTGATGAGGTCAATGAATCAACAGAATGACCAATTTTTCTCATTGAGAATATTTGAGAATATCTTTTTCCTCTTTGCCTTGCAATGTGACCATTTTATGCGATGAACCGTGAAGTGAACAAATTTGTATATTCTCCGTCCACCAGCCTGGCGGTTGAAGCTATTGTCTGCCGCCAGCTCAGCCCCACCCACTTTGAAGTACCCGATGTGAACCCCCTGTCCGACCACGTGACCACGCGCGTCAGTCCAAAACGCGCTCCGCCCTAATTATTTCCCAACCAAGTCGACTTTGGAGAGCCGTGTGTTCGACCGTATGGATCCTCAAAATGCCCCCGATCATCATCGCCGATTCTGACGATGAGGACAATGACTACGCTCAGCCGAATAATATCCAGGCCGGCGCCTTGTTTGGGGGCGTCGGCCAAGGCCATCCTGACTTGCTGGGAGGTGTAAGCCACTCTACGTCAACGGATCCATCATTCTTTCAAAACATTTATGACGAGCAAAATTACGCCACCCAGGAGAATACCCAGGTGAATACCCCTAGGGAATTCCCTGGCACGATGACAAGGGATGGGATTTCGAGTTCAGAGATGACCGCGCCAGCGCCTTTCCAGCGAATAGTAACGGGCTTAGCTCACCCGTCCTCTCTGACGTCAATATCAACCCCAAATCGGGCAGCCCCTCAGGCATCAGGTGGCAACGGAGCCTACGAATGGACGCAAGGTTCCACTCCAGGAAGAAAAAAGGCACCCACGGCCGTTATGGGCGATCCCTGGGATGTTCCAAGTAGCCCTGAGGTGGGACAGTCGCGGACAGTGTCCAAGATTCGGTTGAAGCAGCCAGCTTTTGGAGAAGTCAAAAGGCAGGGGGCGAGAGCTGATGACCAAGCTACAGCCCCCCTAGACATGTTCGATGTAGTTGGACATGGAGGACCAAATGGCCAAGCCTCCCCTGAGCGGAAGCGAAGGAGAGTTGAATCATCATATCCGACTCAGCAAAGCACCGACGAAGTCGATCTGGTCACCCTTCCCTTTAGTTTCGAGCCTGGGGATACGCAAACTAGCATGCTACCACCAACGCTGCCTATGGACAGAAATGCTTCCTTCTTCATTTCCGCAAGGCCGCTGACGGAGGTGCAGGGGATGGAATACCAAAGCGTTCATATGCCATCAAGCGAAGGCCATCCTGATATTCTGCCACCGATACATCAACAAGACATTGCACCATTGTTCTCGAGTGGGTCGGTCACCAACATCAATACACCCCGGAGTGATTGGATTGGATCCGCCGCTACTCCTTTGCCATCGGCCACACCAGGGGTAGTTAAAGAGCCACCTAGACAATCCGCTCATCAACGGATACCATCGTCTCCCGATATAATTTCTGCAGTTGAATCACCTCCGAAGCCAAAACGAAAGAAACAACGAGAAAAGCCGGTCCACGACCTGTCGCGAACCCCGCATGGGAATGATAACCCACAAGAGCCAGAACTGCCAGATCAGACAGCTCCACCGCCAGTGGACACGGGGGCAAAGGAGAAAGAAGTTGAACCTGTTCTCGAGCTTCCTCCTGAGCCTGTCCCCGAACCCGTTCCTAAACCTGTCAAACCAAAGAAATCCAGGGGGCGGCCACGGAAAAAGGACACAGAAGAAACAGTACAAACGCCAACAAAGCAGCCTGAACCTATTTCTGCCGATGCGGGAGCTAGTACAAAACAGAAAAAGAAGAGAGGCAGGCCACGGAAGCAAGACAAGCAACCCGAAGTTGAAGAAAGTCCGTCAGCAGTGACAAATCCATTAAACGATGATAAACTAGTAGCCCATTCCACCAAGGCAGACAGAGTGACCCCTTCAGAGGAGGATCAGCCGGAGGGTCCTGATTCAAAGGACAGTGCTGATTCTACCATGTCAGCAACAGAAGACAAACAAAAGGCGATACTGAAGGAAACCAGTCCTAATCCTGTTGTTCAGCACGATTCTGAGACACCTGAAAAGAACAAAAAGTCTGAATCGCCCGATACGGCAGGGATTGAAAAGGAAGAAAAGCCGGTTACTCCAGTTCCAAAAAGTGCTTCAAAATCGCGAGGCTTATCGGAACTCACAGCAATGACCAAACCAATGTACCGCGTTGGGCTAAGCAAGAGATCAAGAATAGCGCCCCTACTAAAATCCCTCCGAAAATGAGGCCCGTCTCGTCTAATTTACTGGAAAGAAGACAGGTGTTTGGACATGGCATTACTGGCGGTCCAAAAGGACATTCCCAGATATGGAACTTCGGTCGAACGCCAATCCATACCAACAAAAAATACAGCAAATGAACGCTTGCTGCAATGCCTCCAACGCCGCGAATTCCCATCAATGATTGGGGTCGTCTATTCCAGAAGGAAGGAGCATGCAGGCGTTCATTTTAAAATCATCGTCTCAAATTTTGGCGGGTATCTTATGCCGTCAACTGAAGAGGGTAGACATTTGAGGTTTCTAAAGACCCGTCCCCGCTCGCTTTGTCATTGGAACTATTTCATGGTATGGCAATAAACAGTGGTACGGTTGGGTTAGATTTATCGTGATGATTCAAATGTTGCAAAGAAAATGTACGATATGAGGTAATTCATATATTTGTGGTGGAAACCGGGTTCGGCTGCTCAAGCCTATATCTGGGCTTGGCTCTTGGTTTAATTAGATTGTGTCTGGCGTAGACCACGGCAGTTGAGGCGGAATCAACTCGAGAGCCGTGTACGAATCGAATGGCGGGGAATTTATGACGATTACGACTTGTTTATGAAGAGGGAGGAATGGACCTTGCCAGTCCAACACGCCCAAGCATTGTAGTTATGAGACGGTTATTTTATCTTGAGAG
This sequence comes from Calonectria multiphialidica, assembly GCA_020623665.1. Classification (NCBI taxonomy): domain Eukaryota; kingdom Fungi; phylum Ascomycota; class Sordariomycetes; order Hypocreales; family Nectriaceae; genus Calonectria; species Calonectria multiphialidica. The sequence goes on from JAHVYC010000144.1 coordinate 30,422, forward strand.
TGTTTTGCATATTGGTTGTAGTTCTTAGAAATTGAGGAGTGAGTATTTACATCGGCAGGATGATGACCAAGTGTACATGTCGAGGTTCAACGAGAAGCTTGGTGAAGATGATGAAGGTCACGTATTGACGCCACGGTAAGTCGCCCAAGCGTGGCCCAAACCAAGGCCGAGCTGATGGTATGGACATCAATCCGACCAACAATGGCTTCGGGCCCCGTGTCATGACAATGGGGGGCTTTTTAATGGACAGAACCGATAAATCGGAGGCCACACACTGCAAGCGAGGGGAATCTCGACGACGAGCTAAAATGCGACAGGCAAAATGAACACAACCCCCAAGCTATACGGCACCAGGCCAGGAATCAGTTTTTTTTTTATTACTTACAACTGCAGTGATCAGGTCCATGTTCGGACGTGTCATGTGTTGGACTTGGGACATCTGTGAGAAATCCGAGTTGTGTGTGTGCCATGCAACACCGCCCCGGGCCTGCCCATCTTTGAGCCCTTCGCCACCAGATCTCTCCGATCGAAAGTTCCAAGTCCGCATGGGAGCCAGGGGTTGCGAGAGATGCCAAAGGAGTCAATGATTTTCCTTCCTCTCCACCCCAGTCGCGCACAGTTCCGGCTAAATGCTACCTTGCATGCAAGTGATCAGATCTTGTTTCTCACGCCACTGGTCAAGAGAAATCCAACAAAAGGGCTCACTCTCTGCGTCTAGGAGGTTGAATGCTGGCTCATGGGCCATTTATTTGAAATCAGACCGGTCTCTACATTCTCCTGGAGGACCAATCAACATATTTCCCGTTATCCTTTCCTTGCACCGTACTTTGTAGTACCTTTAGTTGATATGTTGTCATATTTCCACATGCTGAAACCCCAAACCCCAACTCAAACAGGTTGGCCGCCGGAACAAGGAGAGAGAGAAAAACAATACCTCTTGCTAGCCAGGAGCAACGAAAGGACTGGGGATAAACGGCAAATTCGGGTAATAGAAAAACAACGAGAAAAATAAAAATAAAAAATCGCCAAAAACGCCCATCTCATAATGCATGCATGCCTGATATCCGTTTCCCATGGTACACCCCCAACCGACCATTACCCAATGATTTCTCAACCCGGTCTGACCCGGTTGCTGCCACAGCTGCAGCTCGAATTGGTGCGAATACGCTTAGTGTCATGTCTGTGTTAAGTTTATAACTTTCCCTGCTCATCAAGCGTATTGATGTGCTTCTTGATGAACTCAAACGACGAGAAGAAGATGGCGTTGACAACGCAAGATCGACTCATGGACACGCCCAGGCCGCGGTACATGTGACGCTTAAAGAATTCGATCTTGGGCGCGGGCTCGACCTTCTCGCCTTTGGAATATAGTAGAGAGTTGCGCTGGTAAATGCTCTTGGCGGAATCGATGGGATCTGTAAAAAATGGACCATCAGCCTAAGCCTGAGGGAATCGGATCCGAGCAACACTTACAGATCATAGCCCACGACACCAATCCACACATGCCTCCAGCTGCAACAACAGCCAGCTTGTTGCTGTTGGGGTGGTCACCGGCAAAAGTGTTTCCGATTTGCTTGCCACTTTCGTACACCATGAAGTAAATCGCCGTTCCCAGTGTGTCGCGTACTGCAGCAGAATGACAATCAGCACTGTTTGATCAGCTTCGACAAAGAGAAGCACATACGTAAATGGAGATTGAATCCGGTGTAGAGTCCTAGGACGCCCCGGTGTTTAATTATATTGGCCATTGTCCTCAATGTGCCCTTGTTCTGGTAGCTCGCGGCCACAGCATGACTGCCCTTGTTACCGCCTCCGCGCTCGGCAAGCAGGACGGATACCTGGGCACTGAGTTTCGTGAGCTCAAATGGGCAGGCCAGAAAAGTGATGGCAGATCCTGCGGTGGCACCGGCTGCGCCGAAGCACGCGACAGAGTATAAGTTGGGGTATGTGCCGTGGCGATTCACGTGGCCGATAATGTCGAACCCCATGTTTCGTTTCACCCAGGCGGCATACGAGTACTTTGAGCGCTGGTATATGGAAAAGGAGATGGTTCGGACGAGTGTGATACTGGCCATCGGGGCCGTGACACCTGTCAAACGAAGAATTGGTCAGATACAGTCGGCGCAAAGACAAAAAGCCCGGGGGGAGGGGCGAGGATCATGCATCGGGGCCCGTTACATACCTCGAAAGAAGCCGCCCAGCTTCTCGGTGCGATAGGTGTGGCGAACACAGTCCAGGAAGCCCTGGTACTGGTAAGTCTGCATGCGCGTCTTGACGCTGTCGAGAGGGAAGGCGGCGAGGGTGGAAAAGACACTGGAGGAGCTGGCGGCTAGCTCAGTGCGATAGCGCTTGATGAAGGGGTAGTAGTGGCCATTGGGGTTGAGGAGGGCGTTGGAGGCAGCCGTCGCCGTCGTCTCGCCGTCGCGTCGTCCTCCAGCGGCGTGTGGCATGATGGTGGGAGTTGCAGCAGCTGGAGATGGCAGTGGCGATGGCGACGAGGTGCCTGGGACATGTTGGTGAGCCAGTCTGACCTCAGTAGTCATAGCTTCCCACTCTCCGGAGGAGGAGGGGGGAAAGCAATTGAGGCCTCAGACAGGCCGGGGCGAGCTTGCAAGAGAGGACGATATCAAGGGGAAAGGTCGCGGTCGCAGCACCGCCAGTCGCCAGGTACGGCTGGTTCCATTCAGACGCCGGGGAAGCTTGGGTGCGGAATGCGGAATGCGGGCGGGCGAGGGTTGCGGGACGCCAGAGGGTCGTGTCGGAGTGGTGCGCGCAGTGGGTGGGTAGCGGACGAGTAGCGGATGGCGGATAGTGTGTGTAGTGGGCACCGCGCGCTGTGGATGGCAGGCGGTGGGCGGCTTTACGACTGTGGTGGGCTCGGGCGCTCGGGCGTCCGGGAGGACGGCGGCGGCGAACGGCAGCAGCAGCGACAGCGACGGCGTGAGTGCGCGCTCTCCCTCTTTCTCGCTGTTCCAGAAAATGAAGAAAAGAAAGAGGGGCAGGTTTGGTGGCAACGCAGGGTTGCAGGAGAGTTTTGGTTTTGAAGCTGGGGGAGCTTCTTTGAGTCAAGAAGGGGGCGGGGTGGGAAACGGCAGACATTGGGGGAGAGGCGCGTCGCTCCGAGGACATCATCTCCCCCGTCGTCCCCCGTGTGCCGTCCGCTTGTTGCTGAATTGGGCAGTCGTGAGGCTAAGCGGCGCCGGCAGTGAACCTATCGTGGGGACCACCTTAATGGACTGCGGGGTGCTGCTTTGCCGTGCGTGATGCCGTCCCGGAACCCTGCCGTGATCAGTGCCACCCCTATTTGCACGTTATTTGCAGGCTATTCTCAGGCTATTCGCAGGTACTTTTTAGGGGTCGGTCCGCTGGGCGAGCCCTGTAGCCACAACCGGTTTTCAGTCTCCGGGCCTTGTACCTGCACATGCCGTCCCCATGCCTTCCCCCATGCCGTCCGCGTGCCGTCCCATGTCCATGTCTCCATGTCGGACATTGCGTCGCCCATCATCATGGCTCGTCCCATTCACATGCTTCCATTAACAATCATCGGCCCATTTGCCGCCGTCGGTTGTCTCAGCTTGTACTCCCTACACAGCCTTGTAAGTCGGACATGTCCCTGCTACAACTTCCGCAACACCAAGCGTTGTAGCCCGCGCCTGGGCCATTCCACAGCGTGCGTCTCTCTCTCTCTCTCTCGCCCTCTCATGACACTGCTTCCAGACGCCCGCCTCCATGTGCGACTCGGCGACTACCACCCAAATGGACGCTCCCGTATTGCCCATTCCCCCCAACATCCCTCCCCAATGCCCCAGGCCCAACACAACAATCAGAGTTGCGCCCTCTATTATTCGCCCGAGGATAGCCATCAACCACATCCCCAGGTTGCGCCCGGCGGACTTGCATGTCCGGATACCGTCTCGCCGCCAATGGCCGTCCCGGCAAGCCCTCTCTCCCCACCCTCCTCGTGGTGACTCCACCCGCTTCTGGCGTACCAGCTTCAGAGTAGCCGCGTTTACCCCAAGCATGATGACATCTCTCGGCGGCCTCAGACCATACATCCAACCCCCCAGGACCAGCAACTGATCTGCCCTCGCTCAGTTTCCGTGACATGATATATGCATCCCCCACCCACCAGTCCTCCTCTATCAAGACGCTGGCACTACGTCGTGACGTCCTCTCGCCGGCGGAATAACCACCTGTCGCAACCACCTCGCTGACACCCGATCCTACCTCAAACAGACACCTGCATATGCACATGTTGCCCTTGAGCGTAACGTACGTTTAGATCGTCATTGTATAGAACCTGCGCGCTACCATACTGTACGTATGCTTCTACTCAGAGGGAAGACGTCATCTTTCCTCGAAACCGAGGATTGACGAGGCGACGAGATTCACCATCGTAGACCTGCAGGAGCCTCACTTGTCGTGACATGGCCTGCTCCAGCAGGGCTCGGGCTTGCCTCTGGATGGTCTGCCCCCGGCGAGCCCAGCAAGTGCTCGAAAAAATCCCACGACTCTAGACCCTCTCTTTATGAACCTATAAACAAGCCTCCCGCGCCTTTCAAGATCCAGATGCTGCCGCCTCAGAACTTTCGGCGGCAGTCTCCTCGGTAGTCTCCCCAACAGTCTCCTCGACAGTATCCAGCGATACAGGTGTTCCGTGTATGGCAGTAAGCCGCTCTTCCTCTTTCCTTTCCCGGAGGGCCTCGGTCTCCTTCCTGAGGTTTTCCAAATTCCATGCATCGTCTTCATCGTCGGACTCGTCTTCATCCCTCCACTTGCCGCTTTCGAACAGGGCACGACCAGTGTTCTCCTTGGCCTTGCGAGCCTGTTCCTCGGCGGCCTTCTTGTCGAGACGCTCCTTCTTCCACTTGGCGAATGATTCGGGTGTGACAGGCGTCAAAGTTCCTGTCAGCTTGTGTCGCTCCGACTCCAAGAAATCTTCAAGCGTAAGCGTCTTGAGCGGCGACTTGTCCAACAAGGCCTTCTCGGCCGCTCTCTGTTCCTTTGTCTTGAGGATAAATCTGCGCACCAATGTCAGTTGTTGTCTCGGCCCGTTTAGCAATGTTGCGACCACGTACCCAGGGGGCAGAGCATGTTTGTACATGCACTTGTCTCCTCCATTGGGACAAATCCAGAACCAACCGTATTTTCCGTCCTCGATGGCCTCGATAAAATACTTGCACACCTTGTCTGTAGATGTTCGCTGGTTGCCCTTCTTGGACAAGACGACCTTTCGGAGCTGCTCTTCATCCCAGTCTGCTGAAGTCTCTGCCTTCTTCTTTTCGTCCTCTTCCTTCCGGTTGTCTTCATACAAGTTCCTCTTCTCCGTCTTTCGCTCGACCGCGAGATCGTGAGCAAACTTACACTTCTTGCCCTTTTCGCAATTACCCTTCTTGAAGAATATGCAAACAACCGTCTTGGGGTCAACACCAAAGGGAACCTTTTGGATCTGCGCGGGCTTGTTCAACAGGGCCTCGGTCTCTCTCTTGGCGTCCTCGGCCGCCTTCTTCTCTCGCTCTCTGGCCTCCTTCTCAGCAGCCTTGCGCTTCTCGTCGGCGCTGCCACTGTTCTTTAGGTTTGCCGACATCCTGGCAATCTGCTTCTGGGCAGCACCACCCTTCTTGTTCTTCATACCGAAAGTGCGGTCATCAACCGACTTCACGGCCTTCTTTGGGGCATCATTGCCCTTGCCCTTCTTGGGAGGCATGGTGGGTGGTCGGTGGCGGGGTAATCGAGAAATCGGATCGCAATCGGAGACAAGCAAAGGCCGTGGCTAGAAGGGGCCTTGTTGTTGAATTTCGAGTATTCCTGTTCCCGTGTTGAACAAGGCCTAACGCAATGCCAACTGATGGACAAAACTTGCAGAAATGGTTTACTGTTGGTGGGCTGCCTGAGTATGAAGTCACGATTAGTCACGTGCTAGTGCCCGGACATTCTCGTTAGTGGGGTTTTGTGCTGGTTTGGCATTTGCGGTGGCGACCCATAATACTGTGCGGTACGTACCTCCCCAGAACGCCGCGTGCAATCCTAGTGGCCCAGCCCGACACCAAAGCTCCAGCTGGCCAGTTCGGGGAGCTCGTCGTCATCGTCTACTGTTCAAGCGTCGCGTCCTGAGATCTACAACTGTTGTTTGTCGCAGCCTCTCGTTTTTTCGTGATTCGAATTACCCTACCGAATATGTGAGTGTGAAAGAGTCATAATCCAACCCGAGAATCACCGCTAGTGCAATCCCTAACCCTGTCTTGTCGCAGCTTCGCTGTCGCATCCGACTCATCCATCACCACCCTTTGGTTTCCCGAATCGCTTGCGACCATGATCTCCGACGCCGATCTGTACCGTCTTGCCATCTTCCTGGGCTCTACTTCCATGGTCCTAATTGTCCTATACCATTTCCTCGAAGTCAACGCGAAAGGACAGGACGAGAAGGTGCAGGCCGCCAAGGGTGCCGCTGCCGAGAAGCAAGCCGCGAACTAAGGCATTTGATCAAATACATCACCACCAACTACGATTTGTTCTACCGTTGCAAACCTGTACATTATGAGTATCAATGCATGGCCGTTCGAAAGCAAGCAGTCTTGAGCGATAGAGGCAGCGCGTTACGGACGTGAAGGAATTGCCGAGCTACTTGGGAGAGCTTGCGATTGTGGGGGATAGACAAGCAAAAAAAGGGACAGATGGGGGCTTCATCACAAAAATAGGGACACTAAGGGGCTTGTTCGTCCACGTCCAACTGCTGGGTGGATACTGTTGGGAAGAGCGATCAAGACGAGGAAAGGTTCGAGATTAGAAGTTGATGCAGCCAATGAACAACACGAGATACCACAGGGTTATCTTCAAATAAGACGGTCTGATTAAGTCTGTGAATAGAAAAAACGTAGCGAGATGCCCGTTTGTCGGGGTTATCCATCGCTTTCGTACACGTCAAGTGAGGCGAGGAGAAAACTAGGCGCATCCGCCAAATGGATGAGGCGAGACACGGGCAGAATTGGACCTTCCATGGCGCTTCTGTTCTTGGACCTTTTTTTCTTTTGGGAGGGAAACCTGCGTGCTAGCGGTCACTAAATTTGGGTGCGTGCAGGTCCAATGTGGATATTCATCAGCTGGATTTGATCCATTCATCCCATCACGCATCCATCGTTTCCGCTTCTCTCATAAGCTTGATCCGTTCTCATATAACTTTTCGCCCATCGGTCTGCCCGCGCAGATTTGGCTTTCAAACAGGTTGCCTCAACTGGATGGCGCCACGGCCCGCAGCCTCTGATTTGCCCAGCAGTGTGGCGAATTGTGGCTCAGAGCAGCCTAAGGCGGGCTAGTGCATGAAGGAAGCTTTGTGATACGTGCGTGTGCAACCCTTGTGGCTCCTTCTGGCTCCTGTGCCTTGTGGCTCGACGCGCCGGCGCCTTGGGCAGGCAGGAAGGTGCGCCCAGGTGCGCCCACCTGTGCGCCCCCCCGTGTTTTTCTGCATAACTGCCTTCGCGCTCCTCTCCCTCCCGCCATTCTCTTCCTCTTCATTCTTCATTCTTCACTCAACCAACTTGAAGTCTCGCACGCAAAGCCAGCCCATTCCTTCATCTATTACGGATTGCGCCCCAATTTCCCAACGCGTCCTCCTTGTTTTAATCATCATACCCTGCGCCTCATCATCGCAGCCCCGGATCAGCCGCTCCCTTCGCGACTGACCTCTTTCACTTCGACCTCCCTGCTCTGCGACTCTTTTCCAGAGTCACATCGACCTTTGTCGCGCTCTCTTCGTGAATTTTCGCGAAAGACGATACGGACCGCTCGATAGCCTCTGCTGATCCGACGCCTTGACAAGCTAGACCAGCATACATCGACGTCGTAAAGACATCGTAATCTCAACCCCAACCGACCTTTTTTCATCACCACAAACCGCCATCATGTCCGGCAAGCTCGACCAGGCTCTTGACGACATCACCTCGGCTCAGCGCCGCAGCGCCCGCCGTCGCAGCGCCCCCCGCCGCTCCACTGGACGCCCCAACACCACTGCTCCCGTCGGTGGCATCCAGAAGAAGACCCAGCCTGCCCGTGGCGCCGGCGCAAAGCCCGCCCCCGCTAAGGCGGCCCCTACCAACAAGGACAGCAAGATCATTGTGAGCAATCTGGTATGTGACTCTCCTGACCTACTCGAGATTGTAGAATCAGCTGCTAACCCCATCACAGCCTAAGGACGTCTCGGAGCAGCAGATTAAGGTATGTCTCCGTTGAGGCGCTTAATGCCCTCGGACTTTGTTCGACCTGTTCTTTCTCGCCGCAATCCTTTTTGCCTTTCGACATAGCGTCGTCTCGTATAGTCCATTGACTACGTGCGCTGGCTTGGAGCTATCGCAAGGCCGTTTCTCCCTCCCTCTGAGCAATTCCTGGAATATGGTGCTCTGCGGAGGTCGAGAACATCCTTGTCACGCGATGATTCCGTGGGACTGCCTGGTCAGCGGTTCCACATAGCGTCGACTTGAGTAGATGAAGGCCCAATGCAACGATACGCATAAATCCACCAGCTCAGGCAAGCGATATTCCTTTGGATGAAACCGTTCTTGGAATCCCATGCCAGTTCAGCGAGCACTGCAGTGAGCACATGCAACAAAGCAACCACTTCGAAATCTTGAATGACATACGTTCATGGTATAGTATGCGCCTCCCGGTTGAGAGCCTTGCTATTTTTAACTGCCCTGGAGGCAGTGTCGTCAAGTTATCATATTACGAAGTAGGGATGGGCTGGAATCCCTTTGCGTGCGAGCTGTGCTTTTTGAAAAAAGATGTGATGATGACAACGTTGAGCTAGAGGCTCTCGGTTTATCCTCGAACCCAAGCCAATGCTACTCCCGGTATCTTTGTCATATGCTCACTGCTTTGCTCGCTGGCTTTTATTTGCAACTACTGTCCATACCCTGGCGACGTAAAACTCCCGGAACTGGATCGACCCGAGGCTCAAAGATTGGATGATGGAATTGCGATTATTTTCCAACTAAGCGCATTCGGATAACTAACACTATTTCCCCCGATAGGAGTACTTCGTTCAATCCGTTGGTCCCATCAAGCGAGTCGACATCTCGTACGGCCCCAACTCTCAGAGCCGTGGCATTGCCAACGTCACCTTCCAGCGAGCAGATGGTGCCAGCAAGGCCTTCCAGAAGCTGAACGGTCTTCTTGTTGACAACCGACCCATCAAGGTATGCTCTCTTCAACATCAATAGGTTGTCCAATATCTAACCCGGACCAGATCGAGATCGTCGTTGGCGCCGCCCAGGCCGACAAGGTCATTCCTGCTGTCAAGACCCTCGCTGAGCGCACTACGTATGTGAAATAACGATTCTGTTGCAAAACTTATCGACTAACAAAACGCAAGCCAACCCAAGGCCCAGCCCAAGTCTGCTGCTGCTGACAAGCACAACAACGCCAACGCTGCCAAGGGTGCTGCCGCCAAGGGTGCTGCTGCCCAGAAGAAGCGCCGTGGTCGCAACAACCGTCCTGCCAAGAAGACCCAAGAGGAACTCGACTCAGAGATGGCTGACTACTTTGACTCGGCTGCCGCCGGCAACAGCAACGAGAACGCCACCGCTGCTCCCGCAGCTGCCCCTGCTGCTGGTGATGCTCCCATGGAGGATGATATTATGGTATGTCAATCAAGATCTATGCATGTCCAACATTGTTCTAATTGGTTCTACAGTAAGAGGTGAATTGGAGCGAGAGTATTAGGATGGCAACTTTTAATAATAAATCTCAAAAACAAATCCGTTTGTGGAGGCGTTGCGGAAGAGAGAACTAGTTTAATGACGTTTTTGCATCATCAGAATGTTTTTCCGCCCCACGAGAGGTTTGGGAAAGAGGAGAGGCATGTTGTGAGGTCGGGTTAGCTGGGTTTGCGTTTGTTACAGCTTTGAGCTCTTCTCTTCCCTCCTTGATTCTGTCCACAACCAGACCCTATTTCGCCGTACTTGTCATTCAGAACCTGGCACATTGTCAAGGTGCATGACGAGATTGGGGTCAGTGGCACAAAACTGTATAATAGATGGAATATAATATTTCCACACCACATGATTTGCTTGTATGTGAATGAATGACGAGTCTATTTTTCGAGTCGATTGTGTGCGATTGTGGCGTTTGTAGCGAACGCACGAGACCTACATAAACCAAGCATACATGTAACTAGGATGCTGTTTGTGTGCTCGCTGGGGAAAAGACCGTTGGTGACGAAGGTGAGATCACTGGTAGAATGGCCAGTCCCGTCGTCGTAGCCAAGCCAAAGTGAGTGGTTTTACGTATTGGCTAGTTGTTTAAAAACGGAGACGTTGAGGCAAGTAGAAGACGATCGGTGTTTGTCGGTTGGTTATGTTAGTTGATAGGGCAGGGTATGTCTTGGATGTAACACTGAATGTGGGAGAAGACATGAATTTATACAAAGCAAAAATAGGAACATGACGAAGCTCTCCCAACCAATATTACGGCATCAGCGAGAGTGCCAAGTTGTCATGACACAAGTAAAATCGTTCAAGCTTTTAGATCCGTTGTTCGTCACTTTGTCACTGTGAACCAGGGCAGAAGTGTAGAATCAGACAGAGTAAGTAAGCAATGGTTCACATAAAGTCATATCTTTTTAAGTTGCTCTCATATGGTTCTCGTATTTTCCGAAAAACCGACGCCCAGCCACTTTCGCCTAGTTTCCGGTGACAGCACAGCACCGCCTGGAAGTCCCAATTTCATGACACATCAATTAAGCCTTCTTCTCCTCAGCGGCGGCGGCGGGCTTGGCGTCGCCTTCACCCTCAAGCGCGGGCATGTCCTCGTCGTCGTCAGATCCCTCCTCCTCCTCCTCACCACCCATTCCACCTAGGCCCTCCATGCCGCCACCGAGCTTGGAGAAGTCGATACCGCCAAAGTCGCCGCCGGGGCCGCCCATGCCGGGCATGCCTCCTGGAATAATTGTTAGCATGTTGCCTGGACTGCATACAGATAGAACAGACAGTGCGCAGCTGCGCATAGCCATCTCGATCCGGGGGTTGGGAAATTCTTGGGGAACGGGGGCGCGTGAAGCTACTTACCCATGCCACCGAACTGGGAGAAGTCATCCTCGGGAGCCTCGTTCTGCTCGTCCTCGTCAACCCACTTGTCAAAGTCGGTCTTGAGGAAGTGGACACGCTTGGAGTCCTTGAGCAGGCGAGGCCAGTACTCCTCCTTGAGCTCCTTCTTCTGGAGCTTGAATTCCACGCCCTTGCCGGTGTGGTTTTGCTTGGATGCCTCAACGTCGATCTCGCCGTAAAACTCGAGGTCCACGTGGTAGGTGACCTTCTTGGTGGTAGAGGGACCGGTGAAGGATAGGCTGGTGGGCTTCAGTTCGATCTTGAGTTCCTCCTTGGGAATATCGGCGGCATTGATGGTGAGATAGATGAAGTTCTTTTCGGCATCGGAGCTGGAAGATCGCTGGGCCCAGACGACTGAAGAGGTAACGCAATGTTAGCTTATTGAGTTGGGAATGCAGAGCAAACGTCTGTGAATAAACTGTGCAATGATACCAATTGCATTCTGGTAGCAGCGTTGGAGCATTCACAAGAGGGGCAGCGAGGAATGGCAGAGCGATAGCTCGACAGGGAAGGGGGGTTGGTGGTGGCTGAGAGGGAGAGCGGCGGGCGGGTGCATACCTTCGGGAACGTAGGTAGTGGCCATTTTGAAGCGTTTTGTGAGAGAGCGAAAGGAATGCGGGAGGGTATCTTTAGCACAAAGAAAGAAGACAAGAAGTTGAGAAGTTGTGGTGGAAGGTTGAAGATGGAGTTGGCAGGTTTTGGCGGCCAAGGGTGGAGTTTGGTGCAGCTGGGGGGGGGCGGTACGGGAAGGGCTGGAGGATACGGTACTTGTGCGGACTGCGGGACACCAGGCAGAAGGGCAGGTACACGAGGCAATGGCCACTACACGACACGGGGGGGCTAGTGCTAGGACGGTACTGGTACCGCGTCGAGTATTCGTGAGGCTGCAGCCATAAGGAAGGCTGGGGAATCCGTCACACGCCGCATGGAATGTCCAAGAAGGATGCCGAAGAACGGTTTTGGGACATGGTGAGGGGCAGCCCTGGCGCTGTTGGCGGTGTACCCGCGCCGGCGCAGCGCACGGCGTGGGCGCCCAGGTACCACGCTATGCCGCTGAGGCGGACTGCAAGGAGGGGTAAACGACCACACAGCCCATCTCCCACTGGGTCGTTGACTGCACGTTGCGGCGGCGCGGGTCAATCATGGTCAATCATCAATCATCAGCAGGTTTTTGCAGGGGCAGAGGCCCCCTCGGGTGCCCCCCACCAGCCGGACGCGATGCCCCTTGGAGCTTGGGGAGCTCCAGGAGTTACGGGATGCTTCCATATCGTTTATGCCGCCCTGCAACTCCCATGCAGCTAGCTCGGCAGCTCTCGCGCGCTTCCCGAGTCCGTACCTTGCTTGTTCATGCTGCCCGTAAACTCAACCGACGCCGACGCATGCCCGGCCGGGCGAGGACGAAGCAGCCTGGCCGCCGCCGCGCGCACATCTGTCAGCCGGGTGCCTGAGCTGCTCCGGGACGCGAGGGACGCTATCTGAGGATCCAGACAGCCACCCTGTGCAGATTGGCGGGGTAAGTCATGGGCAGCGGCGGGGTCGACCCAAGCCCAACTGCGAACAAGGCGCTCTGAGTGTGCCCCTGTGCTCTGTGCTCTGTGTGCTTGTGTGTGCAGCGGGCGCTGGAAGCCTTCTGTAACCTTACTCGCTAGCCTCGTCGCACATCGGCCCCACCGACCGCCGCCTTTCCCTTCCAGGCTTCAACGTCAGGTAGGCCAGAGCCTCACCATCACCGCTGCTCACCATCCAACGCCTGCGGCATGCCCTGAACCACCGCAGCCTTGTAGCGTCTGCACAACAACATCGGGTCCTGCACACATCATCTCCACAGCGTAAACCAAGCCCCCGCAGCCTCCTCCCACGCGCCCTCCCATCGCTGCAAGGCTCCGACCGCCTGCCCTCTCGCTCCAGTTGCGTCATCGGCCGCGTCTCTTGATAACCACTTCGCGCCACCAACCCCAGCATCGCTCGCCCATCATGGAGACGTTCAAAGCCCTCTTTACCAAGCCAGACCCCCAGGCCCAGGTACATCCAGCCCCCTAGGCATGTGCCGCCAGCGGCAATGCTCCCAGACCATGGTGTGACGCCCCAATCGCTAACTCACGTACCCGTCTGCTCTCTCAGATGCGCAAATGCAATGCCCTGATCCGACAAAACATCCGCAAGATAGACCGAGACATTGTCGCCGTCAAGCAGGTCGAGGCCAAGACCAAGAACCTGATCCTAGCAGCCGACCGCCGCGGCCAACGAGACCCCGCCAGAGCCCAGCAGGCCCAGAAGGACGTCCGCACATTTGCCAAGGAGCTGGTCACCGCCCGCAAGACATCGGCGCGCCTCATAACCGCCAAGGCCCAGCTCAACTCTGTCCAGATGCAGGTCAACGAGGCTTTCGCTTTGCGCAAGATTGAAGGGTCCATCCGCACCAGCGTTGGCATTATGAAGGACGTCAACACGTTGATCCGTCTGCCGGAGTTGGCCGGCACCATGGAGTCTCTCAGCGTCGAGCTGATGAAGGCGGGCGTCATTGAGGAGATGGTCGAGGATGTCCTGCCGACGGACCCCGACATGATGATGGAGGACGAGGAGACGGAGGGAGAGGTCGACAAGGTGCTGGGCGAGATTCTCAAGGACCGCAAGGAGCCCAAGATGCCCACAGTGCCCGTTGCCGAGCCCCAGAACAAGGTCGAGCTGGAGGAGGAAGAGGAGGAAGATGCCGAGGCCATGATGGACCAGATGCGAAACCGATTAGAGGCCCTGCGAAGCTAGGCGGACTTTTTTTTTCCGGCTTCGGAGCAAGAAATGGGGGCATTCGCGGCATGGCATGATTTCAATTGGACCCGTCGCAATGGATGGGAGTTTTGAGGAGTTGGGCGCTACGTCATCTTCTGGGATACACTGAACCGCAGTTTTTGTCTTTATGGTAGGATGGACATGTGGTGTTTCTTTGCGAGGAGTTATCCACATCTTTATATATGGCCAGACATTCCAGTGTCTTTTTCAAGGCAGTGTAGGGTTTCCAATTTTAACTCTTGACAACCTGTACGAAATATTTTATCGGTCACTTGGCTTGAACGAGACGTGCCCCGATGGTGGTGTTGTGGGGGATGGTTCACCAGAACAGGGGCAAATACGAAAATTTTACTATTCCCTCCATCTAATACCAAGCCTTGATCAAACCTTGGTTCGGTTCCAAATCTAGTTTCGTGATTTCAGATCGCCCACCCTCATTAGCTTCTCCGACTTTCAACAATGAGCAGCCAAGTGTCCCTCTTGATAACCTTATGAAATTATAATCACTTTGACCGACCTCTCCTGCGAGGCAGTTCTATCAAGACCTAGATATATAATTTTCTCAATTCCTTCCCCGTCGCCATTCCCTTCATCGCTGCCCATGGGCAAATCCAAATGCTCCCAACGCTGCTCGATAGCAACGGCGATTTTTACTGCTAAGCTAATGAATCACGCTCAATAGCTAGTTGGAGCTAGGGATATATGGGGTCAGCATATCTAATCCGTGCGGAAGCTTCCAGGCTGGTATTAAAGGCGAAATCAAGATCTCCCACCAAGGATATTATTCTGTAAAGTGATCCGCTGAGACGATGCCCGAAATACCAAGAAAGTTGCATCTGCGGCATATAATCCTCAGGTTTCCGATGACAAGAGCCACTCGCAAGTGGTATTTGTGTCCCAAAACAACCTCATTCATACCCACTCACTTGAAGCCATTTCAGCAAGTGTCGATGGGTGACAGCAACCAGCTAGCGTTATGGCCACTCAACAAAGGAGCCTGGATTCGGAAGCTACCAAGTATATTGTATTGAGAACGGTTAGAGTTAGACAGCCTTCCGGAAGGATCAAACTTCCAGTGTCGTTGCTAACTCTCCCGAACACATTTGCGATGCCAACAAACCAAGCATCGTGCTTTATTCGCAGGTCAACCCAGCGCAAAGGGTCTTGATCTCTTTGTTCCATGCCTCTCACCAATCAACCAGCGTGATTGGTTTAGTGGTAAAATTCTCCGTTGCCATCCGAGCAACGTCGGGGAGCCCTGGGTTCGATTCCCAGATCACGCAATTGATCCTTTCTTTTTGCCCCTTTTTTTCGCAAATCCTTCAACCAGTTGGCTGTCCGAAGGATCTTGGGCTTCATTCCCTTCCCTCCCAACCAATCAGCGAGCGTGATTGGTTTAGTGGTAAAATTCTCCGTTGCCATTCGAGCAGCGTCGGGGAGCCCTGGGTTCGATTCCCAGATCACGCATTGAATAGTCCTGGAAACAGGCATTTCTCTTTTGCCGTTTCTTTTTATCGAATTGGCAATGCTGGTAGAGTGTCCTGTGGTGGCATATTAGGCAACGTGGCCGAGGTGTATAATACAAGTACTGAGTGACAGGCATACAAGTCACGCCACGCATTGAGTTCACTTGCCCGCTGGCTTGTATATGTTTTTTTCTAATTGTTGGTGGGAATTCCGAATCATTACACAAGATATCAAAATACAAATCGGCTGTAGGCACGGTATATATTGCTGTCTAAGTCACGAATGCATCATCCTGTCAAAACTCGTCATGGCATCCATTGACCACGGCTCTCATCTTCTTGAGAAGTACCTCGATGGCATTATCCAACTTCCGTAGCAGGCTAAGGGTCAAGTGTTGTTATACAAGTCGTTGCGCGTATTACTGTCATCTTATCGGTGATGAAATTCACTCTCCTGTTCTCAACGTGGCGTGCCATGTATCAACTTCACTCCCAGATAGCCCCCTCTCAGTCCCGTTGAACCAACTTGGGTACTTACCTCCAGTTTTAAGAAATAAAAGATCAGTTAGTTTATCGATGAATCACCGCGAGAACCTAAGCCACAAATTTGACAACGAATAGAAGTAGTACTTGAACGACCGCGATCGATATTCATTGCTCCCACTTGTGTACAGTGATAGCAGATATGACTTGGGCAGACGCATGTATAGGCTTGGCAGGCTCGCCTTGCTTGGTGCCCAGAGCATCAAGTTGAGCCGAATAAAATGGAAGAGAACAGCCATCGACGAAGTGTTTCGAAAACCCAGCCCAACGTGTGAGCCAAGAAATACTCCGTACACGGCAGTCTTTTTTCCTGAAGGCCTACGACAACCAAACATGATAAATAAATAATAATCATGGGCCATCAAGTACTATATAATATTATATATCACACCACCTTGCATTAAAGCTGCTTGGATGGATTTACTTTTGTCCTCGCAGGTTTCCTGATCCAAGTCCAAGTTGGGCAGCAATATGCGCTTACCCTGTACCTCAACCCGATATGTCGATGTGAAATCCACAACTCTTACATGCCATGCAATGTCGATGCACTTCTTCTAGGCATGCGATTATGTAGGTATTTTATGACTTGCTTCTTCTTTACATGGACTGGGCGCGTGGGAACTAGTTGTTTCCCCAGCCGTTCGTATCACCTGCCACATCACCGAGAATGATATCTCTCAGTCCACCACCGAACACGTCAAACAAGCATTAGCCGATCACCACAAGTTGCATGAACGGCCTCTCGTATGTCCAATTAAACTAATGATCTTCAGATACCCATATCTCTAATGCCAATAACATCGTCTACCGAGACAGTGACGTGGAATGGTACGCCGGACTCATGTAAGGTGTAAGTGCGCCACGACGACAGCGACGAAAAAAAAACATCCAGGGATAATTCTGTCTCTGCATCGTGTGATGTGCCCTGCGCGTCATGAGACAGTTTAATCTCTGGCTCGCCTTAGCAGCTGCAAAAATGCCCCTCGTGACCATGCGACGTGAGTTTACATACGTTGCATACTTGGTGTTGTCGATTGGGGGGCGTGTGTTTTGATAGGTTCCCCATTGTAGAGAGATGAGCCTGAAACCTCATCGACGACATCAAAGCTTCGCATTTCCAGCAATGCGCCAGCATCTAAGTCATCTCGATGATGAAAATCGATTGACTCAGATCCATCACCAGAGTAACGGGTCTTTTTCTGTCGCTTCCCGCGTCCCTTCATGCTTCGGGGGTGGGCTTACCCTACACCATCCCTTGGCAAGGCCTCCCTGATCAACACGACGTTGCCGGAACAACATTTCTCTTACGTGTAGCACCGTAATTAACTCACGAAACCGGAACCGAAGGTGTGTAGTACAGATGAAATCCGTTTGCGCAGTCAATATCGTGGTCACACGGACAAGGACCTCGGCCCTGGTCTTTTCTCGTCTCAACTTTCTAACACGGGCCTAGTAAAAATAGCACAAGGGAGGAAGAGGAGCAGCACCAGGAGCTTGCGCCTGGTTGACGTGAGCGTTCGAGAACCCCGGTGGGTTACACACTAAGTGCAAATCAATCTATCGGCCGGCCGGAAGGATGGGCGCACGAGGAGACATGTGCAACGGATCTACAAGCCTAGGCCCGGCATCCGCTCCGCGCTCAAGATCTGGACTTTGTGATCTGCTGTGCTTCTGCGGACGCGGTCCCTTCTGGACCTGTCGAAACCTCATTCCAGCACACGTACACGCACTCACACACACGCCTCCTCCTCTTCCCTCTCCCGCGTGTCACAATAAATTGCCCTAGGCTAACGAGCCGGCAGGGCAAGGTAAGGCCAGGCCAGGCAAGGCCCTCGGGCATCCATTATCTGCTAGTCAGTCTGAGGCCAAAAGAAAGCACCCCTCGCGCTCGCGGGCGCAAGTCATGGCCGGCAAGTCAGATAACGGCATCACATCACATGCCTGTGCATTTAATGACTGTGCGACTTCAGTTGTGAGTTATGACAAAAATTCTGCCATGGCGTATATGCCCTGCCAGTTGGGCATGCATGACAGCTCTCTGCGGGCCAGCTAGCTAGCTGTAGGAGCTATTGAATGTAGGGCAAGAAAAAAAAAAAGGTGAAGCGAAGCGAAAACGCAAGCCGCAACGCCAACGCAGCAGATAGACCCGGCGAAAAAAAAAAATCCCGACGCACAAACAGCACAGCGGCATGACTAGGGTTGTACTGTACTGCGCTGTCAGAAGCCTGGAATTTTAAAACTACATGTTACATACGGTAGGATTCTGCCAGGGCAAAAGGGGGGGAGGGAACTGAGGTGGAAAAAAGGCGGTATGCACGTCGCCTGTAGACGATCCGGCCGCTACAAACCTTCGATGACACACTTCCCTGAGGCGGTGATGGGATCGCATCCTCGGTGGGTGTGGTAGCACACGGCACCACCCACGCCGCAACTCAATGGCATGTCGGTGAGCGTCGCCAAACTCGGGCAGCTATGGCGACACGACGCCGGGAGGCCGGAGTTATTTTCCTAGGCCTCTCGCTATCGCTCCCGTGAGGAAGCGATCTGCTTCCACCGGATCCGATGCTGCAAGGCCATCGTCGCTCAGACGCGTCCGGTCGTATCTAATCTGCCAGATAGCCATCTCTGTTGGTGATGGACCCTTGATACAGACACAATAAAGTTTAGCCACGCTTTGTTTCCCCAGAGATATCGCGTTGCCGCAAAGAGGGAACAATGGCGAGCGGCATGCACACCCCCCCTGCTCCCATGTACATGCACCATCAGGTGGCTTGCATGCCATCGGGATGGGCATAGGGATAGCATCCGTTTCCTCCCCCTTTCCTGCCTCTCCACTGTACTAGGAGAGCAGAGGCGATCCAGAAAAAACCTTTTTCCCTAAACCTTGGTAACGGTAAATTACGAAGACCAAATTCAAGTGGAGAGAGATGCCATGGGGGCCATGGTAGACGATGGCCGCGGCGAGCGGGAAGCCCGGATCGGCCATTTTAGTTCCCAGGGCTTGAGCGGGAGCTAGGGAGTGCCGGACGGCCCCCCGCATAGCATCAGCGGCCGTGGGCATGGGTCCGCGTCAGTTGAGGCCAGAGAAGGGGGATGGGATGCGAAGGACGAAACAGGGCTGGCAAATTAAGCTGAGCGCCGACGGCGAGGGACCAACGAGGGATACGCGTGGGCGAGAGAATTAGCTGACAGGACGAGATCCGGCACCGCGACTGGGGCGCGTGGGGGGAGGTTTGGGCATCCTGCTCGTTTTGTCCATGTGTCGATGAGATGATTGACTGTCACGGGCAAACAGGACAAGCAACCCGACAGGGGGTGTGGTTTGGATCTCGTCTCAAGAGGCGGCGACCTGTGTCCGACAGCTGTCCACCCACGGCCAACGAAGCAGCTGCAAGATAGATGGATGGATCGGGTAGCTAAGGCACATTAAGGCAGGGGGTTCGAGGCCAACAACACCAAACCTGAAGCTTCACGATCTGTCCAGCATGGTGCATGCAGTCGAGTCATGGCGCAAGAGTTTTGCGCTGTACCAGCTGACGCTGCTTTGGTCCCGTTTGCCTCCCCCCTAAACGGAGCAACAGTCCCGTCTCGATCGCAACAGTTGTCGCGTTTGGCGGTTGGTGATTACGTGCGCGCGCGTCGTCTGCGAGAGAGAACAAGACGAGAGAACAAGACGAAGGCGTTGAACGGACTGGTTTAGTCCAGCCATGGACACGAAAGCACGCCCCCCGGCCCGCAGCGTCCCGTCGGAAACGGGAGAGAGTCGGGATCCCTGTTTGGTCTCCCGCGCTCCCTCCCACCACCACTTTGTCCCTCCCTAATTGCTATCGTTTCTTTTGCCGTCTCAACTTATCGAGACGGCTCGTTACGGTAGTGCAGTATCGTGCCCGTGGAGGGGGAGGCGGGGGAAGAGAGGGGGAGAAGACGGTGAGTTGCTTTTTACACCAAGCTCGCGATTGGATCGCCATGCCATGCATGGGTGGCGGGATGGCATCTGGCTTGCCTGCCCTGTGCCGGACGGACATTGGCAACTCCGAGGCCGGCTTTGCGTGCTATGCTTCACCTATCGCGGTGTGCACCCCGCGAATCCGTACGTTGAGGAGCGGGAGCAGAAGTAGGAGGTGTGGTTTCCTCCCCCCACGCGAGGTCACGGTAGTACAGACAGCTGGGTGTTTGCCGCAGACCGGAGGCAAGCAGGGTCGCAGCAGGATGGGATGAAGATGGGGGTTTAGGCACGCGGGCGTGACAGAATGATTTCAGGGTCGGATTTTGCCTTACAAATCGATGCGGGTGCAGCAGCCGTAGCCGACGGAATCGGCAGGCAGAGCAGACCAAGGATGGGATGAGATGCATGACGGCTATGACTCCCATGTCTTGCCTCATCAACCACCACCCGTCGCAACCAGCTCGGAATCCGCAACTGTGACCGGCAAACCATCGTAAGCCCCGACTACAAAGGACCTCCATACGATAAGACAGGCGACGAGAGTTCCCAGCTGGGCTGACTCGGACATTCCTGTCTGGGCACTGAACTCAGCCCAGCACTGCCTTGGGCAGGCGGCCCCCAGCACAGGCGGACTATTCGTAGAATGCCAAGTCATACCCTAAAGTTATAGCAAACCAACCCAGTGCAAGGCAAAGCCCGTTCAATGTAACCAGTGACGGTGATGGGCAGGCAGGTGACCATGAGACAATGAGTCGAGTTGATGACGAGGGTGTTGAAGCCTGCCGGATGAGATAGAGGGGCGTGTGCGATGCCAGCCCGTCATCGCCGGGTACTTTGCCCATGAATCATCACAATCAAGCCTTCGCCTGAAGGCGATGCAGTGCAGGAAAACGGTCTCCTATCAGACTGGAGGATTCCGGGGTTGCCAATCTGGGAGCCGGGCCAAACAGACTGCCCGAACGGGCTCGTAAACGAGCGGCTGTGGCTGAAGCTCCATTGTGGCGGGGAGGGTGATGCTTGCTATGCTTGCTATTGCTCCCCTTTTTTGGCTTTCCGCCCCCGTTTCCCGATCCTATTTGCGCCTGTGCCTTAACTTAAACACGAGCTTCCTACGGGACAGTACGGCGTTTGCGGATAAGCAAGCGATGTCAGCCAACGAAGCCGGCTAGGCTGGCGAAAGATGCGACGACTGTGAAGACGAATAGCAAGCACGCAAAAGCGAGGCCCATGTATAAACATAGTTTAGAGGATCCCCCTCCCCCTCCTGGTTGCTCCAGTGGGGAGCCTGTGTGCGACAGCCCACTGGGCCAATACGAAGCCGTTCCCAAGCACACGAGTCCGACAATACGCTCCTCCGCGCACCCGCACCTGTGGAGCTCCATCAATCACGCCCCCGCCCGTCTGGGATGTGTGTGATACGGCCTGCTATTCATGGAAGCTCTACCCACTGAGCGTCGTGGACGCTTACATGGCAAGTTTCATTTGTTGACACGGCTTGTCTGCCGTCGGCCAGTCAATCAACCAGAAGGGTGCGGTATCAACCACCTGAATAGAAAAAAACAATCAACAAAACAATGAATGCTGCCTCCTGCATCGTAACAGGTTTTCTGGCGGTCGGGCTCATTTCTGATACCTGACGGTCGCATTGTGATTGTGACTAGACGTGATTCACTCCTCCATTCGGAGCCTTAGCACCCCCTCCTTCAGCTGAGACGAGGCGCCGCCTCCTTGCTGCAACAAACGAAACGCTGTCAAATAAACTGGCCTCGATTTTTATTTTATTTTTCTTATCCCCCCCCTCGTTACCGCCCATGGCTGGGGGCGTAAGGGGAACTCAATAGTCAGTCACCAGGACAGACGCAGTATTGCGTAGGTGGTGCACACAGCTGGGTGAAATGTCCCAGACACCCCCTCTCTCTTCCGAGTGCTGCTGCGTGTCTCAAGTGCACCCCGTGTCTCTCTAGATCTGGTGGGCGCATCAACACTTTCCTTTCTTGTGGAGAGTTGAGTCCTGTCTCGTGAGTGGGCCGTGTGAATCGATCGCCGATGCACTTTTCGATCGTGGGCATTGAGACATGAAAATATCAATCCGTGGCTGGTAACGCTTGTTATTCGCCCTACCGAGCCCTAATTACATACATGCCTGAACACACGAGAGAAAAAAAACCGATAGCTCATTGATATGCGAGAGATGAGGATCCATTACTCCAGAGTCCAAACTTTTGACTACTTGGCAGCGCTATGTACGTAGATCCCTTGGCGATGGGGATGGCATCGTTGCATCGCGCCATAGCGGAGGGCTTCTGGAACTCAACGGGGACCGGGGGCGCGAATTGCCACTTCTAGAAAGCCTTTTCGCCGGTGAGTAGAGGGGGAAAGCTCAAGCGTTCCGCCGCCCGATTCAGGTGCTCCGATTCGCGGGGTTGGAAGGAGAAGCGTCGGTGAGCTTGGCGAAGGGAGGGTGTGTGCCCGTTTGAGCTTCCCAAAGGAGCGCATCGAAACGGGGAGTAATTCGGCGGAACGGGGCATTCACCGACGCCCAGGCTAAACGACACCCGCGGCTATCAATACTCTGGGGGCAAGGTTTACGGAAGCTGCCCGCGAAAGCTTCATCGCGTTCCGTATCTTAGCACCCGGCCACACGTGGGACGGATAAGAGGCACGGGGCAACTAAGTTCCTAAGGAAGCTCTTCCCCAGACTGGCAAGTGGTGGTGGCTAGCGATAACCGGCAGCGGTCCCGTAGCCTCGAGACGGGGGGGAAAGAGCTAGAGAGGGGAAAAAAAAACTTTCACCAATTCCTTCCTTCCAAGATTTGTTGCTTCTAGCGTCGCTTCTGTGCCGGGATCAGGGGTCGAGCTAGCTAGCTTTGGGGCAAGCAAACTTGCCTGGCTGGGATAGAGGATGAAGGGTCTCCCGTCATTTCCCCGAGCCCCACCGAGTCAGGGCTTTTGCCTCTTGTAACAAACTGTGGCTAAAGGAGGAAATTCGGGAAATAGCCGGCTCAGGGAACCGGAGGTTCGGGTCTGGGGGAGGGAGGACGATGGACTGTGGGGTCTTGGCAATTTTTGTGGGGAGCGCGTCCCAGGAACGGGAACGGGCAACTTGACAATTTTGACAAGTGCCAGGATCTGCCCTTGGGAATACAGGCGTGCCATCCTGGTCGGTTTCGTTGCGTTCTCTCGACCAGGATCGGAGTTTCATTGGGTTCGCCAACCGAGATTTCCCCCAAGCCCTCGGTTCGCTGGAATGGAAGCCCGGGACGACTGTCGGCCGGAGCACCAAACCCATGGTCCACCGGCTACCCAACACGGCAACTCGGTGTATGTGAGAGCGAAGACCACCCCCAAAAAAAAAAACCTGGGGGAAGGGCCAGGTCAACGGACAAATTAATTGCGTGCCACGCAACGCTGGCAGGCGATGCGCCTTCGGACTCGGGACAAATAAATTAACATAGCCCACGGTGTGTCGCGGCCGGACGGCCATGCTCCGACGCAGCCGAAGAGTCATCGACTACGCGGATGATGCTGTGTGGATGGACAATAGGCGAGGCGCATATTACCCATCGGAGTGTTTGCGGCCCTGTACCGCTACCGTATTGTACGGAATCCCAATGCAGGCGCCCTATGTGAGACAGTATGTCTTTTTGTCGGGGGCCCTAGGCATTCTCCCCAGTGGCGGGTTGTCACCAACGGCGAAACACAGGTCGAAAATCAAGCGAGCTGTCATTTTAGGCAAACACTGAGGCGCGTGCCCAAAGGACGGACTAGGGAGGAATGCAATAACAATCAAACAGAGTTGGTTGAACAGGCAGTCGTCCGGGGCATCATCAGCCAGCCTCTGGCCATGGCAGGCAACATTCTTCGCGCCGGTGTAAGTAGAGTGTGCGCAAAAAAAGTAAAATGCGTATACGAAAGTAGTATTCGTGTAAGCCGGGAATGGGCTGCCACACACACACACTCGCTCGCTCACACGCGCAGAGGGACCACGCACCGGCTCCGGGGGCTTGGCTATGCCACACACACCACTCAGCCCAGCGTCATCGACGTCAGAATCCGGTATGCGACGCGGACGGCGATGACTCGGCGAAAGGCACTGGTGACGATGACGCTAAGGCGATGACAGCGAGAGAGGGTCCCGGCTGGAGATTACACATTACGTCGCGGAGGGTGGGAAAAAAACAGAACGAAAAGCATGGAAAGTGATGTTTTGTTTTCTTTGTGTGAGATTTACAAAGCCGACGGTCGGGATGGTGTGTAATAAGACGAAAAAATGGCGGGCGGCGGTATGCCACTCGCAGTCGGATGGCTGCAGTGAATAGCACACGAGAACAACGTTACCGACCTGTAATTTTTCGTTTCTTTGTTGTATTTTGTGATTACAACACAATAGTCGCCAGCGAAACCATAGGCGCATGCGCCCTCATTATTCAGACGTAACCACCACCTTCCCGTGGCTCACCAGCCATTCATCCATCCATCCTCTTCCCCAGGATCAAGAAGGTCCGCGCTGAGGTAAGGCGGCGAGCGCGCGCAAACGACTGGCCCGGAGAACAGCGAAACGGAGGAGAGTGTTACCATATTGGGAAGCAATACGGTTTCTTGCGCGTCAGCACCGAGCTCCCCCTCCCCTCTCTCTAATCTTTTGCTCATTTTGCGCCACACCCCCCTCCTAACTATAGCAACGTGAGGGCAGCGAGCCACACCTCTCACGCCCCCACCACCTCAAACACAGAGCGATATGCGCTGGGCGGATGTCAAATGGCGGTGCAGAGAAAGCGATCTGACTCATTCCAATTTGGGCCAATCAGGGGCCGTCGCTGGCTCTGACCGCCCTTGGGGCCTTCGATGCAGTGTGTCGCCCTGCGATGCGATGCGACCTGCGACCTGCACGAGTCCGGCTGCGTGGGACGGATAAGATCGCAGCAAAAGGTACAGGGTGGGCTGGCGGGGAGGGGGAGTGCGCATTACAGCTCGGCGCACAACACATCAGAGGAAGGAAAAAAAATTATTGATTAGGTGCCCCTCCATGCATCAGGCATGACCCCTCGCGTCCTTAATTGCAGTTCCATTAAAGAAGATGAATCAATTCAAACGGCCCGAGTAAGATGCTGTTTTACCACTGGGCGACGTAACACGCATCAAAGCGTCTGCGTGGCCCGTGGGCAGCTCCTCCCACGTCATCAGCCGTCCGGAGAAACGCGACAAAGCAAGGTCGTTTCGACGTCAAGAACAGGACGTCCGAGCATCATGGCGCGTTTAACACAGATGTGAGCGAGAGGAAGGGGGAGGAGGAGGATGAATCCTTTCCCGGCAGGTCTGTCTTGTGTGTGAACGTGCGCGCACCGGTTTGGCTCCCGCACCGGTCCAAGCTGAAATGGAGAATTAATCGGTTTGCTTGTGATAATATTAGTCAAAGTCCGCGGCTGGACACATGGAACGAAGGGGGGGGGGGAGTAGCCGGCCGGGTCGACTAGCCCAAAAGCCCTTCCCTTCAGCCCAAAAGCATACAAAGAAAATTGCGGGGAAGCCCGATTCAGCACTATGAAGTAACAAAAGAAAACACCACCACAGTAAAATTTTCTATCGTCTCCATGTTAGTGTGGTCATTGTCTCGGACCCCTGAATTGCGATCTGTCGAAAAATCCTTTAGCAAAGAGGGGACGAGTCGCGCACTTGCAGGCCAACATGCAGACAAGAGACAAGACAGACGCGCCAAGTGCAAGGGATGCGCGCTCCGAAGGATGTGAGTGGGTGGTGGGCTCGGGAACGGCTCCGCAGCATGGCAAACGCACCGCGTTTAGTTGCACCGCGCATGGTTTGTGGCGGCGGGAATGAATGCAGGGAACAATAAGGAAAAAAAAAGGAAAAAAATTATAACGAGAGAACTACGCCATGAATCAAAAGAAAGGTGCGAATCCCAAACGGACCAGGGTTTTGAGTAATGCCACCAGGCTAGGAATCCTCCGCGGCCATGGGAAGCCCCGAGCTGTTGGAAAGCCCCCTGGTTAGGGGCGAGAACAACGCTCCCGGGATCCAAACCGCCGGGGAAGAAAATGAACTGGCCCTGTTTTCCTCGCCATCGACGCTAGCGGGTTCCCGCCTACGCGGCTCCCTGTACCGCGGCGGTACGGAAGGCTGGGTACGCTACAAGGCTTCTAGCGACGGCCTTGGAGCTACGGGTGAGGACGGGGACGGCGAGACGAGGCTAGGGTTGTCAACAACTCCCTGGATTCTCCCGGGCCTATGGCGGTATAGTTTGTTTTGGATCCGCGGGCTAACGTCGTCGAAGTGACGGCCGAGAAGGGGGGGCGCCATTGGCTGAGAATGTGTTTATGGTTATGTGACAGACCAGAGCGCCTGTCAGTTTTCACACAGCCATTTGCTTTTTGATAATGTGGCGCCTACAGTACGAGCCCTGCAGCTGAAAGTCAAAATTTCGGTGGTGTTTTGCTTCTTTTTGAGACTCTCGTGCAATTTGTGCGGTTTTGCTTCTCGCACCGTAGCTAGCATGCGGTAGACCCTCCCATGCCTCGCATTTGGTTACGGACAATTTTGATGCCATGTCGCAGGACCCTGCCATGCCCTGCCTGCCCTGTCGTGGGCCTAGGGTTCACCAGTTGCCGTTTTGCCATACCGACTGCGAAAAAGAAACGCTGGTATTGGATCCCAAGAAGCGAGCAAATGGCCGCAGATCGATTGGATACCGGTATCGCAGCTGGCAAGGATGGGACCCTGGCCGGCGGTGAGGCATGCCCACACACACACCCACAATGCCTTTTCGTGCTGCGGGGGGCTAATGAGTCGCGTGGGGCATGCCGGCCCGGCGGGGGGGAGGCCACTGAACAGTTGCAAACGTGCTCCATCCCGCTGATACGGTGCATACATACGTACATATGTACGTAGAGTGCCAGGCCACCGTCACGAATCGCTGGCGCATGGGGTTCGGGGTGTGGGATGCGATTGGGATGGGACGAATTTTGAGTGGGCGGGTTGCTGCAGGAGAAGGAACGGAAATCCAAAATCCCTCCACCGCTTTTGTGGTGCCGGCGGCCTATAGTTTGACGGCTTTAGTTGACCGCCGCCAACGGATAGGTGCAAACGGGCTGTTTTGCTTGCATCGCGATGATACCCTCGCCGATACCCTCGCCGATGCCCTCGCCGAGAGGTCGGCCTGGAGCCCAATCACGCCGTCGGGCGGTCGGGACGCAACGGCACTGGCTCGCAGCCAAAACAAACCTGAAGCTACCACACACCCAATGCCAGACGCACACGATGTAATCATCACGTACATTTCGTAGGGCCACAGGCGACAGCAAACACATCCATCCCCCACGCCTGCATCATGTTCATGACACGTTCAGAGGCGGTCAGATCCTCCTCTCTCATCCTGCTATTTCGGTGTATGCTGCATGGCTTGCACTGCCGCGGCAGCGGTTTGCGATCGTAAAGCAGTCAGCGACGCAGCGCACGAGCACGAGCTTCACCTTGCCACGTTATTCGGACCGCATTTGGTGTTATCGGTTGGATTTGCCGCGCCTATTCTGAAGGTCATGAATAAGTGTCGCGGTTTAGTGAGTTACGGAATAGAGATGGGGCACGTAACGAGGAATTCCGACCGGCATACCGCAGAGAGGGGGGGAGGGGGGAACAGTTCTGAAGCCGATTAATGGCACACCCCATCTGGCATCGGGACTGGAATCCCTCACCCACGGAACGCTGGACAAAGGTGTGGGGGGAGTTCGGCAGGGCGTGCGCTCAGTCGCAGATCGGCTTCGCTCCCGTTCACTCACGGAATTGGACTCGGTCTGGTTTTGGGCTGTTGCTTGCTTTTGGGCCGACACCAGCGAAGGGGGGGACAACAAGGGCTGGCAGACAAAGGCGTGGGGGAGACAACAGATGCAGGTGGCAGAAGCGTGGGAGTCGCTCTCTTTCTTTTTTGTTTGATGATTCATTTTGGATGCAATTGCTGCATTGTACTCATTTTTCCGTGGAGGCGGCGCAGTGGGTGAATGGGAAATGAATGACAGGAGCACAAACACAAACACAAGCACACGCTCCATGTCAGCCCCAAGCTCAAGGTCCAGGCTGCTGATTAGGCTCAGCTCAGCGCAGCACAACCATGGCACAGCCCAAGTCGCGGCCCTATTATTCCAAGGCTGGAGCTGCCTATCTCCGCCGGTTGCCTAACTCGTCCAGGTGTTTTTGTAGGGCAACCTTGGTTGACATGCACCGTTTTCCCTTGTCCGGGTTGGTTGTTGGGCCCTACAGTTTTTTTAGGATTCCTGGCGGGGCATGCGTCAATCCCCGTCGTTCGCATCAGACTTTCTTGCTACTTGCAGGACCTACCTATTCAAGCTGTGTCGCAAGAGTATCTTTTGTTCCCGTCCCATTCAAAACGGAGGGACCCAGTCCCAGTGTCTTATCTGACCGTCCGAGACTCGACGAGACCTGTCCGGGCACTCGCTTGGGGAACCGCACTTAGACTTGGCACCAAAAGTCTCAAAATCCTGTGTCTATGTGTGCGTGTGTACGCTGGTCCGTTCCCCCCCCTTATTTGTTTTTGCGGTTTCGCCGGGCCGCCCTGATTTTGACATGTCGGTTTGGGGCGCAACGCAATGGCGCTGGCTCTGTTGCTCAAACTCGCCGAAAAAGAAAGCACCGAAAATACCCTGAGGATCCAAAGGACCCTTTTGCAAAATTACTAGCTTCGCCGAACTGGGGGACGCGATGCAAGAAAAATTTTTTCTTGCTGGGGCCTATCGTCGTGAACCCGGCGATGGGCAATATCCATAGACTTGCCTATCTGGACGGTAACCTGTCCCCGTCGGCAAAGAAGCAAAAAACCCAGAAGCCACCCCCGGCACCTCTTGCTCTCTGGGGCAGCACGCAAGGGTTTGCTAGCGGTAGCATAGAAGAAAAAAGTGGCGCGCCCCATAGCAGGTTGGAATCTTTTTCCAGGGCACTATAACCATCGGATCCGCTTGCCCTTGATAGCGAGAGTGAGGGGGGAGGCCAGCGCTGGGCCAGCGCTCGAGCACGCCTTGAGTCGCGGCGCTCCGACGGTGACGGACGGTTCCATGGCCGCGCTGCCACACCTCCGCATTACTCGTGTGTCCCATCTCCCACCGCTTTGTTGTCTCCCCATACTCGGCCCAGTGAGAAAACAATGCGCGCACACACCCCCTCCATTGTCTTGTTTCCTTTTGTCCACCGTTTTTTCCTGATGCCCTTTCCCGCCATTTGAACGGTACGCTACATGCGCTACGGCAGGGCAGCAGGACAACATGGGCGACACAACGGGAGCCAGTCCGTCCTCGTGCGCGCTTCAGCATACCGTTCCCGGCCCTCAACTCGCGCAAGGGCTTGGCTTTGCAAGGGGATCCATCTCGGTTGGTAATGGGCAATAGAAATCGCAGGGCAACGATAGCGAGGGCTGTTGACAGAGCCGACAGCTGGGGGGAACCCTGGATAAGGTATCTTCTTGACGCCCGAGGAAGTGGGTTGCTGGGGGCCGTTTGTCCTCGGGCCCTGGGTTCTTGGGTCGCTGGATCCTGCTCCTCGGTGCTGGACACTGTACCCCGGCCACTCGATACGGGAATCCTTCTGGGAAATCTTCGCCGCCACTTCTCTCAGTCAATTACCCGTGCTAAAATGGCAACCCGCACGCCCCCCCATCGCTATACCGCCCACGTTCTCCGATACACCCCATGCACCCGCACCCGCACACGCCCCTCCAACACTCCTCCACGCCCTCCCTCCCTGTGTGTGCCAGGTTTCCACACGCCCCGGCTTCCCGCCTGCGCGGCCTTGTCGTCCTCCTGGCCGGCCTCATCCATTATCTTTATAATACCCTCGTCCCCAGGTTTCTTCCAAGACCCATTCCTTCGATCTCTCCACAAAGAACCAAGCTTCGATCAACATCTTCTCTACTAAAGAAGGCATTTGCCTCTCCACACTCTGAGCAAACCCTACTCTCTGCTCTCTACCACTTTGTCGACTTACACCCACCGACTCACACTCCACAACATTCACAATGTTTGGTTCATACGGATCCTACAGCTCCATGTGCGCTGCTTCCGCGCCCATGGACATCACCTCCAGAAGCCTCAGTGCTCACGACTCCACATGCGCCTTTCCCTCTTGGCCTCGCCGCGAATCCCTCTCCGAGTCCGACCGCGAGGAGCGCCCTTCCTCTTACCTCTCCGACGACGACCTCTTTCTCAGCGATCCCTTCGACGACGACACCCGCTCCGTCTCCAGCTCCAGCAGCGCCGGCTCTCCTAACGGCATGATCTCGCCTCCCCACATGATCTCGGATGCCGAGCTTCTCGAGATGGAGCGTGAGCGCCTCGCTCTCCAGCGCGAGTACGTCCGCGCAGTCGTATCTGAGAAGGAGCGTCGCCGCGCCGCAGCACGCAAGCAGCGCAAGTCTAGCAGCAGCAGCAGCAAGAAGAGTCCCAAGAGCAAGCTTAGCTCCATGGCTCCTATCGCCGAGGTTGGCGAGTAGAGCAACCATGGACGAGCTACACATGTGCTCTTGATGACTTTTATGACTTTTACGACAGCGTATGTACATTTCTGGCGACACGGCATGCTAGCGCAGACACTTACACTGTCACAGGCTGCTTTTGTTTGCATTTCGGCGATTTGATACCCTTGAATACCCACCACCATTCTACGAGGGCATGTGCACAGCTTCTAGGCTGCACATGCCAATGATCTACACTTCGATACCACCAAATAATCTGGGGGTTAGCCTTCATGGCAACACCCGACCGACGGCAACACGTGAAGGACATCACCACACCCTTCGCGAAACCGACTTGACTTTTTACCTTCGATCCGCGCTGGCGCGACACATCTCAGCCAGCATAATGTTTTTTACCCTTTTTGGGCAGGAGCACCTACCCGCAAACGGCTTCCTTATTCAAATCCGATGACGCCATGGGGACTGGTCTAGGGCAGATAGAAGGCTGCTCGCCACCCCCACAACCCCGAGCCAACCCGAAAAGCAAAAACGTGGCGGTAAACAGTCTGACTACAACAACCAATACGAATGAGTCAGAATAGCTGCCGCCTTGGGATGCCGGAAATACCTGACAAGGCGCAGCGGTGAAGTGCACTATCCCGAACGGTGCCGAGGCCCTCACATACCCTAGTGGGGCGCCTGGCACTCCGCACCGGATAAGGCCTTCACCTTATCTCCCCGCTTCCGGCTTCTGCCATCGGGACATCGGCTCGTGATGAGCGGCTGGATGGATGGGATGGGTGATGAGGGCCATGTGCCTTTGTCATCATCCTCGGAACCGCTTCTCTTCTCTTTTACTCTTCTCTATCTCTGGGAGCCGCCCGACTCCCTATTCTTGGCACCGCACTACTGTTTCTTAATCCTGTTTATTTTCGTCCCGACCAATTTGGTTTGGGGCTTTACCCCGAGCATCTTTTAGCGCATGGAGTCTTTTTTGCATCACGGCATTGGCATGGGAACTGCATCACGGTTTATGGAGCATGGATTTACATTGGGTCTTGTTACGCCCACCACTGGGTTTGAATGATTGGAAGCATCATGGACGTGGTCAACACCACGAGAACTTGTTTTTGGATTTTGCACGGGCATAGTTTAGATACCTAGGTAGTTTTTTTACCCATCGATTAGATCACCATTTGGATGGTCGATCTAGAGATACCCTCGAGGAGTACAATGGATGATACTTTTTTCTACACTTTGATGATTTCCCCGTGCTCCGCGCCTCGCGATACAGTGAACAGACACATGACTTGGGTGTTGGTTGCCTACTACGACAAACACTACCATAGCCACTACCACTACCACACTGCCACAGTGTCGGTGACCACGCTACTGGTCCAGTGACCCTACCTTTCAGCCCAACTCTTCGTGTTTGAATGCACCGGTCGCTGCCTATCCTGTCTATGTGAGGTAGGCGGCTCAAGCCGTCACCGACTCATAGTTTGCCTGCTTTTTGGCCTGCTTTTTTACCTGCTTCCTTGCCTAACCGCCCTACGTCACCAGGCCGTCACGGGCGCCTGCCTCGGTCAGCGAATAATACGCATGAACACTCTCACACTCCTGTTGCCGCCTTGGTTTGAGTCTTGACTTTGACTTTAGGTGTTTCTGGTATTTCTGGGGCCTTTTTCCCCCCATTTCCTCTTCTTCCTTTGTCCGCCCCGTCCGTCCCGTGTCGCGCCGAACCAGGCCCGTCACATGCGTCCGAGACCCCCGTGGGTGCGCGGGATGGACGAGGGGGGCGCGCCGAGGGTGTCGAGCGGAATTTATTGTTCAACCGCGTTGAAATAAGAAAAAAAAAGAAAATGCACAAGTGCTTGTTTCATCCCCCGCGGGCGTGTGTATGTGTGTGTCATGTGAGCTACGCGTTGAACTTCGTGGGGGGAGGCTCAATGCGACCGTACTCGGGGCGCGGGCAGAAGGGACTTGGGAATAAGCCTCACCTGCCGTCCGGACAGATGGGCGCCATGGGTGCGTTGTAGATGATGGATGGGGAGTGTCGGTATGCTCGTGATTCCGTTTAGAGAGGAGCCGAATATCCCGCTTGAATTGGACTTTCCCGACGGGATGGCCTTGGGACGTCTTGTCTTATTGAACGCGATTTTGACCCGGTGGTGACTCTGAACCGGGCCGGTGGACTGGGATCCTTTGTTTAGAAGATTGATAGCAACATATTGCTTTTTTTCTGAAACCCAAATGTCAAAAGGTCGCTAATTGGAGACAGCCTTATAAGCCAAGTTCTATATCGGGGTCGCGATGCTAGACTCGAGACCAGGACATCCCGCGACGTGGGGGGCAAACATCTACCCGCGAATGCGCTGAAACTTGCCTCGCTCTAATGATGGACTCGATATTATGGCCAAAAAAAATACGAGGTTCTTAAGTGACGTCCCTGTGAATGCTGCCGTGACGTGATATTGAGGAAAACCCTTTGTGATCAGTTTCGGCCCGTTACCGAACAACGGGAAGCGGCGGCAACGTCCCAGGACATGAGGAATCCTGTTTTCCTAGTACTTGTAGGAATACTGTAGGGCACGGGAAAGCCTCTTCAGGCTTGTCGACATACACATGGGCGCTGCGATTTCCTATTCGTCACCGTATTTGTCTCTGAGCGGCTCGGTGTCTTTACTGGAGCAGCCACAACTGCTGAATCAATTGTTCCTTGGTTTTGCTCATGGGTAGGGGGTGTATATCTGAGTGCGGGGTTCAAAGTGCTTTGAGACTGCGAGTTGGATAAGTATCACGCGTCGTGCCGGACTGAAACCGACAAAACCGTGATTTCCTGGAAGTTGGTCTTGGTGGCCAATCAGGGCTCATATTATTGAATGTGACTGCCGCATCTACGGCCCGTCTGCAATGTTTCCCGGGATATAGGGCAGTGCCAATAAAGAAATCTTGGAAGTGGTTGGCCCGACGGCTGGGTGATTGATGTTCCAGTTCAGCTGCATTCGGTTGAGAGTGCGGGATCGAGTTGTCGTTTCCTGTCTCGGAGTTAAGAGCTAGATATGATGACGCCAAGACCTCGATGCAATCAGATAACTCCGAAGCACTCCTTAAGTGATAGTTCCCGATGATGGAGACTTGCACAAACTTCAGTTGGAAGAATCCGGTGACGGCCCAGTAGAGACTACACCTTTACGTTCTGAGGCAACGTCACCCAAGTTTCTAAACGAAACTGCAAAGTTATTGGCCACACTTGGTA
Source organism: Calonectria multiphialidica (assembly GCA_020623665.1). NCBI lineage: Eukaryota > Fungi > Ascomycota > Sordariomycetes > Hypocreales > Nectriaceae > Calonectria > Calonectria multiphialidica. The sequence goes on from JAHVYC010000144.1 coordinate 63,987, forward strand.
GCAAATAAATATCCAGATTGAAAATTCTGTATTGTACAATTGCCGTTATGGCTAATTTCTGCGGAAAGAATATAACAAGAAACAGTGGTGGATGCCAGTCTCCGTTTAATGAATACATCACCGAGTATATCTGGAAATGTGTAAGTAATAAAATTGGAACCTCATTAGATCCACTGCACAAGATTTACGGACGGCGGCTGGATTCCATGAATTATTCCCACTTCCAGGACTTGCTCATTCCGAGACTTATGTTATGTGAGGAATACCTCTTGCATAATCACTAAATTCTGATGTTAAAACCGCGCAATCACTGGCAAATTAATGACATTATCTGTGACATCTATTGCCAAGTTTTAAATGACTTTCGACTGCTGCTATGAAGGGAGTGAGTATCAAAACGTCACCTCTGACACCGCCACTGATATTCGTCATCAGTCATCTAATCTCTTGCTGTATTTTAAACCCCTGACTGGAAATTAACGCGTGAGCAAATAATATAGCTAATACAGGCACACGGCCAGGAACACATATTGCCTTCATACTAGCGGTCACGGATATATGTGCATCAGGCACATGCCCGCCACTCAAGTTTACACCGCCACAGAACTCAGTAGGCTAACACTAATCATTCATTGTCTGAACTACCCGTGTGCAAATATCTAAACAAAAATTGCGAGTAAGGCGTGGTCCACAGTTCGCGGCAGACGGTTTGCCTCGTATAAGTGTTAAGCTGGGCTAGTTTTCCGTTGGCTCACTTACCGAAAGGTTGCTTGTGCCTCAGAGATTCATTCAAGACACACCCTTGAGGCAGTGTCCTCATTTTCTTGATACTGAAATTTTGCGAAACTGTCCCCAAATAAAAACGAAATATTTATTGTAATTTATCATAATTTTGACAGAAGCACGCGTGTTCCAGCTGAATTCCCACCAATCATACGATCCATTGCGGCTAGGCGGCAGAATCAGGCTGCATAACCGCCCCAACACGACATGCTCCCAGCCTCCACCCAGCGTTCACATCGCGTTTCCCACTTGCTGCTGCAAACCAAAACAAAGTTTCGGGCGTTGAGAATCATGCTCTCACCCAGAGCTCCCAGACTTCAGTGCTCCTAATCTCTTCAAAAGCACGAAGCAGACATGGCCACACTGGAAGGTGGGAAACGACCCCACCGCGGCAATCCCGTTCGTGACGTTTCGAAGCGACAACGCGTGCACCCCCGCGAAAGAATCGCACTAGAGTACGATGACTACACCCTCGCGTGGATATGTGCCTTACCGATTGAAATGATGGCGGCAGAGGCAATGCTGGACATAATTCACAAGCCTCTGCCAAGTAGACCGGATGATACCAATACCTATACACTGGGAAGTATTGCGGGCTACAACGTCGTCATTACGTGTCTTGAATTAGGAGACTACCATGATAATGCTGCTGCTGTTACTGCCAAAATGCGCCTCACCTTTCCTTCGGTCGAAAAGGGCTTGCTGGTGGGAATTGGCGGTGGTGTCCCAGAGGCTGCTGATATCCGCCTCGGCGATCTTGTCGTAGGTGACCAGATAGTCCAGTATGACCTTGGCAAGACTATGCCCGACGGTCAATTTCATCGAACAAGTTTCTCCACAAAGCCACACGAAGCGCTTGTGACGGCCCTCTCAAAGCTGCAAGCCCGACATGGCAGGGAAGGAAACCAAGTGCCTTCGATATTGGCCGAAGCTTTTAAGAAATACCCACTCATGGCCTCTTTTGAGCATCCTGGAATTCCCGACCGGCTATTTGATAGCACTTACCACCATGCTAAACCTGATGCCACGTGCGATAAGTGCAAGAAGTCCAAGCTCCTCGATAGACAATTGCGAGAGAAGAATGAACCCAAAATACATTACGGGAAAATTGCCTCTGGTAACCAACTTGTAAAAGATGGCGTGTCAAGGAAAAAACTGTCGAGCGAATTGGACGTTTTGTGCTTCGAGAAGGAAGTAGCTGGATGCATGGATGATTTTCCATGCCTGGTCATCCGCGGAATCCATGATTATTCGGACTCTCATACAAATAAAAACTGGCAAAAATATGCTGCAGCTGTGGCAGCTGCTTACTCCAAGGAGTTCCTTTGGGAGATGGCGACATGCCAGTCTGGCGAAAACCAGAAAAAGATTACCTCTGATCAGAGTGAGTGTCATTTCGCATTCCTGTTAGTCAATTTACTAATCCCAGGACAGAAAGAATCCTGCAGGTTCAGTGGGAGCTCATCTGTGAGTCTCTGACTTTTGATCAAATCGAGTCTCGACACGACACCATCAAAGTTGCACACCCGAGAACATGCGAATGGCTTTTAGACCAAAAGGATTATCCCGATTGGCTAGATCCCGCACAGTTCTGGGAACACCATGGCCTTTTGTGGATCAGCGGAGAGCCTGGGGCCGGAAAGTCAACATTGATGAAGGTTGCCCACACCCGTACCTGTACATCGGCGAAAGATGTTAAAAATTGGGCAGTCGTCTCATTTTTCTTCAATTCACGGGGCGGCGAGCTTGAAAGAACAACGGCAGGCATGTACCGGTCATTGCTTCTCCAGATCTTTACTAAATTCCCTGAACTCCAACTTGAGTTGAAACGGATGACTTTGTCCTACGACGAAAAAGGCGAAATATTTTGGGATGTCGAGCAACTTCGAACACTCTTTCGGAATGTAGTTTCGAGTCTTGGCCAACGGCGCCTGACTTGCTACATCGACGCCCTGGATGAGTGCGATGAAGCCGAGGTTCAGGCTATAGTGGAAGACTTTGAGGTTCTTGGCGAGATTGCGGCAGAAAATAGGACAAAGTTCTATGTGTGCTTTTCCAGCCGGCCTTACCCTAATATCTATATGGAAAACGGCCTCCGACTCATTCTTGAGGATCAGCCCGGTCATCTTAAAGATATTGAGAAATACACTCGAAACAAACTGAAAACTGGAAAAGGAAAGGTCGCTCAAGAGATCGGCTTAGAGATTCTAGAAAAGTCATCTGGGGTCTTCATTTGGGTTGTTCTTGTTATTGAGATTCTCAATAAGGAGTTTGAGAAAGGCCGCATCTCTACTATAAGAAGACGGCTAGAGGAGCTACCCACTGAGCTAAACGAGCTATATCGAGATATTTTGCTGGGAGATAACGACAATACTGGCGATCTATTGCTTTGTATCCAATGGATGCTTTATGCGAAAAGACCTCTGACCTGCGAGGAGATTTATTTTGCACTCGTGTCCGGGCTGGACCCGTCGCCTGAGAAATTGGTCGGGTGGGACCAAAACATAATCACTGCTGAACACATGAGAGACTACTTGATTAGCTCCTCAAAGGGGCTTGTCGACTTCGCAAAATCCAAAAAGAAAACAACAGTTCAATTCGTCCATGAATCAGTCCGCGATTTTCTTCTCAATGATGGCGGCATTGACGATCTGTGGCCGGAGTATTCAGATAACTTTGAAGGCCTCAGCCATGAGAGACTGAAAGAATGCTGTCACATCTATTGCAATATTGACATGTCCAATATGTTACCCGTGTCGTATTCATTTTTGAAAACGAAAAGCATCGACGAACTGCGTGACAAAGTTTCGAAGTTGCTTCCATTCCTGGAATATGCGACGTCTAATATTCTTTATCACACGGAGGCTGCCGAGGCTACCGTATCCCAGAAGGAATTTATCCTAACCGAGTTCCCGCTCGATATATGGACACACCTTCACAACCTGTTCACGACGTCCAAAACGCACCACTACACAAAGAGCGCAAATCTTGCGTACATTTTGGCCGACCAAGGTTGCACAACGCTCATCCGGTATGCTCTTCGTCGTGGCGAGATACTGGGCTTCACGCAAGAGCCACTGCAACACCCCCTTTTCGCTGCGCTGATCAATGGCCACCAGGCTATAGCAGATATACTCCAAGAAGTGGATAGCATCAGCGTTTGTGACATGGATAGACTGAACAGTTGCCTGTTATGGGCTGTCGAACAGGGCCATGCCCCGGTTGTAGACATACTACTAGCGATCGACGGTATTGATGTGAACTTGACAAACAAGACGGGTTATACACCACTATTTATCGCGGCCAAGGCCGGCAAGAAAGAAATACTCAGGATGTTGCTAAAAATTGGCCATGTCGACTCCGACTCTATGGATAGCAGCGGCCGAACGCCGCTATCTTATGCTGCTAGCTTGGGGCGAACAGAGTGTGTGATCCAATTGTTAGCTACTGGCTGCGTCGACCCTGATTCCAAAGACAAGAAAGGCCAGACACCGCTGTCTCATGCTGCCACCTCAGGGACAGCGGATTGTATGAAGCAGCTTTTGGCTACTGGTCGTGTTGACCCCGACTCAAAGGACAATGAAGGCCAGACCCCGCTATCTCATGCTGCCAACTGGGGGCGGGCAGATTGCCTAAGCCAATTGTTAGCTACCGGCTGCGTCGACCCCGACTCAAAGGACAATATGGGCCGAACACCGTTGGCCCACGCCGCCACCTCCGGACGGAAAGAATGCTTAAAGATACTGTTGGCCACTGGCCGTGTTGACCGCGATTCGGAGGACAATTTAGGCCAAACGCCGCTGGCTTATGCTACCTACTGGGCGCGAACAGATTGCATCAAGGAATTATCGGATACTAGCCGCGTTGACGTTGAATGAATGGGTAATAAATGTCGAGCGCTGTTATTCTATGCTACTTCGACTAGATGTGGAGATAGATTTGAGTAATTACTATAGGGAAAAAAATATATCACTTCGGCGGAAGGGACATCACAGGCATGATTTGACCACTCTACACTGCTTCACGCGGATATAACGATCTTACTAGTAGACTGCAAATGTTGCCGTATTTCTGTACCATGTCGACTATATTCTAATACAAAAAGAACTTCGCCATAACATTGAGGCTGTATTTTTCAGGCATGGCTAGTGGTCTAACGGTGACGTCTCATGAATGACTATCTGGTGTATCAGTCTATCTCTTCATTATTCTGATCTGCTAGCTACGTGACGAATAAAGCCTCGACGGGTATGAATAAATACGACTGCTAATCACTTGGAATTAATATTTTAATATTATGCGGAGCGTATATTCAACATTGCTGATGAATTGTTTATTTGTCAAGATGTGGGATCGCCTATTTCTAATATATTCAGCCCCATTTACATGCAAGTTTTTATTGTATATGCAGATATTGGCACCAAGGTGTATTATGTGAGAGATAAAAAAGAATTGCTGTTAGATTAGGAAGTAATTCAATTTCGTCTGATCTATAGGGTGGTGTTTTTTTGCAACGTAGACCTATAGGGTATCAACCACATAGGGGATAGGATGGGCTTTTCAGCAAACACTCTTCTCTGGCAGGTCATCTGAGATGATAGTAGAGTACAAAGACCTGACTAGGCCCCTGTTTTAATTTTGTTATGGTCTCACTTTATCACACTTGTCATGCCCTCATCACGTTCACACAAGGACTTCTTCAGCACTGATTTCTGGTATAATGACGCGAAACATAAAAATACCCAAGGGTGTGGTATTATAACTATCACATGACGGGAAGTTTCTTAGTTTCTGGGGAAAGGTCCCTGGGGGCCGCAGCATTGGATCCCTGGAAAAGAATTGAGTTTTGTCCGCTGGCATTCTCACGACATTTCCAGAAAGAGACCGTGTTCGAGATTGCTTGGACTGCAATAAACTCTGCTTCAGAATCCAAAATGTGCGTTCCATCATGATCATGCAGCAGAAAGGAATTGTAACTCCTTAGTTTCTTGGGTGCACGTTCCTGTTACCCCTTACCTGATAGGCTTGCGCAGCACGCAATGCGATCTCCTTCCGGCCATTATGCATCCATCAACGACCCAATTCACGCTAGAAAGGATTGAGATCGCAACTAATGAAAGCTTGGCACATCTGAGCTTGGCACGTCACCACGTTACGCCCGTTGCAAAGTCTCATCCCGCCACTGCGATAAACTTTGACAGAGGACGGATGGCGAACTATCCAGAAGCCACAGCCAAATCCGTCATACTAATCTATTGTTTACAGGAAGATTAAGCGAGAAAACTAAAATAGGCTTTATTTTACATATGAGCTTTATTTCAAGGTTCACAGGGTCCAAGGGGAGGATTACGAGTCCTCTGGGAACTTACATACCTGGGAGACTCGTGAAGTCTCTGCTTGAACCAGAAACTGGACTCAAATGACAGCAAGATGACGCGTGAGCGGGGGAGATATGTCGTTCGGTCGGATAATCCTTGTTGCAAACATGCCAGTACGGACGCCAGCCACGGTCATCAATGCCTTTATGCCTTTACCATCGCATCGGTTTCGATGATATGTCGAATGGTAAGCAGGCTCCAAGCCGCTAGCAGTTACTACCATGATCCTAGTTCTGCATTCGTCTGGAAGACATCCGTACATATGACATGTCAAGAGGGGGACCCTCATTCTTGAGACAAGCGGCCGACGACTGGCGGCGATTCACACGTCGCATTCACGCATTCACGCACGGATGATCCCCACACGGCCACTCGGAAGAAGGCAACCGGCGCAGAAAGGTGTGTGAATGATTCGAAACAATCCCTCCCAGCCCACAGAACTTAGTCAAGAGGATTAAGGGTCGCTTGGCCATTAGGCCGATCACCCGCTGATGCGGGTTCCAAGATCGCATGCACGCATAATATGTGTGTGGAATCTGAGGTTCCCCCCGCAACCCATCTGTGACAAGCCACGGCCCAATAGGGCTGCGGATGTGCGTGCGTCCTTTTCCATTTGCTGCAGGGCGACGAATCTCGACGAAAGCTGGACGCACCAAATTGGGTCTGCATGATTGGAGCGGGATGGTCTCTTTCCAGTGACTGGTGTAACGTGCCTTGGTGGGTGAGTGAGGGGCTGACAAGACAGTCTTGGTCCAAGTTTAGCTGTGGGCTGTGCAGACCCGTTTCATGTCTCAACTGCCTTGGTTTAGAGGGGGGGATGGCAGTTAGGTAAACGCGAGTGTGGGGTCTGGATGTGTGGCAACCACGAGGAGAAGGGTGTTAAAAGTGTCAGTGTGCACACCGTTATGGAATATCGACAGACACAGGCCAGTTAGCGAACACACCGCGGGCTAGGGTATCGGAGGTGCATGTCGTCCTTTGGCTTCGTCCTTGGAATCTCGCAGCACACCACATCCACGCAGCCAGGCTTGGACTGTGCTTTCTCTTGCTACTATCTCCGAAGGCCAGCGTCAGTCTCAGAGCAGGACGTGTAAATGGCATCAAGGCTGAGCTTGCTTCAGCTCTTACTCCGAGGACCTTGTCAGTTTCCAAGTTGGTAATGGGGGGCGGCTATTCTCAGCTCGAAGTTGCTGATCACATCCCTTGGCGGGGAATGAGGTGACCAAACTCGGACAAAGGCGATCGGCAACCATGCCCTTGCTGTTTGTGACGAGAAATATGTGTTGATGCTAGCGGCCGCCTCCATCACCTTTCAGGTCCAGGGTCTGTCAACTCCACTGCGTTCGCGTCGCCGTTGTCACAGCACCTCGACCTGTCACTCTGGGCTGGCTAACTATCGTGGGGCTATCGAGATGCTATGTGGTGGGATTCTCAGCACAACGGATGCGACTGGTTATCGCTGCTATCGCGGGCGCGGGTATGCGGCGACAGTGTTGCAGTTTCGAACCGACGTCTCCATTATTATCTCCCGCAACTGAGGGGGCCGGGTGGCTCAATCCCCCATAAGCCCTTGTCTTGAGCCTGGCGTGGGTCAGTCAGGCACAGTGGTCGAGCCAACAGGGGTGGGCTCGAGCCACAGTCCGCTAGCTTAGTGCTCCTCCTGTCACTAACATAAGCTGAAGACTTGGACCGTTGCCTCGTCAGTTTCAGCTCAACGAGTTTGACTTTAAGGGCAGTGTGGATTGGGTGATGGAGCTCGACAGAACCGGAACAGGGCTTGATATGATAATTTCAATATAGATAATAAGTAAAGCTGCTGTGGTATGTGCACGCACCTGGTGTGACGAGGCGGCAGGGATGCCAAATGATGAGGGGTACCATGGGCAATGGCGTGGAAGGTTGATGGAAGTGTTAGGCGAGAAGGAGAAGGAGAGTTGCATCCGCGAGCAACACCATGACAACTTTGTGTGTGCTGGCAGGAAATCAATGGCCATATCTATCATGTACGAGCAGGATTGATTGTGTTGTTCATATTGCAACGTTCGATCTTGAGACCTGCATACTCCCCATCAGACCATCTGTGTCTATCAAGGCCGACGGGCAAAGCTCACCGCATGCATCTTAGAGGCGACGGCAGAGTTTATCACGGAGCAGGTTTCTCCTTCAAGGTATAGACGTCGCCACAATATAGTAGCGTTGCACTCAAAGATGCGCGCCTGGCGCAACCGATTGAGCGTCTCCACCTGGACGCAGAACTGACAAAGTATGCGGTGGCGTCCAACATCACCAGCAGCGTGCCGTCAACCTGGCCGCGGTTTGGGCCGCAGGATATCACCCTATCGATGAGGGGGCGCCACCGGAGAGCCCGCGGCCGGACTCGCTACCCTTTTACAATGGGTCGTCCTGCAATGACCAACATTTACATGTGGGGTGATCAGGTCACGGTCCGGAGCTCTACGTGAGTGGATGAACTAGAGCAGACGGCGGAGTTCCAGTTGGTGACGACATCTGAAGGATCACGACGGTGAGACAGCAGTTACGAGCTGCATGGCAAGGGATATCAGGGCTGGAGAGGCCAAGGGGTTCGTTGAGGTTGAGCACTGGTTGAAGGGGCGTCTGAGCGCCCACCTTCTGGAGAGGCTCCTCGCCTGGCAATGTGAGGCTGCGGCGAAGCTGGACACGGGTCGCGGGAGCAAGGCCTGGACCGGAGCGTTGGAAATTGGTATCCCCACGAAATGGGATATGCGAAACCCAGGATCCCCGGGGCTCATGAGACCCGATTCTCCCACTGTTTGGATTGGAACCCGAGCACTCGCTAGGCCTCACGCCATTGGTATAAAGTGTGTGCAGCCGCAATGGAGGTTTTGCGGAGTAGTCCACTTATATCTGCACCCGAGAACTGATACAGGCTCTGCTGGAAAATGGAATGCATGCACGTAGCAACTCAGCAAGCTAGAGGCTGTGGCATAGAGGCCGCACCGATGAGCTTGAGCTGAGCTATTAATGCCATGCTAAGGCTCCAGGCTCTACCAACAATCTCCGTAGATGCCGGTTTCTTCGGCCAGGACGACATTGCCGGCCGCCGGGAGGGACGGCAGACGTGTTGCCACGAAGCTACAGGCTCACCGATGGCAACATGCCAGCCTCGTGAGCTTACTTAGCCGCGGGGATAATAAGTGAGGCGAGAACACCCATGACAAACGCGCGCTGAATGTGGGCCTTTGAGGCCGTCGTGGCGTAGCCGAGCGGTTGGTCAACATGGCGCTTGTTAGATAGATCTGGGTGGCATTAAGGCGCAAAGGGTAGCAATCGGACGGAACAAGCAAAAAAGGTGTGCAACAGGACAGGGACTCACTTCTTGGGGGCGGCACACTACACATGGATGTGTAAGCCATGTTGCTTGTGCAGTTTGCTACGAGGACAGGGCTGCTGCATACGACGCTCGTTCTGTCGTCTTAGTGCATTGGCGAGTGGAGGCCGCATTGGAGGACGAGACCTGAAGTTGAGGCCGCAGTGGGCGACCAGGACAGGGCGGGTTCGGGACTTCTGGAAGAGTTGCCGGCGACAGAGGAAGCCCTCTGCCCATTCATCTAGGTGCCACGAGGCTGCAAGAGTCTGCGATCTGGAGTGCGCACGGCCACTCTTCGATACTCGATGAGCCCACGAGTGGAGGTGGGGGGTCCCTGGCCACGGACGTCGATCTCACAGCGGACGAGCGACCAACCGGCCGATGCCCATGCCCATGTCAAGCTTACAATTCTGGCGGCCCACGTGAGGGCGAGTTGAGGTGCAGTTGGGGCGAGCGCGAGAAAACCAACAATGCAGAGCCGAAAAAAATTGGAGGGCATATTGAAACGTTGTACAGTTTGGGGTAGAGCCGAATATGTCGTGTGTTCAAGCGCCTAGTTCACGGGATGATGTGCAACCAAGTGTGGTAGTGGCACACTGGCATCGACCGGGGTGAAGAGAAAAAAAGCAAGTAGAGATCGTGTCTGAGCGGAAGGAAGCAAGAGCTAAGTCGGAGACAGCAGGAAGGAAAGATCCACCACTCCCATGCCCGCTCGCTCTCAGTCTCACTCTTACATCTGCAGAGTACACAAGTGCATATACATAAATAGGTTGCACCTACTGTATAGCAGTGGATACGGACTAGAAGGGGGAAGGAGCAACGAGCACTGGGGAGGAGGACTGTGCCATGTACTATGTATGGAAGTCACTTATGTATGCACATGCCTACCTAAGGTAGGACAGGAAAGCGGCCAGGCACCTTACTCAGCTGGGCAAGCGCAGCGTAAGACACAGCGTCTACTGTATGTCTATGTACGGAGTACGGAGTCCTGTCGAAACAGCGCCACCTGGATAATGAGACACGATTCAGACGCCCTAGGATCGGATGAACGCAGGCCGACTGGGAGACTTACGATTGATGCCATCTCATCTAATGAAATCACATGGCGTCACATATTGTCACAGGCCACTCCAAGCAATTATTCGACAGATGAAGAAAGGACTGAATGATGAGACAGGGGTTTTGTTGGAGGCGACGATTCGGTTGGCGGTTGAATGGTGGGGCCCTTTTTTTCTCTCTCTTGTCTGGACAAGGGCAGGCGAGGATGAACAAGGACCAGGGCGACAAAGAAAGAACAAAGACCAAGCAAGGCCCGTTTTAGCGGCCGGGAAGGAGGGTGACGGCGATTAGATCCTTGTCGGGGAAGGTGATCGGCCCGCCCATTGGCCCGTCCCGGCAGAGAGCTTGCAGCTAGCGCAGCCAATGGAGAGCCGCAACACACTTGCAGCACACCTCGGCGCTTCGACGTCGACGTCGATTGAACGTTGCTGATGGCGCGCCCCGCCCCCGTGCCCCAGCCCCAACCACATGCTTTTGCTCCCGTCACCATGGACGCAGTTTCGCCCGCCCGGCATGGTCGTGCTCGTCCGAGAGACGCCAGCAAAGGCGACTCCCTTCGGACTCGACGACAATTCCCAGCAGGAGGCTTGCAAGGGCTTGCCGGCGCTCAAACCAGGGCTCAACCAGGGCCCCAGGGCGCACCCGGAGCACAATGGCGGATGGAGGGTGCCATCGTGCCCTCGCCGAGTGTCGTGTCAGGCCAGCGAGCAGCCAGCGAGCGACTGCATCGCATTTGCTGCTCTCCCAGCGCATCCTGCGTTGCAAGAACTGCCCTAAACTAGCCGGAGCGCATTTTTTCTTGACGGACTCGTCGACCGGCGAGACGCTTCGTCTGCTTGCTCCCCCGCGCTTTGCACATTTCCACACACACATACGCACACACACTTATGCCACCTACATGCGCACATCCACACAAGCACGCATCCGGTTCACAGCGGCTGTAAGGTACCAGCCACTCCACGGAGGGTGCCCGCGTCGAATGGAAAACTGCGGTGTCGCCAGACTTGTCCTGCAACGGCGTCACAGTACAGCATGTAGCCCGTACCCGTGTCTAGACGTCGCACCAGACGGACGTCGACCCCGCATAGCTCACCCGTCTTCCGAGCACAAAGCAGAAAGAGGGGCTTGGCGACGACAGGGCAGCGACAGGGCGACGACAGGGGTGTGGCGAGGATCAAAGACTCCAGGAAATCGTCGAAATGAGTCAAATCAACGGTGTGAGCGAATCCGACGACCACAATACCGGTGAAACTGCGAGCATAAGTGCTGGCATCGGCCCTCGTGGCATGCGGGTCAATTTTCGTGACGGCGGAAGGACTCAATTCTGATAGTGATAGGTCCGCAGGCCGCTGGAGCCATCTCGTCATTCAAGTCTTGGGCATGGAGATCGCAGGGACCCCAAAACCCGCAATTCCACTGAGCCACTCCCTCCCAGCGAGTCAATGGCCCCAAACGCACTCGCCGCAGCGTCCAGCAGAACGCGACGTGCACGCGGGCAGCCCACGAGGCTAATTGTGGCAGGGGCAATGCTCGACGTCGAGTCCATTGACTTCGCTGTACTGACTATCCTGCCAGCGCCTCGTCGAGGCCCACAATTCCATGGTCCACTGTCGCTCGTCGACGTCGAGATTCCTACAATGCAGACCCGCCCGTCTCTGCTAGCTCATGGCTGCCCCGGCAGTCGTTCACACCATTCACATCATGCTCCGGATCAGGTACCAACCCAGGGTAACCGCCTGCGCTCGCTTGTTGCTCGACGATGAGTGGCGAGCACGAAATAGCGAAAGGGAACCGGCGAAGTGGAGGGGGGATCCCTGAACAGACGTCTCTCCATGGCCCATGGGCCTTGCAGGCCGTGCAGCTGCTTGTCTGGGTTGCCGTCTCCACTGACTGGTCTAGGTCAACCAGATGCGCCCATCCATCCCTCCATCCATGATGCGCCGTCCGCCGTCCGCCGTCTGCCCGCCATCCCCAATTGCAATGCCCAAGCAACCAGGAACCCCAAGCCAGGTGCTATTGGACCCTGGGTCAGAGCCGGTCCCGTATCCGCTGATCCATGGAACCCAACGTTCGCAGGGCTCTAATTATATGACCTGCCCCCCAGCATCCAGTGACAGGCCAGGACGCCATCTCGTAGGCGCCATCTCTGACCTCTCGTCCAAGGTCCACGGTCCATCCATGGCCCATCACACACACGGACTCTTGCTGCACTGCATCCACAGCACACCCCCCCGTACAAGCCTCTTGCGCGTCTGCATCTCTCAAAACCACACCAACCTGCTCTTTTTCATTTCCCATTTCCCTCTTGGGCTTCTTCCTGTTCTCTCCCATTTCCTGTTCCTGTTTTGGGTGTCCGAGTTTCGTATCGGGTCTCCGCTCTCCATCACATCTTGTCACATCGTCAACAAATAAAGCTCCCAGCCCCCAAGACCTTGTATATCACAACGTCTTTTTATTTTGTTCCTCGGAAGAAGAAAAACCCTCTTTTTCGATATCCCCTTGGAATCGACCAATATCATCCCACCACACACACCCCCTACCCCCCTCGACGCCTCCTGCATCCATCCTGCCGCTTGCATTTGGCATCAGTGGCTCTCCGTGTGCACCCAACCCAACCCTTACCGAGTACGCACACTTCTCACCTCTCACCCACCACTATTCCCCGAGCGAGTCCCTCTCAGATCCAAACTACTCCTGCAAGGCAAGCGCCGGGTCACACCCCTCTCCAAGCTTGTCCACTCACCCACTCGCCCACTTTGGTTCTGTCTCCCCATTCGGTTGTCGCCCAGGCCCCGGACATTCACCACCAAAAGGTAGGCGGCTGCATCATTTGTTCCCTGTCACTTTTGCGCCTATAGCGTCTCCTGCGTACAAGCAAAATCACTGCTGTGCCCCTTCTCCACCATTGCTTCCGCAGCTCCCTGCTTCCTTTTTCTTTTTTCACTGCTTCCTCTTTTTTCCTTTTTGTTTTTACATCCCCCATCCCCCCCCTTAATCTATTCCTCCTTCTCCCTCTTTGAAGTCTTTCGAGTGCGCCAACTCACCGCAACCTAGTCACAGCCTCCGCGCTGCACCCGAGACATACAGCCGCCCGCCGAGTTACCACTGGTCGTGCCACATCACCTGCCCGCCGTTATCCGGTCCGCCGTCACGAGATACAAATACAACCACTGTCCTAGACTTTGGTCGACCGGCATTTGCCAGAGATTCATTGTCTGCATACGAGCGGCACTGCATTCCGAGTGATGTTCGACCGTCCCGACGTGTAGCTTCCCGCCAGTTGCTCCGAGAGAGAGCGCTTCATCCCCCGCCAGAGGGGGCACATCCCTCGCCAATATTGAATTGGAACTGTATGTGCATTGTACCACACGACCGCTTTGCCCCTGCATAGTTTCCCGAATAGTCATACTTCCTGTTGCCACCCAGCCGACTAACCGGAAGTTCGTGGGAGTAGACCGAGAACCGAAAAAGATAATAAGTTCATAATGTCCGCCATGTCCGCCCAGCCGCGGAACCGCGCTGTTTCGATGAGCTCTGGGAGGTCATCGAGGGGAAGAGCGGCGGTAGCCCAGGACTTCAACACCATGCCTTCCGCAAAGAACCTGAAATTCTTCGACCCCTGCGCCGCTACGGCCTCCATGTTTCTTTATGCCCAAGGATCATCAATCGTCTGCAGTCACCACGATACCCTAACAATTGAGCGAAGATTTTCGCGCCACGCTGATGAGGTCCAAATTTTGGCCGTGGATACTCAGAGTGAGATTGGCGCTGGTCGGTTTGTTGTGAGTTACGATGCTGGGCAGACAGCTATTGTATGGGACTTGATGACCGGAGACGAAGTCGCCCGATTTGCATCCTACGAGCATCTCACTTGTGCAGCTTGGATGCGCAATGGAAATGTTGCATTTGGTAAGAACCCTTCGGCTACAAAAGCTAAGCGTAACATGTGAAGTGAAACTAATCTTGTATATAGGCAATACACAAGGAAGCGTCATTCAATTCGAGCCAACAACCTCTGAGCACATCTCATCAAGAACGTTGGACCAGATTGCCATCACCGCTCTGGCACCTTCATCAGATTGCCGTACTTTTGCAATTGGGTATGTACGCAGTCACCTAGAATCAACCACAATTCTGACCGGCTCCTCCTAGTTATCAAAACGGCTCGCTTCTTGTGGCAACTCTGCAGCCTCGCTTTACTATTCTTCACAACCTGACAACCTCAAGGGGTCCATCGCCAATTGTCACGCTATCATGGCATGCCTCTTCTTCAAGGCAAAAGTCCGACATGCTTGCCGTGCAAACGTATGATGGCGATCTTCGAGTTTGGAGTGTGGCCAAGGCGTTCAACGCCGAGGACCCCGCCAAGATTGTCCGTGTTTTGCGACGCACTGAGAATTTCATTAATGGACCCAACTGGATGGGTTGGTCCAAGAACGGTCGCATAATCCAGTTCTCAGACTCGTACGTAAAGTGTTTGCCACACAACCCACCCACACCCACCCCCTCCTACGCGCGCGCTTAACTGCATGGCCCCATAAGTCACTAACACCAACCACAGCCAAACATTATCATGGGATGTTAGAACTAAGCACGTCACCTTCGATGCCATCCCTACCCTTGAGCATGTCAGAGGCCTCGCTGTCTATGGGCCTGGTGCCACTCTGTTCACGCTAGGGCCCAACAATACTGTGCAACAATTCGATCTCAACTCCCCTTCCATCATGGTCGCTAATGTACAACACCCTGCTAACCTACTGCCCCCATCGCCACCTGTGTCTGAAGAGACCTCCCACTCAGCCACCACTATCGCCACATCGGAGTCCGAGACCAGCTCTGTTCCTCTTGACATAGGAATTTCGGAAAGTGATGACGACCATGTGGGTTCCTTTGCTCGTTTCGCTCAGCGCCCCATGCACGATTCCAGCAGCGAAGTGCCCTATGAGTCTACCAGCCCTGGGTCGAGTCACAGCAACCTCTCATCTGTTGACAAATCCGAAACTGGATCTCGCACTCCGGGCCGCTACCCTGGCTCGTTGAGGTCGCGAGGAATGTCCGAGAACACATACATTTCCGCAGGTACTACAATGAAGTCGTCAACAGTTGGCAAAAGAGATCGACGACAGGAACGGGAGCGAGACCTCGACACTTATTCGATGGGCTACTCGCTTGGTACAACAAGTGCAGCCTCGATGTCTTCAACTCGTTCCCGACACAGACCTTCGCGTCTGCGAAATGAGGTGCCCCGTAGCCCAGATGACAACAAGGTGCACGATCTCTTCCAGTTTACCCGGGCTCGACTCAGCGACATTCCTTACAAGCACCCGATCAGTGCCGACAACTCCCGTCTTACTAATGATGATCTTCGTCGTCAAATGTTAAGCACCGTATTTGGTTGGAACAAGGAGATCGACGATCTTATTCGTGATGAGATGAGCCGTCACCCAGCAGGATCACCCAGCCGCATCCTTTTGGCCAAGTGGCTTGGTGACATCAACGCCGATATCATGAATACCAGCTCCGAAAACATGACTTCGTCAGACTGGATGTTGCTGGCTCTGAGTGGAATCGGTGGTCAAGCATCCCAGCATAAGCTTGGCCGTGCCTACATCCAGCGTCTCCTGGAGAGTGGCGATGTGCACGCTGCTGTCACCATTATGCTGGGCATGGGCGACCACAACGATGCTGTGGAGATTTACATTTCTCACAAGCGATACATGGAAGCGCTGATTCTCGCCTGCCTGGTTTTCCCCAGTGTTTGGGAACGACAGTGTGCCATCATCAAGAAGTGGGGTGAGTGGGCTGTCCAGCATGGCCAGCAGCAACTAGCGATCCGCTGCTTCTCATGCACCGACCAAGAGCCTACTGAGCCGTGGACTTCACCATCCGCTATTCAGCTCAACTTCCAAAACATTACGCCTAGTATTCCTGAAGTTCTCAGCCCCCCCTTGTCCCCTCCTGGTCTTCAGCGTGGTCCTCAGCGCAGCATCGCCAAGACATCTGCGCTGAAACTCATCACCTCGTTTGGTGATCAGGCACAAAAGTCCAAGTTTTTCGCTCAAGGAGATGGCGGCCAAACTCCTATTGCTGCTGGCGTGACTCCCATCGCCGACACTGCGTTGTCACCAGGTGGTAACCAGGAGGCGACCACGGCATTCTTGAGGCCTTCCAACAACAGCCGATTCAACACGCCGACCTCTGCCCGTCCAGTTGGCTCCAGCTTTGGACGGGGTCGCCTTCCTTCAATCGGGGAGACGCCTTCTGACTTGAACCGTGAACAACTAAAGCAATCCGTATTGACATCACAAGCCTATGGTCACAGCCGTGCTGCATCTACTGGTCAAGATAATTTGGCCAACGGAATTGCGTTGGCACGAGCTGCAACTGCAAGCCCCATGATGATGCGAGATGGCTATGAAAGACTTGTTCGAGGCCCTGAGGGCGAAGTCCCCCCCTCGCCTGATAAGCACGTCATGATGAAGATGCACAAGGCGCGAGAAAGCCATCGCAACGGCTCCCGTGACAGAATCCCTGTTGGTGTGCACCTGCAACTCCAGCCTATGGCACCACCGGAGACTGTGGACGTCACATCTCCCGAGCAGTCCGTCACTTCGGCAACTCGGTTCCACTGGCCTTCTCGTCGACGTGGCCCGGGTTCGGTTGCCAGTTCTGTGACATCTGCTTCGAGCGCTGGCCGTGGCCTTCGACAAAAGGTTGCCAGGAACCGGGAAGATTACATTCATAGTTTGGATGCCGCACAAGACTACTCCCGAAAGCAGCGGAGTCGACACACAAGTCGGGAGCGATCTCGCGGCCGACACGCCAGCCGGGAGAGATCCACAAAGTCTCGTGAGGTTTCTGAGGATCGTGGACGCTCCTCTTCTCGGACTTGGGCCAAACCCAAGCGGTCTCCGACATCCCCCATCCCCATGTCGCCTGAG
Organism: Calonectria multiphialidica; assembly: GCA_020623665.1. Classification (NCBI taxonomy): domain Eukaryota; kingdom Fungi; phylum Ascomycota; class Sordariomycetes; order Hypocreales; family Nectriaceae; genus Calonectria; species Calonectria multiphialidica. Next base: position 81,497 of record JAHVYC010000144.1, read on the forward strand.
GATTTGATCAACTTGAGCACTCCCAAGCAAACTGAGATGAGCGAACCCCCGACAGTCAAGAAGAGAAGCGAAAGCATTGTAAGGCCTGGCAGCCGCACTTCAAGCCGTGGAGGTCGGCGTCGCAGCCCGGATAGCCGCCCTCGCCCCCCTGCCCTGGAAATCCGTGGCCGTAGCCAGGGCAGATCCGGCTCTCTGCACCGATCTCCCTCTTCGCCTCTGCCAATGTCAGCTATCCCTCCCCATTACCAGGGCTCCGAGGACGAAGATGACTACAAGGCGGCGCTAGAAGCCCAGGAACTGTTCCGACAAAAGCACTGTCGTAGCGCCAACCGTGGTCCCAACTCGCCGCAGGTGGCGCGAGGCGAACGCTCACAGAGTCGCCGCAGAGCCAACTCGGAGGCTACTGATGTTATTGGACCCCTCCCACCTCTTGTTCGAGCTGGCTCGACGGAGCATGCTGGTGACCTCCGACGGATGAAAGATGATCGCCAACGAAAGAAGGAACAGGCTGCTCGTGAGCTTGAAGAGCGCCGAAAGTCCCTAGCCCAGCGCCCACAGGCCCCAATCATCCTCCACCCCAGCCAATACTCGCCTGCTCTGCCCAGAATTGGCGTTGAAGCCGAGGATCCCAAGCCGCTCCCCGATCATCTCCCTCCTCGCTGTGCTACCGAACCCCCCAGGGAGCCTCCCAGGAGCATGTATGCCCGAAATGGTCCCGTGATGGGATTGCCTGCAACTCCCAAGGCGATGAGACTCATGCTTGAAGCGGACCACCACAGCGAAACTGGCAGCACTCCTAGACCCGAGGTCCCCGCTATCCCGAGTGGCTTCGTTTCCCAGCGACAGTCACCCCCACGACAGTCGCCCAAGACCTCGCCTGAGGCCTCGCCGGAGCCGTCGCCCAAGATGGTTCAAGTCCCGCCTCCGCCTCCGCCTCCGCCTGCGCCTCCAGTGGCGCCTGAAGACGAGGCACAGGACCTTTTGACTCTTCTTCCGTCAACCGTGTACCAGCCACCTATGCGGCCCATCCCGCGAAGTATGTCGGCCCCTATTCCCGACGAGCCTGGCCCTGCTCGCTTTGGACGCAAGAACAGCCTTGGTGGATCTCGCCGCATCGAAGACATGGTATCTGGTGGCCGCCGACGATCTCATGAGGACCCCGCTCCCCCCCCTCCACCGCCACCACCAGCTCCTCCAGTTCTGAAGGAGCTTCAGCATCTGGCCAAACCCCCTCCACCCCCTCCTGCACCCCTCCCGCACCTGGCACGAGCCAATACTATGGGTGCAATCGGGTCTGGCATGATTGAAATTGTCATGGATGACGAGGAAACATCGGGCAATGACGCTGCTCCTGTCACTCACAGCCCCCCGAAATCATCCAAGTCAGCAAGCTTCAAGGTTCACGCCCGTGGCCGCAGTATCGGCGACACCAGCCTTTCCGGCCGTTTCACCAAGGCAACGGAGCGTCTGCGATCTGCCAGCCGTAGCCGTAAGGACCACGGACACGTCATTTCACCACCATTTGAGGCGCCATATGAGAGCATTCAGATGCATCGACACCTCAAGTCACCCCCTCCTTTGTCGTACAACCACGAAACCATGCGATCGCCTGAACTCCAGAACAAGCACGTGTCTACGGGCTTGCACCATAGCGAAATGATCTAGACGCCTGGGCACGATTGCATTCGCTGGCGGATACGATATCATGTCTCTTTCTTCCCTTCCCTCTGAACCGTTGTTCTGTTCGATTCTGTGCATGGCGATTGGCGTTGTCGATTCCACATATCTCGATACCACTCTTCTCCTATCCAAGATCGTCCCGCGACGATGTTATTATTTGCCGGCTGCCTTATTTTTTTTTTTTTTTTTGGTTATTTATTGGAGGAAGATGTGCATACAGCAGACCGAGCACTGTTCAAGTTTGACAGCATTTGATTCTAGCTTTACATATATCATTTTTCTTTGGCTTTTCTACTCCGCATTCCACGGAGTTTAAGTCGTCTCTGAAGCGCGACAGTAAAGCGCGAGAGATGACTGATTTTATGTTTTCACTTTGAAGCCTTTGCAACACTAGGCGGCAATTTCATACACAGATTATGTTTGATGGATACAGAAGGATGTATGTGGATTATTTATTTCTATTTGGGTATTTCAACTTTACGACGACTAGCTGAGGTGGAGCAATTGATCAGATGAAATATATGCCACCAGGAATGGAGCGGATGTTGGGGGGGGTCATGGATGGCAAAAATCAGGAGCACCAGCCAAAGAAAAGTCAGGTGCTTTTTACAATGTTGCCCCACGGCACTTGTTTGAGTTTTTGAAGGATAGGAAGATATGAAATATGTCGAGAGGGAGAGACGATGGTGGTTTTGTGATTCCCTGGTGGAGGTTGGTGATTATTAGTTGAATGAGATGTTGGTTTTGAATATATTATAACGACGTTATGACTTGAATTTTTTTTTTAAACATTTGTGTCTTGTATCTTGTGAGGTGATTACAATGTGTAATGGACGAGCTGATGTTTGACAGATGTTGGAGTGTTGCAGAATGTTTTTCTTGGTGGATAGGGTTGTGATATGTGTGGTGAGAACTTCACTTGTTCTGAGCAGGGTGGGGGGTTGTGTGACTTGGGGGGTTCGAATCCGACAAGACGGCACCACCACCACAACCTGAGGCATTTCTAGAATGATGAACCAAAAGAATGGAAACTGGAGATACCAAATATAATTTTTTCGAGAGGCTGAGATGTAGTGATGGAGTAGCAAAAAATGCCAAAAAAGATGGCGTTAAGCTATTCTAGCCCGACCACAGCCAACCCAAGCCCCTCGCACAGTCGTGATCCCGCCCGCCACGCGACGGGGGAGTGTTCTCTGCAGAGTGAAGCCTCCCTCAAGGGTCAACTCCAGTGCTCAAGGCCGCAATAGGGGTTCCAGCATCGCTAGTTTCCTGAGCGAGTGGGCGGCCACCGCGGCGTTCGGATGGGGCGCGGCGAGGGGGTTCTTATGGGGTTGGGGTGGGCGGTTGGGCTTGGATTTGAACGTCTTCGCCGTTGGACCACTACAGTCGGAAACCAGAGCCGGACTTTTGCTTTATAAACCTAGGGTCCGTCCCTGCTGCGCACTGGGGATGGCGGGGAAACCTCGGCTATTGGCGAGTGGCGCATGGGGCAGGACCCTTGTGGCGACGGAGCTTTGGTGGGGTGGCAGCCTGTGGCTTTGCGAATAATCGTACAGCTTGGCAGTTGGGAGCTGTTGTCTGCCGTCTACAACAACCACCAACAAGACCACTCCCTCGCTGTGGCCCATACGATCATTCCTCTCCCCATCGCTGGCTGGCACAGCGTATGTTACCGGACAGCTATCCATACGAAACAAAAAGACCACGCGATCTACGATAAACCATCCTCACCCAGCTCATGCGTCCCATTTCATAATCCTCCTGCTTCTTCCCTCGACGTAGTATCGACAAGACCCCAGCCTATATAGTCATGTCGACGACGACGCAACAGCCATAACAAACACCCCTTCCTCTTTTTCTCTCTCACTAACGCCGCCGAACAAACCGCCCGCCGCCATATATAAAAAAAAACAATTTCTTCTCTCCGGCTCCTCAAAATGCTCTCGACTTCCCCCCGCCTCCAGATCCGCCGCCCCTCCCCGACGACGGCAGAGTTCACCGTCACGAGCCTGCGCCCGCTCCCGCGGCCCGTCCACGTCTTCCTGCTCCTCGTCCGGGCTATCGTCTCGCTCGCGGCCCTCCTCCTCCTCCACGCCCGCCTCGTGCTGTCCCCCCTCGTCCTGCGGGTCCCCGTGCTCCGCACCGTCGTGCCCGCCTACCTGCGCTCCCCCGCCGGCGGCGCCATCGCATCCCTCGCCGCCCGCATCCCCCTGCCCGTCCTCGTGCCCACGTCCGCGGCCCTGCTGTGGCTGCTGAGCCGGAGGGGCTACGCCTGCGAGAGCCTGCTCGTCATGCGCGGGCTGGGCGTCCAGACGAGCTCCACGGCCGCCAGCTACCTCGCGACGACGGCCACGCGCTTCATCCCCACCGAGAAGATCCAGGACATCCTCGTCAATGAGGCGTTTCGCGGCTTCGAGGTCCGCTACTACCTCGTCGTCATCGTCGAGGACGAGGAGGACATCGTCGTCGTGTTCCCGAGCCTGCTGCCCCGGCTTAAAATTGTCGAAGAGGTATGGAGGGGCGCAAGGGCATGTCTGTACGAACGAAGAGGTGAAGAAAAAGGACAATTATCATAGACACTTAATATACTTAATATTTCCCAACAGCAGAATTTGCCCGCCCTTTTTTTATCTATTGTCCGTCTATGTAACTTTTCATCTTCTCATTGACCCATCATGATAACCCAAGCCTGGTCATATGTACTCATGTTCCTAGTCTGCCATGGTCTCATCAACTTTGCGGTTGCGGAAGCCCTTCTTCTGTCGCATGTCCTCTGACCCCTCATAGCCCTTGCGCTTCGCGTACCGCTCGTTTTGCTCCTCCGGGGACTCTAGCCGGTCCTTTTTCATGATGGGGACGTAACGTCCTCCCATTCGTCCAGTGTTGCCGCCCTCGTAAACAACCGCACTGTTGTTTGCCTTTGGCGCGGGCCGTTCTACTTGTCGAGAGGGGTCGGTTCCTCCCTGCCCCGAGACAAGTTGCAACAGTTGATTCGCCAACAACTCGTCGAGTTTCCGTTCGCGCCAAGTTGCCCACAGGCCATCAATGACACCGAACTGCCCATGCTTGCCGAGCGCAGGGTCATCAGCCAGATATATCCACTCGAGAGCGTCCTTCTTGTTGGTCGTAGGCGCAGCCTCATCCCCGGGGAAGATGCAGTCCCACAGTACAAGAGGTACCTCATCGGCCATGACATAGTTGGGCTTACATGGGTTGGTGGCCGTGTCCAACAGTTCGGAGACAACTTCGGGCTTCTCGAGGCCTTGACCGACGAGGAAGATAACAGCCACCATGTGGCGGATCTGGTGCCATAGGAACGCAGAACCGCGCACGTTGAATGAATAGACCTTGGGGTGCAGTGCCGAAGCATCGAGCCCCTCTGGCGGTGCGTAACCAGAGGTCGTCAGGTATGGCAGCGCCGAGGACATGTCCTTGACCTCCTCGATGCCAGCCTCATAGATTGTACGCTTAAAGTTTGTGATTTGCTTGCCCGGGTCAATCTTGCACATGTTGCGGAAGTCGTGCTCCCCCTCATAGTATTTTGCCGCCTTGTGCATGGCCTCAATGTCGAGCCACCCAGTTTTCCCCCCAGATGTAGGGTCGGGTGAGAACGCAGGCTGTGTAAAGAAATATCGGTACTGGCGTTCGCGGCACGAGAAACGTGCTGAGAAGTCAGGAGGTGGTGATGGGCACCAGGCAAGAATGCGGATGTCAGGGGGGAGGATACGGTTGAGCAACCGCGCATACTGCAACTCGTCCTTGATGGGGTCGAATGAATCATCATTCTCCTCTTCCGCCAATTCTTCTTCTCCTTGCGCTGCAGGCTCTGCGCTCTGGCCGTCTACTACCATAGCATCGCCGCCTTCGGCCGCCTGACTCACTTGCGTCCTCTTCTTAGGCAGCGGCCTGTTGCTGCGCACACGAAGGCCAATGACCTGGCCAAATGCGCTGACTCCCTTGTCGGTGCGACCGCACTTGGAGTACTCGCAGCACTCAAAGTCGACGACCCTCTCGTCCTTGGGGAAGATGAGGCATGCCTTGGTCAGGGCGTTCCACAACTCCTCCTCGATCGAGGGCTGTGTAGCCATGGCCTGGAACTCGAAGCCGCCGTAGTTTTTGCCCAGGTACGCAAGCTTCAGCGCAATGTACCGGGTCGAGTACTTTGACGGGTCCATCTTGCGCTTGCCCTTGGGTTTGGCCTTTTTGACCCCCGGCTCTGACTGAGCAGCGGCAGCACCAGCATCGCCGCCCTCATTTTTGGGCGTTTGCACGGGTTCGGGCTCTGGCTTCGGTGCCGGCGGTGCAGGACGGTTCCTCAGCTCGTGCTCAAGCTCCTTGACACGCTGGATGAGACCGTTTTTGGTCCAGGACAGGTAGTTGCTGTCGCCGGACATTGTGCGGTACTTGGCAGACTTGCGCTGCCTGCGGGCCTCTGGGGATTCACCACTTGATGAAGTAGACGACGGCGGCGAGGACGATGCGCTACGGCGATTACACGAGGGCGTGGAGGGACAGCAGGCTTGAGCTCCGGCGACGATGACTCCGAGCGGACTTTGGCGCCCAAGACGGTGGCTCAACGGTCGCATGGGAGTTTTGGTGTGGGTTCTCTTTCTTATATGCGGCCCATCAGAGTTCTGGGTGCGAAAAAGGGCTTCCCACTTACTGGGGGAGTGTGGCGCTCGCTGCTCTGGAATTTCCTGCTGTGGCGTGGGGGGCAGGACGCTTTGCGCCACACGCGCGCGCCAAGTTCGTTCGAGCCTGGATAAGGTGGTGAACCAAGATACCGTCTCTGCGCTATTTCCCATCTAAACTACCAGACATTGTTGGATTCGGTGACGATAAGTTGAAAATAAAGACACGATATTGATTCCCGTCACCGCCATGGACTCCGAAGTGATCAAAATCTTGCTCTTGGGCGATGAAAAGTGTGGCAAAACGACGTTTCTCTCGTGCGTAGTCACCCACTCGGCATTTGGCTATTGATGAAATCTAACACTAGAGTTCTCGTCTCAGCCGACTGACGGTCGGTGAAAACGTCAACCCGATCCCCATCCTCCGCGATATTGACCAGCCGTTCATCTTCGAGATCAAATCAAAGAATAAGAACTACCGTTTCGAGTTTTGCGACACGTCCAGCCCGGACAACTGGCGAACCCTGGACCCCGATGCCATCGTCATCTGCTACGACATCAGCCAGCGGCTGAGTCTCATTAACATGCAGAGATATGTCAGTTTGCACCCCCACTCGCTGACCCGCTGGGTCCCTGCTTAATCTCATTGTGAAAGAACTTGGAGCTGACGCAAGATTTGATTGTAATCTGATAGTGGCTCCCTGAGGCTAAGAAGACATTTGCAAGGATCGATACGCTCCCCGTCATTGTTCTGGGGCTGAAGCGTGACCTCAGATCAGAAAAGGACCCCAATGGTATTATTTACCCGCAAGAAGCATATCAGACCGCCCAGGCCATGCGGGCAGATCGCTATGTCGAATGTTCGGCAGTGACGGGAGAGTTGCTACAACTGGCATTTCAAGACCTGTGCCAGACAGCAATGAAGCCGCTCCAAGGCGCACCTGATTCCGAGGGTCTGATGGCGGTTGGATGCTCGGTGATGTGAAAGAGTCGAAGTTGCGGCCGAAGCTAAGATTTCAGGCACCGCGAATCTTGGGGGAGGTGGAACCGGTTTGGAAGGGCAGCGTTGCATGTATTGTTTTTACGGAGATCCAACTAAGGCTCTCAAGCTGCGGTGGTATCGTTCATGGAAACGTCACCAGCAGCTTCGCCCTCCTCATCTTGGGTCTCTGCGGGAGGGGGAAACTGGCCCAACACTTCAGCAATGATGTTGACCATGGCCTCCTGTTGCTCCTCGGTAAACCGCTCTGACATTTCCTCGATGACAGTGTTGAGAGCGGCAACGGAGGCAGGGCGTAGGTTGAGGATCATGACAACCTCACCCTTGGCAAGACTGTAGGGCCTCAAACCTTCAAGGAGTTTGCTGATGCAATCTGAAGAATAAGAAAGAGGCTCCTGGCTGAGAGGACCGGGTTCAGCACGTAGATATTGTAGAAGCTAGATAACAGCAAATGTTAGTCATGACTATTCGGATTGATATACACCCATAATGTATGTGAATACATGTATATGAATACAGGGTCAGGCATGACTGGGTCGGTCTCACCTCTCGAACAACAGTCTCCAGGTTAGGTGGGCCACGTCGCTTTGTCTTCTTGTAGCGATCACGTTGCTCAGTGATGTGCTGATAGACCTCAAAATTAGAGAGGACAGCGGACTGGGACTCTATGACCTTCATGGTGTCGTTGTTGCCTCACAGCAGGATGAGTGGTGTGGTACAGTGGGAAGATTTGCCAGATTATGAGCCGAGATCTGCTTCTAGGGTAGACCTGTGACTGGCCAACCAAGAGAGAGGGATAGGCAAGGCTGACTTGCAAGTATCTGATGTGAAATGGTGATGACTGGGTTGGAGGGTGCGTGCAAGCTTCTCGCAGTGTGTGTGGGTGGGATGAGCAGTCTAGGCGTTTGATAGCTAGTGCTATGCAACCTCAACGGTGTCTCGAGGAACAATTGGCTCTCGAGCGAGATGCTTGCTCCTGGCAGATATTCGGTAATCGTCGTGGTCAAGGCAAGATGGGCGTCACTGTGCAGTTACTCCGCGTGAGGATTTTTCCTGTTCCGAAGGGACCCTCTTTGTGTCAATTTTTTTTTCCCCGGTCACCATTCGCATATGAGATCCGTGTTTTTAGCAAGACATCTCATTCGGCAAGGCGCATGGTCCGTGCACAGGGTAGGAACGCCCACAATGCAACTGATTGAGACACCATCTTGATCGCGACTGTGTTGTATCGACGAGCAGAGTCTAGACCACAAGCGCAAGTACCTGTCGATTGAAAAACAAAGCCTCAACACGGAGGTTGCATCTGAGGGCGGCTAGGCCGCCATTCGGTGATGATTTGCCACACCAGTGCATCCCCATTGCCACTTCGGAAACAGCCCCGCGATTTGAATCCCGGACTACGGAGATGCAGTGACGCCGGGCCAGGATCCTCCGAACTTTGAGCAAGGTGTAATGAGCATCATCGAGATGGGGTAGAAGAGCCCCGTAATTCTGCCTAGTTTGAGTAGCAGTGCGCGTGAGCAAATTAGGAGGGCTGGAAATGGGAAATGACGGTTTTTGTATAGTGCTAGTTTTTTCTTCCTTCTCTGGTCCTGTTGCAAGGGTGTCCAGTATATTACAAGAGTCCGCTTAGTCTGCAACGTATAACGTCAAGTTCGTCTAGGTCTAACGCCGCGCAAGCATGTGGTGGTGTGAATACGAAGAGCGGGCGATACGGCGCATGCTTTGTCGGAGTCTGAGTCGCCACGAGGCAGGGCGGTGAAAGTCTCGGGGAGCAAGACACAGGCTGTTGGGATGCAAGGAGACGAGAGCGCAGCCTGTCGCCCTCGTCCGTCGGCCGCGGAACTCGAGGCCGACCGTTGAAGATGCAATGTCACACCCGTGTAAACAGCTGTGCCAGTCGATCCCAGGGTCAGCTCAAGGAACCGCACTGGATGTGCAAATACACAGTGCCTGGAAGTGTGTTACGCATGGGGTGGCTCCGTCATCGGCACCAAGTGCACGTTGCAGAGCCCTAGCAGAGAGTCTCGAACCGGGGGAAGGAGTCTCAAGCGGCTTTTGCGAGAAAAAAAAAACCTGGATGTTCAGCAGGACCAGGGGAGGGCCGAGACGGGGCCTGCGAGTCAAAAGCTGGAGGAGAGGAAGAGAAAAGGCTTCGCTGTGACTGGCTGAAGCTCCCTGGACCACCCGCTGCAAAGCACAGTCAGTTGACCTGGGTCTTGTCGTTCCCCCCAAGTCGCCTTGCCCAGAGGGAGGGACCCGCTGAGCATCCAGTGATGATGAAAGATTTGCGGTAACTGGAGAGGGGTTCCTCCAGCTCTCGCTCCTCGCTGAGCCCCACAGGGGGTACCAGGTACTTTCTCGGTACCGCAGAGCTACGACTCAGGGCCCTGCAATGCCCGGGTCTGTCTCTCATGGCTGCAGGTTTGGAGACACGGCGCGGCAGGCCGCAGCAGCAGTCGCTCCCCTCGCTCGCTCGTCCTTCATGCAGACAGCTGTCATGACAAAAACGGGCTGACGCGATGCAACCACCCCAGGTCATGTATGGATTTCCCTCTCGAATGGGTCAGTTTTTTCTCTTATATCTCTCAGTTGCATCTTGTGAACACCACACAAGCTGCTCGGTTGGCGGGGGCGGGGAATCATGGCCGAAAGTACCTCACTTGTATACTCCGTTTTGCCGGATCAGAGCCTCCCTCCATCGACGCAATCCAGGCACGAGTCCTGACCAGTTTGGTAGGTTTGCGCTGTTCGAATTGGCATTGACGCACTGCTCCAAGGCAGTGACGCGCTGCTTCGAGGCAGTAGCAAGATGCACCGTTTACGCGTTTACGGTGAATCAGGTTCTAGAAAGCGACATGTCCTTCTCTTCTTCCACTTCTCTACTCTTTCCTCCTCCCTCTCATTTTTCCTGGGTACGTTCTTATAGTTCCGGGGCCCATGATGAAACTTGACTCATTCGGGATAGGCCTGCCATGCGCCAGGTGCCAAACTGCAAAAGCGTTACTCCGTGCATATCACATGGGGTGTGTACTGTGCTTTGATAGTTTGGTTTTACTTCACCTCACCAACCACCATGGCACCCACCAACAATACCTTTTTGTATTTGGCTCACCATCCAACTCGGTTCTTCCATCATTCTTCGTTTCCAGTGATCCTGGCGGCCGAAGCGAACTCAAAAGAACCAATGCCCCCCCCAAATCTAAGTTCCCCTCCAGCTCTGCAAGAAGACTGCTCTTTTTTTTTTTTTCCCTGCTACACCGGCTTCAACACCATACCCAAGGGAAAAAGTCGAGCCAACCCGAAAAGACAAATAATGGACCTTTGATATCCGAGGTCTTTGCACATCTCCACTTAATTCTCCCCTCCTCTTGTTCCCAGGTCCTTTCAATCTCTTCTCTTGTGTCGCCATCTTGTCACCTGTTTCGCCTGGTGCAGTTCTGGGCCTGCCCTCTGCCCGTGGCTTACCCTCCTGACCCCCGGCGACACCTTGACGTCTGACTCTAACTCGCATTTCTCCTGCTCATCGCTCTCCCCCGGGTTCGCATTAATAAATAACTAAACATCCCCGAGAGGCGAAAATTCCGAAATCAAATCCGCTTATCACTCTGACGTCGACGAGCTCGATCTAGCACCACAGTGCAACAGTGCGACAGCAGGCAAGCCAGCACCGGCACGCAACGAGTTCCCTGCGCGTCCATTCTTCCCGCAGGCAGCACGCAACCTTTATTCGGCGTCCACAACGCAGCAGCCGCCGACGCCAACGCACGCACGCGTGCACACAGATTTCCAATCCCGCCTCCACCAGAAAGCCTCCCTCCACCGCAGCGCCCCCACTCGCTGCCCACCCAGCCAGACCAGGTCAGGGCAACCCTCCCTGGACCGACTGTACGGGGCGGCTACCTACTGTGTACAGTGCAATACCTGACGCCGGTCTCACATTTGCGCCGTCGCTAGTACTAGCCCTGTACTGCCCTGTAGGCAGGTACTGTACCTGGCTCTGCAAAGAACGGAGCCCTCGGTCCAAGGACGTGCGGTGCGGTCTACGGCTCCAATCGAGACACCCCAGCTAGGCCCGGCGGGCCATTGAAAAAAAAAAAAAAAAAAGTCGACGGCCGGGTTTCGCCTCGCAAAACCCTCGCCTCAACTTGTTTCGCCAAAACAACATCGAATCGTTCTCGACTCGACTCGATTCAATCCCTTTCGGGTTGCTCGTGCCTTGTCTTCCCCTTCTCCCTCAATCCCAGTGTTGAGCTCTTCTCCTACCTCATCCCCTCATCTCCATCCTCCTTGCTTCCTATCCGTCGTCATCGACAGGCCCTCCGATTCCGCCCCTCCAACTATCTACTACCGCCTTCCGTTTCCGTCCGCCGTTGACTTGACTTCAAAACTTTTTGCCTTGTTCGTCCCTTGCAATTCCGACCGCCAAATCCTTCCTCAGCTTCCATTCTCGAGCTCAATTCCAGCGCATTCGCCGTCATCATGGTGCGCAACATCGTTATCCTAGGCGGCAACTCCCACCCCCAGCTCACCGAGAGTGTGTGCAATATTCTTGGCATCCCACCCAGCGCTCGCATCCTGAACAAGTTCTCTGGAGGCGAGAGTCGCTGCGAGATCAAGGACTCTGTGCGTGGAAAGGATGTCTACATCATCCAATCCGGCTCCGGCAAGGTCAATGACAACCTCATTGACCTCTGCATCATGATCTCTGCCTGCAAAATTGGCTCCGCAAAACGCGTCACTGCCGTCGTGCCTCTGTTTCCTTACTCGAGACAACCTGACTGGCCGTACAACAAGGCTGGCGCCCCTCTCAGCCAGACCGCCGGTGGCTCCAAGAAGGACTACACCTTTGAGAGCGTTCCCGCCACTCCCCGTCCTGGTGCCCCCAGGTCTGTTGGCCTGCCCAATGGCGTCAACACCCTCACCGAAAAGCTCACAAAAACGTCCCTTGCCAGCGAGGGCACAAATGGCACTGCCCCGACCTCCAACGGCGTGAATGGCACGACCAATGGCGACCACCCAACTCCTCGCCGCTCAGATACCATCTCCAGCACAAACTCCATTGCGCGCGGTCACCAGCCTGAAGGCTCCGTTTCCTCGCAAAAGAGCTACACCACCCACGACTACGAGAACCCCAACAATGTCAACGTCTTCCAGGCCAAGCCTGGCTACAAGCAGTGGGTTGCGCAAGCCGGCACCCTTGTTGCCGACCTGCTCACCTGCGCCGGTGCCGACCACGTCATCACCATGGACCTTCACGACCCCCAATACCAGGGATTCTTCGATATCCCCGTCGACAACCTGTACGGCAAGGCGTTGATCCAAAACTACATCAAGCAGAGCATTCCTGGCTTCCAGGACGCGGTTGTCGTATCCCCCGATGCCGGCGGTGCAAAGCGTGCCACTCTCATCGCGGACAGTCTGAACATGGACTTTGCTCTGATCCACAAGGTAACTAAAAAATTCTTTACATCAAAATCCCCCCTCCCGTTCAAGACTCATATAATCCCCTAGGAACGCCGCCCTACTCGATTCACTGAGCAGCGGAACGCGAGTATGATGCTTGTCGGCAACGTGAAACATCGCGTCTGTATCCTTGTCGACGACATCGTCGACACGGCCAACACCATCACCCGTGCCGCCAAGCTCTTGAAGAAGGAGGGCGCCACCAGGGTTTACGCCCTCCTCACTCACGGTGTCTTTAGCGGCGACGCCATCAGCCGCATCAACGCCTCCGGAATCGACAAGATTCTCGTCACCAATTCAGTTCCCCAGACCGAGCACTGCCGACAGTGCCCGAAGCTAGACGTCCTGGACATTTCCCCCGTTTTTGCCGAGGCTATCCGCCGTGTCCACCACGGCGAGTCTATCAGTGTTCTTTTCCAGCACAACTAAGGTGTCCGAAACACGGAAGATGACATTATGACAAATCATCGACTGGTATACCATTGCAGCCTCCAGTTGGCTGCGCCCTCTCCCACCCCATGCCGCGGCGGCTCTCGTCAGCCGCCAGGCGAAACATTTCTCTGATCTGGGTAGTTTTGTTTTGGAGTTATCCGGGAACTTATGTTGCATGTTTCACATATGCCTCGCTTTGGTTGCGGGCATGTCCTTTTTTCGATATTTCCTCCTTTACCCCCCAAGATTGTGTCTTGTCCAAGATGCTTTGGTACCGTGCGCTTGCACGAGGAGACTTTGGAAAGGACGGGGTTAGGTGGACGTGGTGGCAGCACGGATCGGAGGACGGGGTCTCGCTGATTTCTGCTCTGCTACACAATATCATCCATTCCCCCATCCCCATTCCCACGTCTCTTGGTTACTTTTTCTTTTTTTTTCTACTTGCTACACACAAAAAAACTCAGAGGAGGCCATGTACACTTCACACCCGCTTTACGGTAGGGGAGAAGATGGGATGGACAGAAGAAAAACTGCCTCTTGAGACTCACCATATGAAAAATCTAAACCCATAGAAGTAAAATCGATCGTAGACATTGGACAAAAAATCTAGACAGGAGGCACGACCTAGGTCTATTATGCCGGGAAACGCATGTTGGCCCTTTTGTGAATATCTGGGCCCGAAGTCAGCTGCGCTACGCAATGAGCGACGCTGAAGTATAATTGGAAAGAATAAAAAAATACAAAAGTTTTGATCAAAGAACTGTTCCTGTGTCGCGTGCATGATGCTGTTCTTGTGAGGTCTGGAGGTTGGGTGTGCATCATGGCACATGTGGAGCGAAGTCTGATAAACATGGGGGTGGTCTTGTCATGACGCATTCCGCGTTGTCAATTCATCCATCGTACTTGTAATTACACTGTATTTTCAACTATCTGGCTGGCCCTACCAGGCAGTCAATCATTTATTTATCCTTATCGCAATCCTTGCTGACACTCGAGGGCGAAATCCCTTCGTAATGGGATGATGCTCATGTGATATTCCCCCACACCCTTATCGTCCTGTCATTCTGAATAAACCCCGGTCTAAAGGCGCACCATCATCCCATCCCATCCCATCCCATATGATGCATGACGCAGAAATGTAGCCGCGGACAAGTTTAAAAAACAAATATGAAAGTGAGGAAATAGAAGAGTAAACAACAAAATTCGTGAGAAAAGGAGGGGGTGCAAGAAGCGAAAATGCAAACACACAGCCAGGTTTGTTTTCTTTTTCTTGGTGTGATACTTTTTTGGGGGTTCCTCTGGTTTCCATCTCTCGGGATGTCTTTTCCAGCTGAATGAGGCCTGCCTATCAAGGCAACCACACCGTAGCGGCCACCGAGTCGATATCGGATGGGAGCTGCCACCCATGTCCGGCCACGGCACGTCGGAAGGCTGCCACCGCCTCCCCAATACCGTAGTCGTTGTCCATCCCAGCTGCGACTCTATCGAGGCGGGCTGGTGGGTCCATGTCGGAGAGGTTCATGCGGACTTCCAGCAAGACCTTCTCGAGAGATAGGGCTGGGGACCAGCCCGAGTTGGTGAGCAGCTCGGAGCAGATGGCGCCGCCAGCCGTGACGTGGCCGCCGCCGCCCTGGGCGAATGGGAGGAAGCGCGGGCGGACGACGCGGACGAATGGGGGGGATATGGGGAATGAGGCGCCAAACCTGAATTCTAGGACGATGCTCGAGCAGTTCGCACGTTCCATGTCCTTGGCGAGAGGGAGGGATTCGTCAAAGCCGTGTAGTTCGACAAACCAATGGAAGAGGTTTGAAAGCTTATCAAAGTTGATATACCACCCCAACATGTGGGTGTCGCTTTTGGTCTGAATTCGCTGGAGTTCTTTGATTTCTCGGTTGATGCTTCGAAGGGCCGTGGGTGATGACGATGCCCAGGTTGGCTCAAGGAGCTTCGGGAGTGAGTCCAGATCAAGGGATCCGGGTTGGAAAGTCGTCATAATGGCGCTACCTGAAAGTGACGGTGTGGGCACCGGACAGGCGTCTCTGGCTTCCTGCATGGTCGTAGTCAGCTTGGATGGCCTTGCTTGTTCCATCTCTGAATCCTCAGAGAAACGTCGTCGTTGTCGCACCGTGCAATCTATAATATTTTCCTCCTCTGGGCCCAGAAACATATCCACATCATCTCCCTTGTCTTCGTAGGTGTCCACTTGAGAACTCGCCCCAACCGCTTCCTCTGTCCGGGGTGTTGTCATTCCCTGAGCTAGCCGGCGACGAATCGAAATCGCTGAGCTCGGAATCTTAACCTCCTTCGAATCGGGACCCAGCAGCTCTCTACCTGGAACGTGCTCTAGATATTCGGGTTTTTGAGTCGAAAGCTTTGGGAATAGTTGTGACTTTGCTGAATTTTTGGGGTTGACATTCACGAAGAGATATCGACATTGTATCCACTCAACCTTGTTAACAACCAAGTGCGGAGAGGTGGACACAAATTGTGAAGTCTCGTTGACAACTTCGCAGAGACTTATTGCGGCACCCACTTGCAGTTGAGAATTCGGCCAGGCGTTTCTGTTCTGTCGAAATCATGTTAGTACTGGGCAAGGAGCATAGGGTGGTTTGAATTTGAAAACTTACATTGCCAATGTGATGTCGGCTAGCTGAAATAGATCCAGCATAACCCGAGCTAACGGAGAAATTAGAGCTCAAATATACACCATTCCCGTACGCGCGGCCGTGGATGCTGGTGGTAAAGTCAAGCCCGGTTCGAATAATGCTGTGCCAATTACCCAAAGGGCTGCCATGCCAAGCAAAGAGGCTTGGAAATCTTTTCTTGACGTTTTGGACATATCCGTTCTTCTCCAGTTCGTGACAAAACTTCTGCTCCTTTTCGGGGGAGCCTTGAACGAATCGGAACTGCAACCACTCCTCTCCCAAGCCAATTACCCGGTTTCCAGGTTCAATGGCATTGTCATCCAATGGCGTACTGAAATCAGGGACTGCCGCATCTTGAACAATGAATGATCTATTGGAAGCAACAATCCACCTGAGCAAGGCCAGAGTGGACGTGTCCATTCGCTTCCAGGATGAGAGGAGGCGGCCGGGTTGTGCTAACAAGTAATCTCTCATTTCTAAAACAGATGGAATGTTGTGTGTCATGAGCATCAAAGCAATGTTTCGGTCTGTTTCGTCAAGCTCGTCGACATCCTTGTCATGCTTGAAAAGCATGACTTTCATCCAGTCCTTACTCGGGCATGTTGCTTGGCTCTTCGAGTTGGCGTCATTCTGCAGCTCAACATTGGGCGGTCCAGTCATTGTGGAAATAATGCGGAATTTGAACGTGTTCACTCCCGCCGACTCAATAAGACAAGAATGTCTCTCTAAGCCTATTAAGATGTATTAGTCAATGTCCGCCCGATGTATAAGAAAGCCCACGATATATACACCTTAGGCATAATTAGATAATAAGAAATACGTACCTCCAGTCATGATGGAGTAGGCAGGGTAAGATTCCATATTCGTGACTACTAGGAGAACAAAACTTCCTTCCACGATTTTGCTGTAGGAGATGTAGTCCTTCATGTCAAACTTGATTTCTCCCGTCGCGAAGCAGACATCAACAAGAAGATGATCGGCCGGTTCTTGAGCACTACCGGTATGAGCATATTTTAAGCTAAGTCCAGAAGGGAACTCGCGAAGTCGTTTTTCCAAAACCGATGCGTTGAAGAAGCTGATTAAGAGATCAACAACATACGGGTTGTTGATTATTTCATGCTCAATACTATGGCCGAAACCCAAAGCCATGTACTGATAGAGGCAAAGAGGATTATCGCAGACGTATGGCTTTACAGCCTCAAAAGTATGGTCGGTTATTCTATGACAAACCATGCAATATTTCGTACAACGAACCAACCTCTCAAGGCCAAACTGCATAGCGACGAGGAAAATGTTGAGATCATCATCCAAAGCGTAGTCATGCGGAAGCCATTTGAACTCTTCAGGGACATCATGTGTTTGTGCTTCTGTGCTCTCTTCCGGGTTCTCATCTATTATTTCTACTTCTCGAGATTGTGTTCGACGATGGTCGCCTTTCTTTCGGTTAAAGTGGCGGCTCTGCGCTTGGTCCCAGCTAACCTTGTGTTGCCGCCGGATAGAGAGGAGGTTAAAAAGTTCTTGGTTCAAGAGCAAGTTGAGGGACTTTGACATCAACAATGGAACGAATGAGTTGGTGTAACTCGTTGTGTTCTGGATCTCGAGCGGTTGTGGGTTTTCTGGGCCTTGGTTGATATTATCCAGTTCAAAGGCTGCATGAACTGAGCTTATTGAAGGCCGGGGGCTATCACATTTTCCGAATCGAAATTGGAGAACTGACTGCTCAGAGGACAGCTCCAGGATATCCGAAGTCACTGGATATCCATAAGGGAGCCTGACAAGTAACACAATATAGTCAGAGTTTTTGAGATCCCAAGCCTCAAGGGCTTCTTCGGGTATGTTTAGTTTCGATACACGGATAGCCATTGAGAAAATACCCGACGTTTGGGTCGTTGCGTTCACGCCTAAGAAGCAGACAAAAAGTCCTGCTGCCCTTGCTTGTTGTAAGTGGCATTTAAACCGTTTCAGGGACTCCTGCGTATCAGAAACGAGAGGGTTATTGGAACCTGGTGCCCGAGTTGGGACGGGGTCCAGTTCAACATCATACTCTTCTTCACTTTCTGAAAAGTCTGCATCATCGAATCCAGAATCACACTCAAACTCTTCTTCGCCAGATTCATCATCGCTTTCGTGGGAAGTGCTTGACGCCGTTGATTCTAACTTGGCTGCAAGTTTTGTTGATAGCAATTTGATTACTTCCGCAACCTTCTTCCCGGAAGCACGTTCGGCGATTCCTTGCAAATACTGCAGCAAATCTTCTTCAACATGGTCGGAGGAGGTAAAAATGAGGAATGAGGAGCCTTTCGGGTAGGAATCAATATCTGGAAAACGTTAGAACGACGACTTCAATAACCACGCACGCAAATAATACCTGTGGCAAGAACCTGGAGCTCGATCGATACTCGACCCTCAGGTGCATATGTAAAGACAATCTCTCCTTCAGAATCACCCCTTTGAATACTTGAGACTCCATGGCTAGGGTCGGATGCCGCATCTTTTATATCGAGGTTGAACTGCTTGAGACCCATGACGACAGTCGGTAGAAGTTCCGGAGCTTGCTTTAGTAAAGCGAGGAGATTCGACCGACCAGGACACGTCGATAATGTGTCTTCAGAGTGCGTTGGAGAATGTACGACATCAAACTTCAAATTCAAGGCTGCAGAGGCAACGTCGACAATTTATGAGTGATGGGTATGGAACAAGAACGCACAGAGGACTGTGGCGGGGTAGAACAAAGCTTTTATATGGCAAGAGGCCGCGAGCGCCAGCCAAAAGGGTTATGCAAAGTATCGCGGCCCAAAGATGGATCTCAGAAGGGTTCTGAGGATGGCGATCTGACGGGGGAGCAAATGCCCGCCGTCGTTCAACGATGCCGCGATGATGGGAACAGGACGCTGTGAACGGGTGCTGTGCTGTTGCAAGAAACAGAATGACCAGAAATGAAACAAGCGCTGGGTGTGTTGCCTTGGCACAGTTTTTTCGGGTTGTACAAAGGGAAGATGTATCAGAAATCTAGCAAGGGTGCTGCGTTCTCGGTAAGGCGGCCATCATGGTGAGGCTGAGGCCGTTGCTGCCTGTCCGCCGCGTTGTTGGTCTGGGAACACACGCCAGTACCTGGACCAATGACAGCCAGTAGGGTTTGCGACACCAAGATTTTGGGCAGTGAATTAAAGAAAATTGATGGACATGACCCTTTTACCAATGAAACTTGAAAGTTAAAGGAAAACATATTAGCAAATGAAATAAAGCAACCCTTTGTTCCATTGCCTTGACCTCGCGCCAGACGTTCTGGAGGGATGCCGTCACTGGGTTCCCTCCAAGAGCTGTGGGCCATTTAGAATTAGCACAGAATTCAGGACCCTCTCATGGCCAGCACCATCTACGCGGGCCAAGAGATGATGGCAAAATTGATCACATCTCACTTTGGCAATCTGTAAATGTTAGGAATTAATAGGACAAAAAATACAAACATAGTTATGGATTTAGATATGCATGTGAATGAATCATTATTGGTTTTATTTTTCGGAGCACTGGCTGTCTGCACTGGACGAGCACAGGCGACAGACAGTCCTGTTCGTTCCCACTGGCCAGCCCTACGATGTCATTAGTGCCAGCGTGCACCGGCCGGAAGCTAATTGCTGGGCATGGCCTGTTTCGGATGGCGAGACCCGCCTGCAAAACGATGCAGCTGGTTGGTGGTCCAAGCTCAGGTCAATAAAGGTGCCACCCTCCAGGTATGAAAACTGGACAGATTACTGGTCTCCTCGGATGGATTTTGGGTGATGATATTTTAAAATTCAAGACAATCACTGGAATAAACTCTATTCCATAATAGACTTATCAAGGTATAAACAACTCATTAAAAGTTAGACTACAGCAAGGCACATAACCTCCAGCTCCCTTGTATTTGCTCAGCGCCTGGAACGCGCCCTTCAGTACCGCTAGATGGAGTTATTGGATACTCCACAACCCGCATTCCAGAGCACTACACAGGGGGTAGGGCCAGGCCAAGACCTGCTAGGATGCGAATCCCTTGCATCAGGGCCCGAGGGTCAGCCTTGTGCACTGAAGGAAATGCCCGACCCTAAAACTGCCAAGTTTATGTCCAAGGCCGCGTCACGACGGCCATGCTCACCTCAAGATCTCACTGTTTATCAATTTCAAGCTGCCTAGTAAAAAATACAATATGTACAAGACTCACATTTATCGCTGCATCAACACAGCTTCCACCCTCTTCAACCGTTGTGATTCATGCCCACCCTCATTTCTCGCACCAGATAGAGTAAGGCGCGTACCCACCCGCGTCAGCTTCAGTGGCGTTCCTCGCCCCACGTTATCCAAAAATGCCAGTCCGATAGGGAACCCCTGGAACATTCAGCTTCGACGCCAATCCGTTCTCCATACTTCAACCCATGGGCCTGCATTGGTGCCTGCTTCTCCAGACTCTCTCTCATCGCAATGCTCCCATAGACATTTGCGCGGTGCCTCCCACTCCTTCTCCCCGCTCGTCCAGGTGCATATTTGCCCATCCCGACGATCTCTCGTCGATGCCTCTCGCTTAATCAACCCATCTCTCCACCCCCAGACACGAGACCATCACCATGATGTTCGGACAGAGGCGGTTCGCTTCAAAGCGACTGACAACCCTTGTCCTCGCTCTCCTTCTCTTTGCGTTCACTGTCTTCCTCTTCACTCCGACCTCCGCCATCTCCCAGCCTCCGATAACCGATACCGCGGCCGACCAAGAACCCAAGCCCGAACCCAAGCCCGGATCCAAGTCTGGGTTCAAGTACACTGTGACCGACATCAAGGACGGCATCAAGGATACCCTCACCAAGAGCGTCTTCAACCCATTCCGTGAGCCCGGCCATGCGCCCCAGCGTCAGAACCAGGATACCTATAAAGGAACGTCATGGTGGGCCAATTGGCAATGGCTCTCCGTTCCCTTCTCCAGCTCTGTTACCCACGACGAAGATCGGGCGCTGCTGCCACCCCTTCCTATGCGCCCATACATCTACTGCTACTACGACTCCACCCACAAGGGTTCGACCGACGAAAAGGATGCCGAAAGCAGCCTCCTCCTTACATGGCGACGTGCCTGGTGGGCTCAGGGTTTCATACCAGTTATCCTCACGCCCGCTGAGGCTATGAGCAACCCCAAGTACAACGAATTGCAGAGGTTGAAGGTGAACGCCACCCTCAAGAACGATCTTATGAAGTGGTTCGCCTGGGAATCAATGGGTGCGGGTGTTCTGGCCGATTATACCGTATTTCCCATGGCCCCAGTTGACGACGACCTTCTCACATTTCTTCGACAGGGTGAATACCCTAAATTGACAAGATGGAGCGGGTTTGATAGCGGACTTCTTGTCGGGTCAGATGTCGAGGTCGGCAAGATACTGAAGGCCTTGCTGGAATCGTCCAGCCTCGAGACCGGCACAGATGTCATATCTATTCTGGGGACCGAGGCATTCGATGTCGACAAGACTCCCAAATCCCTGGCATACTACAGCTCTGACGTTATCAAAAAGAACTACGATGCAGTCTCAGAACAATATTCCACCAGCAAAGCCAAGGGACTCAGATCGCTCGTTCAGCTCATCTCTGCTCATCTCCAAATGACATGGCAAGGCCAATTCTCTGATGGAATCGAGGTGCTCAAGCCCTTCCCTGAGCATACTACTGTCATGATCCAACCTGCTCTCGATTTAGCTAAGCGCCTCGGTGCTTGCCCCAAGAATCCTGTGGCGAAATCCTGCCCTCCTAATGTTGGGAAATGCAGCCACTGCACAGAGGGCCAAATGGCCATGAAGATGTCTTTCCCTACTCAATATCAAAACACGAGCCGCGTATTCTCGATCGGAACAGTCCCCCATCCTTGGACCCTAGCAACCCTCAACAACCTCAAGGAAGACATCAATGTAACCTGGATTCGGCAAGAGTCCCCCCGAGACCCATGGCTCGAGGCCATCACCCAAAAGATTTTGAAGCCCGGAGTTTCCGGTTATCTCCGCGTTCTACGTTTCAAGCAGGCGGTGGCGGATGAGGGTGCAGCTACACGTGCTCTCTGGATCACCCCTGAGACGGATATACCCTCAGACATTGACTGGCAGTTTGGCTTCGCCCTGCAGACAGCCGAAGGGATCACAGCAGAGGAGAAGCTCAAGGAGAAAACTGCCAGTGAAGAGAAGGACAAGGAAGAAAAGGCTAAGGAAGCAAAAGATAGGGAAGAGAAGGCCAAGGAGGCCAAATCGAAGGACGGAAAATCTAAGGCCTCTAAGCGCGCCGAGAAAGAAAAATCAGACGACAAGTCGAAAGACCAGTCGAAGGACAGCAAGGACGAAAAGGAAGAGTCGGACAATGGATCAGAGGAGGCGGCAGAACCAGCCCCGTTGAGTGCTGCAGATTTGCAAGCAAAGGAGGAGGCGCTGCTTGCAGATGCGAAGCGCGTTGTCAACCTCAACAAACTTACAGACGAGACGCGAATTCTGGGGTCCTTGGAGGCCTGGAACCTAGCCGATACTGAGGCGTGGAAGTTTGCTCGTGCTTACCTAGCTCGTCGCCGCAAGGTGCGCTCCGAGTGGGAGAATCAGGAATCCAAGTATGCCGGTGGTGCAGGCTCCGAAAAGGGTCGCAATGCTTGGAACCGCTGGCGAGATGGCAAGGAGGAGTCGAAGTAAACGTTTAGCAAGGACCAATTGCACAACAGGTGTGCCGTCAGGGGTATCATTTTATTTGTCTTTTTAGTTAGGCGTTCGGGTCACATGTACAATATTTTTTGGTTATTAGATTTATCAACCAATGCGACGAGCAGTCTTTGCATCAATTTGGTTTGGGCAGATGCTATGAATGACGGGAAACCAGACAGTATTCGATCTTTGATTCAGATTCAATTTCACCAATCTAACAAACTAACTATCCCCAAATCAAGAAGTGAAACTCCTCCCACGCCTCCTCGCTGAACGCCTTTGGTTCTTCATGATTCATAACACTCACGGCTACAAAAAGATGAAGTTCCCAAAGGCGCTCCTCCCCCTTCCCCCTCCTTAAACGCAGATGGTATCACCTCCCATCTCACCTCCAAGCTCCCGGGCCGAAGCGCCACGGTGGGATGCAGACGTAAAAGAACCGCCATTGACAGCAGCCTTTCCATTGTGGACCCCGTTTCCATTAGTCACAGTCGCATTGTTGTAGGTGCTCAGAGCGAGGCGAGCCGCCTCGAGAACCTTTTCAGCGTGTGTAACTGCATCGTGGAGAGCAGCGGCAGTGGGGTCAGAAGGACGCTTGGCCAGCTCCCGAGCCCGTTGCTGCTCAGCACGCAGCTGAATGATGTGGCCATTGAGCCAGACGCCGTCGAGCTGAGCGTCAGTCATGTCCTTGGCACCGGCTATGAGGCCGCGGCAGGTTGGGGTGTTGCAGAGACAGTCAAAGGGCTGGGCCATGGACCACTCGGTCGAGGGGTAAAAGAACTGCGACAGTTGTCAATTGCGCATGAACAGGGAGCGGTAGATGTCTGTGTACTTACGGTGAGCTCATCACCAGGCTTCAGGCCCTTGGGGCCAACCAGGATATTAAGATTGGCCACATCGAAGAACTGAACGCAGCAATAACACGTGTTAACCGAGTTCTCTTACTTCAAGGCTCAGGGATGCGGGTCGACGGCCTCTTTGAAGCCAGAAGAGACGAGGATTTCAAGAGGAAACTAACGAGAGAGGGTTCGCATGAGTGGTTGATGTAGAGCAAATCGCTGTTGAGGTTGAGGTGGGTGTCACGGCCAGACTGAACGGTAGCGTAGGTGGCTTCCGTGGCTGGTGTGCAAGGAGGGAAGTCGAACTTGGCAAAGACGGAAAAGGCAGGCAGAGCGACGCGGGAGATGCTCTTTGTGGTGAATTCGGCAGGGTTCTCAATGACTTCCTGAATCTCAGGGTGAGAAGGACGGTGCCAGTGGGGGACGAGGGGGGCCATTTTGGTGGTGTAGGGTGAGCGGGTAGGTAAGCGGGTGGATGAGGCTACACGAGGCCTGGAGGGTGTCAGCTGGACGGAACGGGAAGGGTAGATATAAATTGATATCATACGAGTTATTATGGTGTTCGGTAATCTATAGAATGGTGGGTGTATCCCTGGAGGAGTGTTGACACGTGCAATTGATTGTGTTGGGTGTTGAGCAATGACCGGAAGTGGCTTGGATGTAAGAGCTTGTGAAAGCAAACTTAGTAGAAAGGGACTGGAACGCGATTGAGGGCGGGTCATTGATCTTTAGTAGTCGTTTGATCGGGATTCATCGACTGTCCCTGATATCCACCCACCCACACACACACAGGCAATCACTTGGCACCAAGAACAGGCCCCTTCTCCTGGATCTCACCTCCGCAGCACCGAGCACGCCCGCAGCCGCATTCCCATGGCCCCGGCCCGTGATGGCGGGGTAGATTTTGGGTGGCATGGGCGGACCACCCCTCGGGGCGGGGACCCCAAGAGCTCCCAGCCCACTGTTGACAGCGCAAAAGGAGCCGGGTCGCCGGCAAACGTACAAGAGAGGGCCAGCCAGTACCGCCCGCCCCCACCTAGAGCTGCCTGTGATGCGACGCCGAGCCGCGGCCTATCAGCAGCGCCCGCGCAACCAAAGCCGGTAACGTAGAGAAAGGCTATTTACAAGGCCAAGGGGTTTGCAACGTGGCCTTGGGCGATGGGGGCATTATTGTAATGGTGTGCACCTGTCACCGTCAGTTGGGGTGGGCGGTTTTGGCTGCGAGGGTAGGATGACGATGGAGGGGCAGAGCGAGCGAGCGACTGAGTGAGGGGTGTGTGTCCTGCTGAGCACGGCTGCACTCCCCCAGCTGCGTCGCCCTGTCCTGGGCTCAACACCGCCCCAGCTCGGCCAAGGTGGAGAGTATCGCGAATTGGCCCGAGGGAAACTGAATTGACACGCAGGTTTGAGATAAAACCGCGCAGGTCCCAAGGACAAGAGGAGGCGAGCTCTCTGCTTCCCGCGGTGCTAGCGGCTTTCTCCATCCAAAAAAGCCGAGGCTCACACACCCCCAAGTCTGACGCATTGTACACTCGCCAATGTGACTGCTCCTCTGCTTTAGCAGCCCACTTAAATATCACCGGTCTCCATTCACAAGGCACCCTCTCGAAGCCGGAGAAGGCACTTATAAACGCAAAAAGAAAAAAGGGAAAGAAAAAGTCATTCAAAGGTGGGACGCGGAATTGTGGATTTGGTCGTCAATCGGTGTTGGTTATCTTTGTAGTTGTGACCTGGAATGACCGACATCTGGGAAGTCAGCATGGCAGAGCACCAACCTTAGAGGCTGGGTGGCATTGGATCGAGACCGATTCTACGCTCAACCCGAGCGTCCTTGACGTGCTTGACCCCGAATATTGCCTGTAGATGTATTGCTACGATACTTTGGCTTAGGTTCTGCGCTTGAAGTGCACTGGGTTGCATCCCGGGCCTTGCCCTGAACTTGATGCGCACATTTTGCTCCCCAGACTGCGGGAGTCTACCGAATCACAACTACCGCAAAGCGATTCGGCCTCGGGATGATGGGATTCCATCTTGTCCCAGAGCTAGGCTAGCTAGCTTCTTCCCCAGATGGTTCCCATGTTGGTCTCCTCCTCCTCCCACCCCTTGCTGTCTGCCCCCCACACACCACCGGCACCAACAGGACCCCTGATGGAGCAGAGTTCCGGTCGGTGTCTTTTCTTCAACACTTCCCCCTCATGCTTGGAGGATTGAGAACCAATGATCTCCGTCGTGCGCACAAGGAATTGCTTGCTTTTGCCACATTTTTGACGCTTGCTGGTCCCGGGAAGGTCTTGTGATTGCTGTAGATAATGCGTGCGCCGCCTCCACACCCGCTTCGCATATTGAGCTCGCGGTACGCTTGCCACCAATTGGCTCGTTCCAATAAGGTTGTTATCGCAGACCGGAGGAGACTTGGTTTGAGGGCGCCGAAGCCAAGAATTGACGTTCCGGCCCAGCCCGGAGAATGTAAATATTGTACGGCATCTGCGTCGAGTGTCACCTCTGTAGTGCGCCAGCCGATTTCCACTCACTTGGCTTCGGCTCCAATTCACCCAAGTTCTGGTCAAATTGGAATCCTTGAATATATACCACAAGGAAAGTTTTAAGAATTTGGCTATATTGCTTGAAATTACGTTCTCAACAGGCTAGGCCAACGGTTACCAACGGTTGAGATGTATTGGGCAACGCGGCCCACAAACGAGAAAACTGTTGCTCAAGAATCGATTCGAGTAACTCAACCAGAAATATGTATCAGAATATGCTGCATGTATTGAAAATAATAGATATTGTGTATCGAATTGACTGCCACCTCGAAGTATTGCTGGCAACTGGGCTGGCCGTTTGCAGCCAACCAATTCCAGTGTTGCATCCCAAGGCTTGCTGGGGTGAGTCGGGTTCTAATACGAGACCACCATTGTCTGCATACCACACCCAAAACTACAGAACGCGTTGAATTCGTATTTTGATTTAAATAATGACAGTTCCTTTATCGAATCAGCCTCAATGAAATCACTGTTTGCAATGGGACGTGTGTTCCTGGTCATGGAATCGATGTAATGCTTGTCCTGTACAGAACTGAATACAAGAACGGGTCCCAGTTGTTGATTGGGTTTCCGGAACGAAATTGATTCTCTGGAAGGTTAATATAAGTGCTTTTTCAGTGGCTAGGTCGTCAAAATCCTGTATGTTTATAATCAACTTTGGCCTAATACAGTATGAGTCCACAGGACTTATGAAGAACATCGAGCACTTGCAATTGGATGAGAAGTACGATATGCATTGTCACTCTACACATGTATATTAGTGAATTAAAATTCAGTATTTCGAGGCTCTCCCTCTTGATAACACGCCCATCTCGCACTCCCAAAGCCAGTTGCCTCGCCGGCCTGCACGCCGAGATCCGCCGAGGCCGCCGGCGCCCGTCAACACCATCTTGACGGACGGCGAAGCTACATGCCCCGTAGTTAATAGAACCCTCACGAACGTCATGTGATCAAACGCGTGTTCAGTGTTGTGGTTGTTGAATAAACTCAGCCTGAGTTGAGGGCATTCATCAAAACTTCTCCAAACACCACGGGTTGCGAGTCCCAACCAACGACTCAACACCGCTTCTGGACCGTATAAAACGCGCTCCATCTCTTGGATTAGAGACCGACCTCTCAAAATTCTCTTCTTCAACATCTTTCTCAAAATATCAAGCTCAAAGGTCACTGCCCGGGGTCACGACCACGACCTCCAACTTTAGGCTCGAGAGTGCCTGTCACTCCTCTCGTGCCTCCCCAAGGCGCATCGCTACAATCTCTTTTTTGCCTTTTCTTCTTTCCTGTCGTTGCATAATTCTGTCAGAATTCTCCTTGTGCCTATTTTGGTGTGTGCGCAACTGCTTTTTTTGTTCGCTGTGTCGTTGCTGCTGACCACATGAGCATTTGAGGTAAGTGGACAGTGCTCCTTCCCACTACGTGGACTGACCACATACTAATACCTCCTGGAACAGCTCTGAGCTTTCCTTCTCGGCCACGGAGCTTTTCTCTTTATGCTACGAGACTTTTCCTCTACTCCGCTTCTTTGTCGTCCTCTTTTCTGCTTCGAACTGCACTGCTCTTCGTCTTGGCCCGCTGCCGCTGTCTGCTCCGCTCGACTCATCTGCACCACGCGCCCTACTCGTTTTCTACTTTCAAGCACTCTTTTTCACTGCGACGACTACTTGGGCGTCTGGGAGAACAAAGGTGTTGTATGCCTACCAGTTGCTGCCAGCTGAACTGGCGCTTTTTGGGTGAGTCTTGGCTTTCACTATTTTCCAGCGTTTGCTTCTGCGTTTCCATCTGCCCTCTGCCTTGCGCTAGTGCCAAAGGCCATGTTCCAAACAACAATGGCGTTCAATAGAAAATGCTTTTCCCTTTGTTTGTAAGACTTCACCTTCGCTTTGGCTCTCGAGCGCCGCCGGAATACGAGCAACCAGCCATCAACCCGCCCGACTCGCACAACGACCCAGCATAAGCCCTCAATATCGCCCTTTGCTAGACCTGGCTACTGTTTTCCCTCGATCCGTCTTGCTTTGGATACTAGCCCACTTTAAACGGGTGTTCTTGGCATCCGTCTCGATCCCACAATGCCCAGGCTTCGCCTCCAGGCGAAACAGCTCACCTGTTGGCTTTGGGTTGCACAGTTCAACAATGCCAGCCTGACGCCCCAAGTCATGTATAGCCTCAAACACACTCTGAGGGACAAGTTCCGATATGCTCGAGTGAAATACTTGGCTGAAGAGCTGCCGAGCGACCCTGAAGCGCCATTTGACTTTGAAGAATTCCCTAACTACGTGAAATCACAAGCTGATGCACAAAACATTACTGACGACATCAGTCTTTGGACACAGATCAAACCTCTTCTGCAATTCATCCGATCCTACTTAGGGTCCCCTTACCAAAAAGGGCACTACCCCACCTTGTTTGTCTGGTACTCGGAAAAGAAGCATCGCTCGTTCTACTTCGTTGCCTTTCTTAAAGTCAAGATGGAATCCAAATCCTACACGGCCCGCGAGCTCTTGCAAATGCGACATGCACCTCTCGACGGTCATCTTGCTGAAAAAATGTGGGACAAGTTGAGACGGGACGCTGATCTTAGTACGGACCTTCGACTCCCACTATCGTACAAAGCTAATGCTCGTCTTAGTTAATATCGTTCGCATCCCACGGCCTCTCCCCCTTATTAAGGAGGAACCGAAGAAGCCATCCAAGGTATCTGAAAAGAAGGTTAATGCTGATCGTGCATCTACCATCCAACTTGACGGTACCAATTCCGAGTGGAAATATGTCGGTCGATCCGACTCCGAGCACAACGAGGCGCACCCAATCTCTGCTCCGGCCGACCTCGCCGCCCAGAAGTCCGAGGGCTTTCAGAGATTCTATCAAGCTGTTGTTTCTCCCACACACGTTCGTGTCACCGCTGGAGGCCGGATTGTTCCCAACACTCGCTCCTCGATTTCCCCATCCACCAAATGGGGACGTGATCGGGTCCCCGGTGACGCCTCAGCTGGTAATGTCTCTGCAGCGATGCCTCATCCTGGATTGATCCCATTCCCGGTACCACACCCTCATTTCGGTGCCTACGTTTCCATGATGAACGGTTTCGCCCCAGGCATGCATCCGGGAATGGCTCCTGTGCCAGGTCCCTGTCCAATGATGCCAATGCCCATGGGTTTCAACATCGGAAGTGATTATGCCATGCCTTCGCCAGCATTTAACCAGTCCCAAGACCTGAAGCAAATGGGAACCCAGTCGAATGAATCCTCCCGAAGCGACAAACAGAGTGAACAAATGGGGCCGGATAAGCCCAAGCCGGTTCGTGTCTCCCCTTTAGACCAGTTTGAATCTTCCCGTCCATTCTAGTTCAATGGCCAGTGGATGATAGCGAATGGCAATCAGTTCTATCCCTGCAACATGATGACACCGCAAGGTTTTCAGTCCATTCCCATGTCCAACCAAATGATGGCGACGCCCGGAGACAACGGGGTCGGTTCCGCAAGCGAGTTTGGACCTGCAAAGCAGAACCAACATTTTCAACATCAAGTTGGAGTTTCAAATGGAACGGGTCCTACCATGGCCCCTTCGTCAAATCCTCCCATCTCCTCAATCCGTCCTAGCGAAATCACAAGGAAGCAGATCGACACCCTCCGGGCATCTCTGCGATACTTTGAGGATCAACTGCAATACAATAAGCATCAGATTGACGAGAAGTCTACCGAAGACCAGGCGCATCAGATTCGCTCCCAGATTAGCCAATTTGAAAAGAATCTTGAAGACCAGTTGGCATACGAGGCAAGCCACTACCCAAAGGCCGAGACCCAAAAATTGGACGAACGACGTAGTCCATTGAAATCCGAGACCCTTTCCGGAGGACAGACAGCCAGGGACTCTATACCTGAACAGTATCGAGCCATCCAAAAAATCGACGGCCCTGCCCGAGAGACTGGTCCTACCCGGGTTCCTCCTGGCCTTAACTCAACCAAGTCGACTTCTGCATTCCGCATGATAAAGGAGTCCGCCGATCTGTCCACCGTTGATAAAGCTTCAG
The DNA here is from genome assembly GCA_020623665.1 of Calonectria multiphialidica. NCBI lineage: Eukaryota > Fungi > Ascomycota > Sordariomycetes > Hypocreales > Nectriaceae > Calonectria > Calonectria multiphialidica. The sequence continues at coordinate 111,446 of JAHVYC010000144.1, forward strand.
TCAGAAAGTCTTCCAGTCTTCCTGTCAATGCTGCCTTGGCCAAACCGTTTCGGCCTCGAGCTGACCATGGTGTTTCTACTCTAGCCACTGCCATCTACGCTCCTCAGTCTACTGTGCCCAGCCCTGAGGGCCCCAATAACCCTACAACTGGGCACCTAGTTCCAAAGGGCGGTTCGAATTGGAAATCTTTCTTCAACAATAGACGCTCTTTTGTCGATCTCGGGGCTCCATATCTTATTGGGAGACTCCCTGAAGGAGTAACTGTCGATACTGCCAAGGACACCGACTATATCTACGACCGTGAGCTCACGGATGATGAACTTCGAGCGCGACACATGTTTTGGGGCAACACTCCCCACTGTCTTCAGAAAGGTCTTCCCAAGTTCGACGGCAAGGACTTTTACCCCGCCTCGCCAGCTAAGCAATTTTCACCAAAGTCGTCTCTAAGCTCACCCTCTCCAGCCCTGAGTGATGTGAATTTGGAAGGTCATGGTGCTGATGGTAGCACGTATAAATACGAGGCTCAAAGTACTAATATTTTTGAGAGCATGGCAGCATCTGGAATGACAACCATCCGCAGCCCTCTTGGCGACGTGACCCAATCCGAATCGTTGCCGCGACCTGAAGAGTCGTTGATGCATCTGTATGGGGCTGATATTCCGCGTCCCATTTCGTGTATGACTCAGGTCAGTGAGGTGTACCGGGCATTCCGACAGCCAGGGATGAAGAGCCAAGATTCCTCTCCACCCACACCAAGTTATCTCAAAACTGCCTCCAAGGATGTTTTGGGGAGTAAACTGTCCCCAGAGAATTCCTTTGCTAGCTCCTCAAGTGACGAGAAAGAGGAAAACTTGATATTTCAAGGTCGTCAGACAATCGAGCGCAATCGGTAAGTCATCAACATTTCCAGTACCATGCATAATTCTAACCAGCCCTAGAGTCAAACAGCGTAGCCGTGGCAACACAATACTGACCTCGGTGCTGAAGAAAGGCAAGGCCAGCGCCAACGCTGCCCCAGGCAAGGTATCACCAACCACTGCTCAGGGGGTACTTCCCAACTACTCTGGCCACGCCACCGCCTCTCTCACACCTCGCGCCCAGGGCGTCAAGCTCAGCGAGATCAACACTCGCTCTGCTAGTGTTATTGTTGAGAGGGGAGCTGAGAACCGGCCGCCGATCGAACGTCGTGGCATTGATGGGCTGCGCCATGGCACTGGACGTCAAGGCAAAAACAACCGCAACATGAGCGCTCGTTGAGATCCTCTTTTTCAAGCTCTTGATCCTAAATGCTAAACAAAGAGCATTTACTTCTCCGTTAGACTTACGGATGCAAAAAAAACCGCATCAAAGTAAAGGCTAACATCCCACTTGTTTTCATCTCTATTTCGCTTTACACAGCATAACATCAAAAATGTGTGGCATGAACGTCCTTGTTTTCACGAAGACGAGGCCGGTCATAATTATGCCTCGAATATTTGCGTCTCATCAGCATCAAGGAACGGTTTATCGATATGTCATGTGCCGATCATGCATTTGTTAGAAAAGAAAAATGATTATGGTAATACGGCCATAGACAGATGCCAGAAAATGGTTTACTCAAAGCTCTACAGCACCGGATAAAGGAACAGCTCCAGTCACGACACCAGTTCACAGCATTTGAAGGCTCTTCGAACGTGCGACTATGGTAGGACGCTCCGGTATCTGGGTGGATTTAGAGTGGCGGTGCTCGAATCAATCTGGGACTGAATAGGATGTTTATCAGTTGGAAGACTTCATGTAGACATAAACCGCAGTTTGCTTTTTTCAACCTTTAATAGCTAATCATGATTATTGACGCTATAAACTATTGGTCTGCTAATGCCGTAGCATCTGACTCCTCACTCAGCAGGGGAAGAGTACAGTGTAGAGTACAAGCTAATGCAAGGTAGACAGCATGTCGCATTCCGTTTCGGAAGGGTCGTAACCGCCGAAATGTGATGGGCCTGAGACTGGGGGGAGCGATAAAACTACGACGCTCCAAAAGCCGAAAAGGCTTTGGTAATGGTATGTTCCTCAACTTCAAATTTCCAACCTCATTGAAACTCGGAGAAAATCTTCTAGAGAGAGCAGGGTCCTTCATGATAGTAATTGGTCCCCACTGGTTTTACTCTTCGCCAGTCGTATACCTCGAAAACCATGGATCTAAGTGGTTGACGCGGAGATATCCTAGCGGTGCATGTCCATCTACGGACTTACCTTGTTCGACCAGTCTTGCAAGGTCTACGACACTATGAGTGAATAGTGTAGATCTGGTCAGCCTACAACGGGGGATAGCAATGGCAGCGTAACACGCGCCGTCATCAAGTCACTGGGACTCATGGTTGGAGCAGGTAAGACTTCGGGATAAACCTCCCATGGAGCATTTCACCAGGATGTGAAATGGCCATTGAGAACCCTAAAATTCTCAATTCATCTACCCTGCTGTAGACCCGTACCGCGCCAAAAACGTCGGTATCGCAAAAACGCCGGAGTATATGCCCATTCCTCATCACCTTTTCCCATGGTGGTGTGCGTAAAAAGTATTCATCCCTCAGGAGGTTCGTCGATTCAATCCAGTTTTTTTGTTGTTGCGCCACAAGTCACCGCTTAAGCAGTGACCTTGGTGTTGGCACGGAGCTCACGGCCGACCTTGGAGCGGGCCAGGATGTCCTCACGGTCCTTGTCAAGCTTGAGCTTGGTGATGACGACGTTGGAGGGGTGGATGCCCAGGGGGACGCTCTGGCCGGAAGCCTTCTCGCGGGTGACACGCTCGACGTGGATAACGTACTTGAGACGGTAGACGGAGGTGACCTTGCCCTCACGGCCCTTGTTGGAGCCACGGACGATGGTGACCTCGTCGTCCTTGCGAACGGGGATGCTGCGGACCTGAGGAATGGGTCAGAAAAATTTTCAACTCGGTCGAAGACGGCAGATGCGACTCACGTTGTACTTCTCACGGAGCTCCTTGGAGAGAGGGGCGCTCATGATGACACGGCGGCGGTCAGAGGGAGCCTTGAAGTGAGCGGCACGGCTCTTGCGTCGCGAGGACGAAACGTCTGGGAGTTCCAAGTCAGCAACAAGTACGACATGAAAACGGCGACGAGAGCGCGATTGACAATTTATCGCTCTCGCTACGTGCAGCAGGAGACTTACTCTGGTTGACCTTGACCATTTTGGCGGTTGTTAGTGAGGACGACGGACTTTGACGTTGGGCGTTGGGCGTGTTGACAGGCAAGAAAAAAAATTGAGGAGCTCGAGTTTTTTTTATTTCGATGGCTGTGGGCCTCGCACGTGACTTGCACCCTATCTCGCCCAGAGAGACTGAAAACCAATTAGCGCGCAAGAAATGCAGTGGAACTCTTTTGAAATGAACGACTCCGGCTCCACTTCGGCAGAGCAAGTGAAAACTCTCGATTCGATCAATTGGCTGGGATAAGCTTGATGTGCATGGAGCCAAACAAAGCATATTCTAAAGATGCGCCTGCTGTGGAGTAGAGCGCTTGTGCTCTTTTCAAGACACGATGGACTCATGCATGCAGTTTGAGGAATCACCAACTACATGACCGGAGAAAAATTTGCGCAATTGGGAAGGTGGTTATTCACAACTTTTGTTCCCAAAACTGGCGAGCACACGAAGCAGCTAAACCATGTTAACTGGCGGCAGCATATCAGAGGCAAAAGGTGATTTGGTCAAGGTAGAATTGCAGAAACGAAATCATAAAGCATCAAGTCATTCATAGGCTACCAGGCAGGTTCTATTTATGATAATGTATACATCTAATACGTGGATGTGTTGTAACTAAGGGGAGGGCGTATCGTACAAATCGCTTTTTTTATCCAATTCGATCGGTTATGCAGCAGCCGTCGCTGGGCTCTGGAATCGTCCGTTGTTGTCGTATCTCGCTTCTACGCAAAGTCAGTACGAAAATGCCTCGCCAATACCGCCCAGAAACACTTACTGAAGAAGGTGTAGCTGAGTGTCACCGTCTCAATGCCCTTCATGTTCAGATCATTCAACAAATCGGGGTCCAGGTAGAAGAAGACGGGCATGTCGACCGTCTCCCCGGCGTTGAGGCGCTGCTCTTCGAAGCAGAAACATTGGATCTTGCTGAAGTAACCAGCGCATTGAGCGGGGGTGACGCTGTAGGTAGCCACACCAATGATATCTTGGTCGCTGTGGTTCGTGGCCGTGTAGAAGGCGAGCGCAGTCTCGCCAGGGAGCACGCTGACCTCGCGCTGCTGAGGGGTAAACTTCCAGGGAAGGACGTCTGAGACGGAGGCGTTGAAGGTAACTCGGATACGCTTAGCGTCCTTGACGGGGATGACTCGAGTCGAGATGTCTTCGTATTCGGAGCTGTTGCCGTGGGCACGGATGGGCTGGCCTCCCCATCCAGTGGTTTGGCAAATCTTTCACGGTATTAGATCGAGCATCGAAAAGTTCGGGAGCGTCGAACGAACCATCTTATACAAAGGAACCGAGCCGTAACTGAGGGCAACGAAGACGATGATGGTGCTGGTGACATAGTACCTGAAGAAGAGAAGGGTCAGACAACGTTTCCAGCGGTTACAATGTCTCCATACGCTACTGTGCGGTTCTTGTATCGGTAGTGTGCTCGAATCTCGTCCATTGAGGGTGTGTAATTGGTCTTTTGCTGATTTGAGCCGGGCGATGCGCTCGAGGCCTTGCGGCGGAAGCTGAGGCGGGCCTGCTGAAGGCGCGGGCGGGCATTCTGGCTGAAGTGGCAAGCCCACGAGGTTGGGCCAGCTCGCGAGAAGCTCCGCGCAATCCTAGGTGCGGCGTTCATGGTCAATTGGGTTCGTCGTCGGGTGGTTTGATGTAGTAGAATCGTGCCAGCCTGGGTGTCGGATGATCTCTGGAGATTTGGGTGACATCGGTGCTCGGCTTTAGCCACCCGCGCCGTTAGTGGGGTGGGTGGTCCCCGAACTGGCTGCAGCGCGCACAGTACATGGAGTAAATTTCTACCATATCTTTCCCTCCTCCGAGACAATAAGATAAAAGATATACAATGAGTTACCGTTTAAGTGACTTGATTCGGGGGGTTCCCTAAGTAATGTATTAAGTGGAAATTTTCCCTCTATTTGTTCTCCAGCTGTGTACGGATATCTATTTTTGGATGTCATGGTATTTGTCACCCACTTGATGCCCCTCCATTTTTACCTACCCTGAAGCAACCCATCTGATATTGTAACTTGGAGTATCAGCAGGCGCAAAGTATCAATAGATAATCCAATAAGTTCTCTGCCTCTCGGTAGAGTTACTGAATAAATAGGGCCTGAGATAAAGAAATGAGGGATAAAAACTGCTTCCTTTGTACAAATTAGAATCTCTACCTCTGTCCTTCATCAACCACTTATCACTTCACCAATAGTTTTTCTCACCGAAAGCGTCCAACTTCTATCAAGAGATCCAACTTGCATTATTTATATGATATTAAAACTGTTAACTTTCTTGCATACACATATTATCACCCCTCTTGCCCTGTTAACCGCCCCTTCAGTCCTAGGCCCAGCTCGTTCTCATATAGTTTGTTTAAGGTGCGAGCGGAGGTTGGACATTCTCGCAACTACATTGTAAACAATTCCTCAGATTCTATGATCCGTTTGGGATATCCCTTGATGGCGATTTTAACCATTGCTTTGGCCAACTGCTGCACCGGTATCGCACCGATTAGTTTGGTTGCCAACCAATTCAGAGCCCCAGCATCGGTGGGCACCACACCGCCAGGCCTCACACACCAGGCCTCCAGACGCTTGTCCTCATCTTCTGCTAGCTCAAGCAATACATTCTCAGCTTGTCCCTAGATCAACAGTGTCAATCATTTTCCATCAAAATGTCTTGAAATTAGCCATACCTTGGCCCTTCTTGTGTCGGCCATGAAAGCCAAACTCTTGCTGGTGTCACTCTCAGCGTATTTCCCACTGCAGAAAACTATGTAAAAGTTTCGTGAAGCCCCCAATTTCGGAGCAAGATGTTCCATGAATGCATTTGCTGCAGCTCGTGTGTAGTCAACCTGGACCCTTTGATATGTTTCGGCGTCGGGGAATTGATTCGCGCGACCACCAATAGCCCTACCCCGGCCATGGTTAGCCCAAGCAGACCTGGGGTTCATCGACATGAACATACCAAATGCACACTTCCGCACCTTCTAGTTGCTTTAAAACCTCCATAGGGTATTGGGAAAAGTCCTCGTGAATGATGACTTTGACCTTTGGGCTCTGGTCCAGTTCTTTCGGAAGCTCCTTTCTTGTGAGGACCATCACTTCGGTGATTTCGACATTTTCGATACACTCTTTGAGCACGGCACCGCCGATGAAACCAGTCGCGCCTGTTACAATAATCTTCATTATGGAATGATACTGATACGTCGGTGAGAAATGGTAGTTTGAGCGTCGGGCGGCTCAGCTTGCTGGAGTTTATGTGAGGTGATGAGGTCGTGGGCGTGACCGTGGATTCCGCGGAGCCTTGGCAACGCGATCATAGCCAACGCCACGCCCATCCAACCAATGGCCTGATTGATTGGCGATGCCCGGGGGATCTATTTTTCCTTCTATTCCGCCTAGTGGCTGCGGAGATTTGAATGGTGTCTTGTGCTTCAAACACCAGAAAGCCATAGCCTGGCCCGTTTTTGGGCACGAATTGAAAAGTGGCTCGACTAGCACGAAAATTTCCAGACACGAAGCGTTTAGGACCCCAAGATTGAAGCATCCTGCCTAAGAAAGTATGTACAGTGCTTGGGTTTTGGGTGTCGGATTTAAGACACAGCGCAGATCTACCCGGAAGGGTTACTAAAATCCACCGAAAAACGCCACCGCAATTGGACATATGCATGCGCCAATTGAGTGCTGGTAATTAATATCTGACCGAGCAGTAGTCGACGGGGACTGAATATTTCTTTGGGCCGAAAAGATTTGTCATGCTCTCATGACTGTTATGTGATAGGATCGAGTTACTACTGAGGGTATGGAAATTGGGACTTGCGAAGGAGATGGATCCAAGAAGACAAGCCCAGGCCTGGTACCTTCATCATCCACCCCCCCAGTTAATTTGCTCTGTGATTGCTGGGACAAAGAATATAGACTGCAGTTAGATTTGGAGAGTGACCGTGGAGTGTTGGGTGTTGATCTAGATTAATAGATCAATAAGCTGACCGACAGCCCGGAACCCATCGTAGTTCACTTAAACTTCGAGGGATCATCCATTGGGCTTTTCTTTTACTGAAGCATTCGGCGACTCCGTGATCTCATCAAACCTTAGATAGATAAGTCTGAAGTTGAACTCAGTAACCCACCGAAGGAATTCCTCTTGTCCTCTCCGAAGTCGCATTTGATGCCCCTGCTCTACTTCTCTCTAATCTCCCGCCACGAAGCTCAACCCCATCTCGTGTCATTTGGATTTGCCATCTCAAAGTTTCACCTGATAGTCGGCATTATCAATCCGATTTGGGGGCCAGCAACTTGGTTTTTAGCGGGTTGCATAGCCGCAATGTTGAATGTAAGCACTTGTTACAACGAATCATCTATGATCTGATTTGTTAATCACCTCGGCTCGATCCAGGATGTACGTTGTAATATGGCACTCCGTTAAGGTATATCTGCACGTGAGCCAAATTGTCGTTTCTTTTTTCCACTGGTGCTTATACGTGCTGTACATGGAAACGCAACATGCGGCGTGGGGGTTGATCTGGATTCTCCACGGAACCGTTGCTGTTTACATCATCCTGGCATAAGCGTGTGGGCCGAGATTCCGACTCGGCAGTGAAAAAGTGGATGGTTTAGCATGAACGCCCACGCGCTAAGGGCATGCAAAGTTGGAGATCAGAACAGCAGGCGATTTGAGGGGCCTTATCTGGGATTGATGCCAAGCCGCTTGGTCGGGACAGAAAAAAACGCGTTCGCAATGGTGCTGGCGGAGCCCTCGACGGGCTTACACGGAAGAGTTTGCCGTTGATGAAGGGCAGGGTTTAGTGGCGTTTCCGAAAAATCGCCAACGGGAAATACGATCTCTCGGTGCTCATTGGGCATTCGTTCGGCATCTTTGCCGACCCAAGACCCATCCTGCTGCCCGGCCGTTCGGCTCGAGAGTCTTGGCTCACCACGCTATCTCCGTGTGTGACAAATTTGGAACTGCCAGCGGCCGACTCTGGCAGGACAATTTCGATCGTGTCCGAATGCCTCGTGGGCCTGGACGACTTTGTCTGACCAGCGGATTGGTGACCATGAACTCAAAATCCACAACTAAGTTGCCTGTTTCGTCTCGCGACGATGGACTGTCTGCCGATAATAATTTACTGACCCCGGCCAGGGTATCACAGACCCACGGGGCACGCTGGATTTGAATGAGTGAATACGGCATCGGTTACTCGGATCGGTTGTGAAGGAGGCATTGCCAAATGCGGGAATTTTATGGACTCTGCCAAGGAACAATTAGTTGCAGAAACGTGGTGTTAGTTCGTGAAGCTAACGATGAGGCCGCGCGGGATGATCACGTCCCATCGTTAATTCTCCACGTATTGAGAGCGTATATAAGCACGCCCCATCGCGGATCAATCTTCATCTTATCAGATAATCTAATCTCATCAAATCTTTTTGAGTCTCCCAAGTGAGAATTCGAGCGAGAACCCAAAGATGGGAGAAAAGCTGGCAGACACCACGCAGGACCAGCGTCCCGTGGACGAGATTGAGCCACGAGACACCTCGTCTATCGAGGAGGCGAAGAGACCATCCCGTAGGTTCTATCATTATATAATTTGATTCTGGTTGAATTGACGTCGCTCACATCACATCGCACAGAGGATTCCGAAACCCCGACAGAAGAGGTTCTGGAAGCTGCCGGTGTCGACATCAGAGAAGATGACAGCGACATGCCATGTTTGACAATACGCATGTGGGTTATTGGCATTGCGTTTTGTCTGGTTGGCACTGGAGTCAATACTCTATACACCTTCCGATTTCCTTCAGTGACTCTGTCCCAATCCGCCATCCAGTTCCTGGCGTATCCTCTTGGCAAAGCCTGGGAGTATGTTGTACCCGATTGGGGCTTCAACGCCTTTGGACGGCGCCACAGTCTCAACCCGGGACCATTCAACTACAAGGTCCGTTCGATACCAGATCACGCAAGCGCTCCTGCGGCGACAGGTTTCTGACAATGAGGCAGGAAAACATGCTCATCTACATTCTGGGCAACTTGAGCTTCCAGACCCGACTCAGCGCGGATGTGTTGACCGAGCAGCGCGTGTTTTACGGCCTAAAACTGGGATGGGGATTTGAGATTGTGATTACTTTTGTGACAATCTTGTTTGGGTTCTCGCTTGCTGGCCTCGCACGGTCATTCATCGTCGAACCAAAGTCTTTGGTTTGGCCAGGTATCCTGGGCAACACAGCCTTGAACGCTGCGCTTCATCCTTCGAACAAGGAAAGCGATTCTGGGTAAGTCTAAGTCAAATATCAAAATGTTGACGGAATTTTCTAACTCCTTAACAGGAGACAGTGGAAGACCTCGAGATACAAGTTTTTCCTGATCGCCTTCTCCGTGTCATTCGTGTGGTATTGGTTCCCCGACTTCATCTTTCCGGCGCTTGGCTATTTCACCTGGGTTTGCTGGATCGCACCCAAGAACCCAGTGGTGAACCAAATCTTTGGAATGAAGAGCGGTATCGGCCTGTTGCCTTTTACATTTGACTGTGAGTCCAGGCATCTGCGTTTTGACACCATTCGGAACCGCCACTAATTAATCAACAGGGAGTCAGATTGCGTACACCGGATCACCGCTCGTTGTCCCAACCTGGGCTGTTCTTAACATTCTCGCCGCCCTTGTCTTCTGGATTTACATCATCACGCCTGCGCTGTACTACTCCAACACCTGGTCATCGGCATACTTCCCCATCCAGAGCGACTCGATTTTCGACAACCTCGGAAAATCTTACAACGTTTCCAAGGTCATCAACAAGGCTGACGGATTCAGCTTTGATCTGGAAAAGTACCGTAATTATTCAGATGTGAGTTAATGTCTCTGTACGAAACCAAGTGGGTGAAATTCTTACAGAGGTGGTGTTGCAGATTTACCTTCCAACCACTTATGCCCTCAACACCTTTGGCTTGTCCTTCGCTTGTATCTCGTCGCTCTTCGTTTGGCTGTTCCTTGAGAAGCGCCACGACTTGAAAAAGGCCCTGGATTCGTCTGGCATTCTTTCGCGCTTCCGCAAGGGGGCCGAGCCTGCCGAGCCTGCCGAGTCCTCGCAGCCCAACTTTGACTCCACTCCCTTCTGGTGGTATGCAATCACCACGCTGATCTCTATTGCTCTGGGAATTTTTGCCTGTGAATACTACCCAGTCCAACTGCACTGGTATGGAGTGTTGCTGGCATTGGCGGTCTCGGCAATCTTCTTCATCCCGGTACGTGAAAGCCCACATCATCCGATTTGACAAGCATAATTGCTAACATATTGTTGCTAGCTGGCATTGGTGGCTGCGACAACCAACCTCCACGTCAAAATTGATGTATTCTGCCGTATTATGGCCGGATACATCTGGGAGGGCAAAGTGCTGGCCAACATTTGGTTCTTTGACCTGGGCTACATCACCGGAATCAAGGGTCTCTGGTTTGCCCAAGATCTTAAACTTGGAATGTACTGTAATGTGAGTATTAGGAACCGCTTTTGTTCAGTCTGAAATGCGCTGACTGACTTCTACCAGATACCTCCCCGCCACCTGTTCGTCGCCCAGGTCGTCGGAATCGTGGTGAGCACACTCAGCCAAGTTGCTGTCCTCAACTGGGGATTGGAGCACATCAAGAACATCTGCACCTCCAAGGCGGATAATGGGTTCACCTGCTCCTTTTCCAAGACCCATTTCAACACGAGCATGGTCTGGGGAGCGCTCGGCCCTCGACGATTCTTCGCGTCGGGCTCCATGTACCGCCCCTTGCTCTGGTTCTTCCTCGTCGGTGCTATTCTTCCCGTCATCGTCTTCGCGCTCAAGCGAAAGTTCCCCAAGATGCGATGGATCCAGAAGATCCACGTCCCTCTTTTCCTGGGAGGACTGAACTACATCCCCCCCGCTTCCGGAACCAACTATGGCAGCTGGGTGATTGTCGGGCTGATCTTCGGGCTGTGGATCAAGCGCTGCGCCAAGCGGTGGTGGATCAAGTACAACTTCGTTCTCAGCGCGGCCCTAGACTGCTCGCTGGCAATCGCGGGTATTGTCATTTTCTTTGCCATCTTCTACACTGGTGCTTCCAAGCACCTGACGTGGTGGGGGACAACCGTGTACAAGGTAAAGTGACCCCCCCCCCCCC
>JAHVYC010000145.1:0-120885 GCA_020623665.1 Calonectria multiphialidica
TTTCTTCAGGTGAATATGGTGAGTTTTGGTATAAAATGTCGCCGCCCCTACTCGGCAACCCTGTTATCGCACTAGGAGTTTGGTTCCATTGTCCCCCATTCAAGAAGCAGCTCAACTGCGTATGGGTAGTATAGAAGGCCTTGATAGGGCGGAACCATTGTCTTTTTTATTATGAATACAAAGAACAAACTCGTCACTGTATAGCAACTGGTGCAATCACGAACTTACAGATCAGGTAGACGCAAACTACAGTCACTATGGATGCTGGGGCGGTACAATTTTTGAAGGTTTCGTGACTGAATTAGACTAATTTCATTCAATAGAATGATACAAAAAAGAAGAATTAACTATTAGGTCGTTACCATAGCTGGTAACCAGGAAGGCTTCCGTGTAGAACGTCCAGCCATTTCCCCGCACACCCCTCTTCCGCTGTAACTCCTCGCCCCCATCTTCCCCGGGCTTCTATCCATGCGTTGCCATTTACTGACTCTTCTGTTGCTTAGTGGCATGGGTCTTTGCAACCTTCTTGGCCAGGTCAGCAGCCTCGGCGAACTTCTTAGCGGCCGGCTGCAAGTCCTTCTGGTCCTTGGCCAAGGCGGTAAAGAGCTGGCTGACAGTTCCCAGGAGACCATGGGCATCGAAATCGCGCTTGCTAACCCCACCCAACATGCTGTTAATGACGCCGGAGATGTCGGGGAAGCTGCCAGAAGCGTCGGAGTCGGAGTCGGAGTCGGAGTCGGAGCCAGAACCAGTACCAGCACCAGCGCCAGCGCCAGCGCCGGAAGCAACGCCAGTCAAAGAGTTAAGAAGGCTGTTGAGGTCGGGGATTGGAAGATTTGGGAGAGAGGTAGCGCCGTTAGAACCAGAGCCAGAGCCAGAGTCGGAGCCGGTGCCGGTGCCGGTGCCAGTGGTGCCAGTGGTGCCTGAGCCACTTCCAGAAGTGTCAATAGGGCCAAGGAGGCCGCCAAGCAAGCCGTTCAAGAGGTTTGTGACGGTTCCAAGAAGAGTGCTGACGAGGTCACCACCAACGCGCTTAACAAGAGCATCCTCATCGCGCTTAAGTCCAATATTTGAAACAAGAGTGGCGAGATTCTGGAGAAGGGGAACAACAGTCTTAGTGAGAAGGTTGCTGATGAGGCCACCAGTCTGTGCAGCCAGGGCCTTGTTTCCAGCCAGAGCTTTCACGGCTTGAACAGCCTGCTGGGCTTGGCTGGCCAGTTGAGCCCTCTCAGCCGCCTCGCGCTCGGCCAGGTCTCGCTTGTGCGAGGCGCCATTCTGTGACATGTTCGAGTTAGATCTGCCATTTCTATCATTACTTGTTGTTGTTGTTGTTACTAACCTTGCTGACCAACTTGCTAACTTGGTCAGCAAACTTTGTCTCGCCCTTCATGACGGCAACAGCATTCATAATTGGTTCAGGGTTGCGAGCAACAAGTGCAGCAGTGGATTCGGTGGGAGCAGCCAGAGCGGTGCTCAGAAGCATAGTGAGGACAACAGTGAAGGACTTCATTTTGATGAGTGTTAAGGAGAAGAATTCTCACAAAAGAAAGTTAGTGATAGTTGGATGGAAAAGAATGGATAATGGGTTTGAAAGAAAGAGATTGAAAGACGAGTGTGAGTGTGAGTGATGAATTGATAGTCCAGTCAAGAGTGTTGTTCCATCTTATACTTTTGCATCTCAGGATAGTATGGTAGTTCAGAAGCTGTTTACGTTTTGCTCTATTGTTCCAATCCTTCTGAAAGCACCTGTCTCGGTGACTTCTCGGGGCATCGCCTCCAGCAACAAAGCCAGGCGCCTGGGTTGCGTAGTCGGACGCAGCATAACATTGACGAAAATGACCTCACCAGGAATGGACAATTTAGAAGGCTGCAGGCGAGGCCCAAGAACCTTCTCCACAAGCCTAATTGGGATTTGATTGGGAACTCCACCACACATATCGTCGGATGAAAGACACGCGTTCCGTAGTAAGGAATGCAGATGCCAGTTGGACCGTGAACATGGGGAATTGTGAATGAAGAAACCTATGAAGGCTTTCCGAGAATGGATATGTTGGCCAGGGTGATTCCCTGCACGGCCAGTCAAATTCAGGAGGCTTACCAGATAAGCTCCCGCCGTTGAAGGGTCTGACTTTCATTGTCATCCTAACGGCGTCGTTTGTGATTGGAGCATTTACAAATGGCAACCCTATCTTCAGCGGCACGGGCAGAACCCCGCCGAGGTTCCTAAGTAGAACGTAAAATAATGCATGGCGTGCTCCCCCCCCACAGATATTGGAACGCGAGGTGCCAAGGTAAGTGTCAGTATGACATGAAGGCAGGGATGAGATGAGGTTGCATCCGTGCTAAAGCCTAGCAAGATGCGGCTGGACGGAATAACCTTGGGTCCGTGCCAACTGCCGGGGTTCCCCAATTTTCATCATCCCGCGTGGAGCCGCAAAGGGTGGCTCCCAGCTAGTTGGGACTCGCCAACGCCAATTTCCCGATGCCGGCCCCCGAAACCTGTCTCCCTTGATCGTCATTCCTCGGGGAGATCTGTGGGCTGGAAGGGAGTGGCGGCATCTGTTTGAACAATCCTTTCAGAAGTCTAATTGTAGCAGAAAAGGCTATAGTTGCCAGAGAGATGAAATCGAGAAAATGGGGTTACCAGGTAGATGGATCACAGCATGTGATGGTGCATTGCGGGCGCAGACAATGCAGTGGTACCATGCATGTGCGTCGCGATGGCGATGGCTTGTTGTCATGGTTTCTGACCCGGACGATGACGCCTTATAAGTCTAGAATGTCAATTGCACGGCTGTGGTCCTGCAAAGCATGAGGTTGAAATTGTCGTGGTACGCACGTACTGTAGGGTAAATATGTGCAGACTGGAGCAATTTGATAGCATTCGATAGCTTTCCTTGCAGCTAAACATTCACGTGTCGTTTCAGGTCAGAAAAAGTATCTTTTTGCCGGAGCTAGCTTGGTTTTTGGTCAACGCAAAGCAGGGCGGAATTTGCCCTATAAAATACGACAACACACATAATGGAGGGGTTGCATCATCAACGAGGTCGATTGATTGCTATCAAGATGATCGGCAGCACGTGAAGAGAAAAAAAAACACGCGAGCGACCGCGGAGGTGGGGTGTGTAACCGAGTGGCAGAAATCATGGCACACCAAAACATAGCGAATAGAGAGGCTTAGCAATTAATACACAAAAGAATACTACATAAAGAACTCCGACCCCCAACAATTCCAAATTAGAAAATTCTTAAGATACATGCAATATATTTATTTGTTCCCTGCGGTGGCGTAGGATTGCGAGAGAGATTTGCGTCTAATGCATGAATTCTTTCAATTGCGTGGCACCAGTATCTTGCGGGAGGACCAGGAACAGCTGTAACAAGGTGACGGGAAAACCACCATATTACTGGCTGTCCTGCCCCCTAAAGCAAAGGCCGGCTGCTCCCCCCCCTTCTCCACCTGCAGCCATTATGGAGTCAAATATCGCATTGGTTAATTACTTGGCGTCCTCAGCTACTACGCACTAGTACGGTCTTACAACAGATTCAACCCGAGCAAGCGTTGAGCTGGTTTGACAGGTACCATGAGTCAAGGAAGGGCGGGAGGCTGGCCGAGGGCGATAACGGCGCCGGCAACGACGCACTGTCAGCATTTTACACTCGACTTTTCCCTTCTCGGCCAGCGTCGGCACCTGCAATCGGAAAGTCGATCGCATCCGTGTAAGTGCTGTGGGCGGGTGGAGATGGAAGCTCGTGCCCTGGCCACCAACGACGAAGCATCCAGCTTCTTTATTCTATGACCTTGCCTTGTTACGTGAGGGAAGCTTTGGGTCCCCCTGTCTTCCGAAGCAGGAGATGAGGATAGAGTCACTGTGTGACGTCCTCGAGCATGGGTTAGTCCTGAAACGAACAAGACGCGCAAAGATTCATCCACAATTCGGATGCTCGTAAAATGGCTCTCCAGATCTGTCACAAACTACTGTCGTGGGTTGTAAGTGTGTGTGTGTAGCATCATTTACACCGAGCTGGAGAAGAATTTTTCTTGTTCCATGGCGCGGGCAACAAGCCAATTGCACCCGCACAAAGTGAGGAAAAACAAACGTAATTGCTGAAACTGCCCCCCAAAATGTCCTTCAACTGCATCTTTGTTCCTTTTATGTCTCATGCCGAGCCAGAAACAACGTCCGAAGAGAGGGGAGCAGACGACGGGGCCATCAAAATGTTGGGGCGCGCCGAGCAGCAGCACGGTCAATCTGTGAAAGCTTGCTAGTGCTGTGGGAGGGGCGCATGTATCGCTCCGCGCAGATCTCGCCGCAGAGGTACTTCGTCGCCCACACCGTTGCAAACCAGAATTTTCTCGACTTTATCTTATCAGCTCGGCCCTGTGTACCGCCTTTTTTTTCTTTCACAGGCCATCTCTCTTCCTCCCCCCACTGATTTTAAAAGAGTCACCCGCTCTTGTTCTTCTCGCTCCGCGACCCAGACGCTTCAATCGGGACTTAAAAGGGCGAGCTGGCCAGCGGGACGGTGCCATTCACGCATTGAACCGCCTGCAACACCGCTGCGATGCCTGTCAACTTCAACATGGCTGCCAGCTTAGCTGGCCGAGCTCCGGCTCTGCTCCGACACGGGCGTCGCATCCCTAGAGCTCTGCCTACTCGATCTTTCTCATCGGCCACCCTCTCTACCCGTGGCCAATTCTCAATTGCCTCCACCAGGCCTGCGCAGTCGAAGCGCCTTGGAACCGTCTCAATTCGCGCCTACAGCTCCGCGGCCGATTCCGCACCAAACCCCAAGGCCTATATCGATAGCGGGGTCATCAAGCCTAAGCAGTCCGTCAATGTCAAGAAGGTGCTGGTCATTGGCAGTGGTGGTCTGGCCATTGGCCAGGCCGGCGAGTTCGATTACTCAGGTTTGTGTCCTTTTCTCCCGATGTCTCAATTTCCCTTTCTAGCAAGGGGTCTTGTGACTCACTTCGAATCGCGCCATGAGAGCTGGAGCTGACCCCGATTTCAAACCACAGGATCTCAGGCCCTCAAGGCCCTCAAGGAGGCAGGTGTCGCCTCTGTGCTCATCAACCCCAACATCGCCACCATCCAGACCAACCACAGTCTCGCTGATGAGGTTTACTACCTCCCCGTTACCCCAGAGTACGTCACCTATGTCATCGAGAAGGAGAAGCCCGATGGCATTTTCCTGTCCTTCGGTGGTCAGACTGCCCTCAACCTCGGTGTTGAGATGCAGCGACTTGGTCTCTTCGAAAAGTACGGCGTCAAGGTCCTTGGTACCAGTGTGAGGACTCTGGAGCTGTCCGAGGATCGTGATCTGTTTGCCAAGGCTCTCGAGGAGATCAACATCCCCATCGCCAAGTCCATTGCCGTCGGCACTGTGGAGGAGGCTCTCGATGCTGCCCAGAACATTGGCTACCCCATTATCGTTCGTGCCGCCTATGCCCTCGGTGGTCTCGGATCCGGTTTCGCCAACAACGAGGAGGAGCTTCGCAACATGGCCGCTCGATCCCTCACCCTCTCCCCCCAGATTCTTGTCGAGAAGTCGCTCAAGGGCTGGAAGGAGGTCGAGTACGAGGTCGTTCGTGACGCCAACAACAACTGTATCACCGTGTGCAACATGGAGAACTTCGACCCCCTTGGTATCCACACTGGTGACTCAATTGTCGTTGCCCCCAGTCAGACTCTGAGCGATGAGGAGTACCACATGCTCCGAAGCGCCGCCATCAAGATTGTTCGACATCTCGGTGTGGTTGGTGAGTGTAACGTCCAGTACGCTCTTCAGCCCGATGGCCTTGATTACCGTGTTATCGAGGTCAACGCCCGTCTCTCCCGATCTTCCGCCCTGGCTTCCAAGGCTACTGGTTACCCTCTGGCATACACCGCCGCCAAGATTGGTCTCGGACACACTCTCCCCGAGCTTCCCAATGCTGTGACCAAGACTACCACGGCCAACTTCGAGCCTTCTCTTGATTACATTGTCACCAAGATCCCTCGATGGGATTTGTCCAAGTTCCAGCACGTCAAGCGTGACATCGGCAGTGCCATGAAGTCTGTTGGTGAGGTTATGGCTATCGGCCGTACCTTCGAGGAGTCTTTCCAGAAGGCTATTCGACAGGTCGACCCCCGATTTGTCGGCTTCCAGGGTGACAAGTTCGAGGACCTCGACTTTGAGCTCCAGAACCCCACCGACCGCCGATGGCTCGCCGTTGGTCAGGCTATGCTCCACGAGAACTACTCTGTCGAGAAGGTTCACGATCTTACCAAGATTGATAAGTGGTTCCTCTACAAGCTGCAGAACATTGTTGACTGCACCCGAGAGCTGGAGGCCGCCGGCAGCCTCGAGGCCCTTAAGAAGGACCAGGTCCTGAAGGCCAAGAAGATGGGTTTCTCTGACCGACAGATCGCCCAGGCTGTCAAGAGCACTGAGGACGAGGTCCGAGCCTACCGATTGGGCTTTGGTATCCGCCCCTGGGTGAAGAAGATTGACACTCTTGCTGCTGAATTCCCTGCCGATACCAACTACCTCTACACCACCTACAACGGTTCTTCTCACGATGTTACCTTTGAGGACAAGGGCACTGTAATTCTTGGAAGCGGTGTTTACCGAATTGGTAGCTCCGTTGAGTTCGATTGGTGTGCCGTCAGCGCCACCCAGGCTCTCCGACAGATGGGTGAGAAGACTGTCATGATCAACGTAAGTTTGGACTTTCCTCCCTCCCCGTTTTTTAACATGCCCAGATTATTTCATGTTTTCATCGCCCAAACCTAACCACATCCTAATCTTTATTACAACATGTTTACTAACTTTTGCGCGCAAATAGTACAACCCCGAGACTTACAGCACTGACTTCGATACTGCTGACAAGCTGTACTTTGAGGAGTTGAGCTACGAGCGTGTGATGGATATCTACGAGCTCGAGAACGCCTCGGGTGTCGTGGTGTCTGTCGGTGGTCAGCTCCCCCAGAATATTGCCCTGCGACTCCAGGAGACTGGCGGTGCCAAGGTTCTCGGAACTGACCCTCGGGACATCGACAAGGCTGAGGATCGTCAGAAGTTCTCTGAGATCCTTGACAGCATTGGAATTGACCAGCCTGCCTGGAAGGAGCTTACTTCCGTCAAGGCTGCCGAGGAGTTTGCCGACGAGGTCGGTTACCCCGTTCTTGTCCGTCCTAGTTACGTTCTGTCCGGTGCTGCCATGACCGTTATCCGAAGCCAGGAGGACCTCAAGGACAAGCTTGAGGCCGCCAGCAACGTTTCTCCCGACCACCCTGTCGTCATCAGCAAGTTCATTGAGGGCGCCCAGGAGATTGATGTCGATGGTGTCGCTTCTCAGGGCAAGCTCGTTGTCCACGCCGTCAGTGAGCACATTGAGCAGGCTGGTGTCCACTCTGGTGACGCTACTCTTGTCCTCCCCCCTGCTGGTCTTGACGAGACCACCATGGCCCGCGTCAAGGACATTGCTGAGCGTGTCGCCAGCGCCTGGAAGATCACCGGTCCCTTCAACATGCAGATCATCAAGGCCGAGGACCCCGAGGGCGGCGAGCCCCTCCTCAAGGTCATCGAGTGCAACCTCCGCGCCTCTCGATCCTTCCCCTTCGTCAGCAAGGTTCTTGGCACCAACTTCATCGATGTTGCTACCAAGGCTCTTGTCGGCAAGGATGTCCCCGAGCCCACTGATCTCATGGCTGTCAAGCGTGACTACGTTGCCACCAAGGTTCCCCAGTTCTCCTGGACCCGTCTGGCCGGTGCCGACCCCTTCCTTGGAGTCGAGATGTCTTCCACTGGTGAAATTGCTTGCTTCGGTAAGGACCTTGTTGAGGCCTACTGGGCTTCTCTCCAGTCCACCATGAACTTCCGTGTTCCTGAGCCTGGTGAGGGTCTCCTCTTCGGCGGTGACGTCACCAAGTCCTGGCTCACCCAGGTCATCGACTACGTTGCTCCTCTCGGATACAAGCTGTACGCTGCCAGCCCCGAGGTCAAGAAGTTCCTCGAGTCGAGCTCCAAGCACCAGATCGAGGTTGAGGTTATTGAGTTCCCCAAGGAGGACAAGCGCGCCCTCCGTGAGGTGTTCAAGAAGTACGACATCCGTGGTGCTTTCAACCTTGCCCCTGCTCGTGCCAAGACTGTTCTGGATGTTGACTACGTCATGCGCCGAAACGCTGTCGACTTTGGCGTTCCTCTGTTCATGGAGCCCCAGGTAAGTTGATGTTCCGCTGCGAGTTTATCTTTGTTGAATTGATTTAACTGACTACTTGTGTAGACCGCTATCCTCTTTGCTCAGTGCATGAGCGAGAAGCTGCCCCGATCTGAGGGCATCCCCTCCGAAGTCCGCCAGTGGTCCGACTTCATCGGGGGCAAGCCCCTGTAAACATCCCGTGGCATCTGATTACGGGAAGGGAAATGGCGTTTTGTTTCTGGAACTTTCCGATACCACCCCTCGTTGTAGGGAGCGCGGTGCTGTGACGAAGACGGGATTAAGGAATGATAGAAATGAGGAGGACTGATACGAGTGTTTGTGTGTTGGAAAAGGGGGTTACTGGGAGGGAAACTGGCAAAAGGAGAGAAGTTTTCGCTTCCCAGCTTTCATGTGTTTTAACAGATTTATCGATGATTTTGAAAGACTCTCTCCTGTCATGTAAGAAGCTGGAGTCCGGAATCTAAAAAATTGTATGTTTATCATTAACACTGTCCCCTGTCATTTTGTGTGTGCGTTGTACCGTATCGTACAAAAATGTCAGATTCGAAGTGAAGTGCTCTTACAGCAGTGGATGTATTGAATTCGAGCAGCAAGATTACAAGGATCTGTTTTTTTTTTTTTTTTTTTTTTTTTAAATACTTATGGGGTAGGGAATTTCCTGAGGATGAACAGGTTTGAACTCCCAAAATCCTTGGGGGCTAGACATTGGGCATCTATCAAGCTGTCGTCATCTGATATGCCGTTTAACTTACACACACTCCAACCCGCCTTGTCTCGAACTTAGTTCCGCGGTAGCCTTCCGGGATTCCGTGTTAGCTAGTTGATATCGGGGCCCCTCCGGCAACTTCTGAGCAGTGCTCTCCAGATTCCTCCCTTGCTGCTATGTAAATGGCCAGGTATTCCCTGTCCATCTGTGCCATGGAACCCCTCTACGAGCCCCCCGCTGAGCATCTCAGCTAGCCAGGATACAATGGGCGGGCAAAGTTCCGAGGAATTGCCAATTTTACACCAATACTCACCATATTTACCTCAAGAAAAAAGAACTAATAACCTATACAAAATAATTCCTAGGAGTAGATTATATAAATAAGTATAAATATTATTTTATTTAATTATTACAATTTATTATTGTTCGTCTTCATGTACAAACCCATGAACATGACCGCGAAATTATCCTCCGAATTTTTATCAAATGACTGTATGGTATGATTGCTCGCTCGGGCCCTCCCCATCAATGCTCCTGTCCCCAGCCGGCAAAATCCCTCTTGTGAATGTCATGAGCCAGACAACGGCGAACAGAGGATGGAGTAGCAATGGTGGTAATATTAAGGTGCGGTCACCAATATTTAGGAGAGCATGTGTTCATGATACATCTTAGACAGCTGCTTCAATCGAAAAAAAAAAATTAATAATGAAGTCAGTGGCTGGGCCAGGCTACCGCCATGCGCAGAATGTTCATTGTTCCGTCACCAAGGATTCATGCGAACAAGCCTTGTTTATTCTTGAAACTTCAACTTTACTGCGCTGCTGTTAGTGAACAAAGACCACCGGCCGAACAGCAACGATGAGATTGCCTGCACCTATATAATCCCTCCAGGTGCCAAGAGTCTGCCGAGCTGCAGTTACCCGCCATGTAACTTATTTATTTGCCCTTTTTTCGTTGAGTGAATGATAACCATTTGGTAACACAAACTCATCGAATAAGACCAGTAAATACAGTTCGACATGTGCGAGCAATTCTTCAAGTACACGTGCAAGTGCACCCGCCAGAGCTACGTAGAATGCGGCCACAACCAGACCCACCAGCACGGTCCCGTGTGCCAGTTCTTCGACTGCCTCCGGTCCGCGAATCAGAAGCGATGCACAAAGGTCATCAGAGGCGTTACGCACACGAACAGGATGTGCAAGCAGTGCATATCCAAGCTGATGCAGAACCCGACCGCCAACTCGTACTGGGATAAGATACCTCCGCTTCCACCCCCGCCCCCGTTGACCAATATCAAGCACAAACAGGGAGACAAGGAGAAAGAACATGCGACTCCGCGGGACCGGCACGAGCCGGGAAAGAACTTTGGATACAATGACAATGTTTCCAGAAAGAAACGCAGGCCGATTACCCGCGTCCCGAGCCAGGCTGACCTCAGACGTATCTACTACGACCAGCAGATCATTGTGAAAGCGTTGGATTCTGTCCGTCTCTGCGGTTCATAGACTCCCCATGAGATATACATACGACTCAAAGACCCATCATCAGGTAGAACAGCCAGTATTTAGATCAAGTTAATAGAACAAGCAGGGGGCTCATCCAGGCACTACCACCAGCGCGCCTCATCCGGGCCACGAGGATGGCCAGTGGGCAGATACAATTCATATTTAAAACTAAACAACCCAAAAAAAAAATTCTTAGCTGGTCTTTTGTTCAAAACTGCCAGCGTAACGCAAATCTATGACAACTACAAGTTTTCCAGGAGCCTATTCACCATCACTTATAAGGTTAATCGAAACCCGCACCACAATGCGACTAATCATATATTCGATCAGCACAAAGGACGTCTGTTCCATCACCATGTTATCGGGCTGTTAAACATATAAACGGCATTTTCATGAGGGAGGAGACGGTGAATTATAAGAGGAATGCCCCATGACAACTCCATGTAAATGTTCCAACTATCTCGACTATCCTTAAATACAATTTCCTTTTGTCTCTGAGACACGCTCGTGAGACTCTCATCTTTTGACAAAACTTATCCATCATACAAAGTTCTCACCATGTGATTGCACATGCCGTATTTGACAACGTCAGTGTTCCCGAAAACCAGAAACCCAGATGAGGACTTGGAAGACAATTGCAAAACGCTCAAATGCTAAAAAATAGAGCTGGGGATAACGCCCCGCTCCTTGTAGGATACATGGCCGCCTTTTCTCCCATGAATGGCGGCTGGGCATTATTTCAGCCTTCGAAGACGCCAGAGCTCCTGGGGATACGGCGGCGTTGATATGACGACACCTAGCTTCAAACTGGGTCGGGTGGAGATATTGTGCCCCGGTGCTTGAGACACGTAACGAACTCGTGTCGGAAGGGGCACACTGCCAGGTGAGACGCTTATTGCGTCTTTCCGTTCTTTGACTTGGCCTTGAACTTTGCAATCTCCTCCTGGACCTTCTTCTCGACACGAGCTTGTAACTCGGGACGGTAGCCGAGCTTGAAGAGCAGCTCAAGCCAAACGAACATGGGGGCCAGGAAGATGGCCTGGATAAGGTTGTCAAGAAGGGCTGGGGCACGGCCCTCAAAGGCCCCGTGGCCAACAAATTGCAAAATCCAGCAAACGACGTGAAGGATCAAGGCACCCTGGAAAATGGCATCTGGGTTCTGCGAACGCAGGTAGTTGCCATACGCGGTCCCGCCCATACAAACGAGGGCAAGGAGGAAGCCGGCGAAGGGCTCGAGAAGAAGATAGAGGCCGGAATAGACAAATGCAGCAATTGTGCCAAGGTTGGCCTCAAGATACGGCAGAGTGAGCCATGACGGTGTCTGGATGAGAGTTCCGGTATATGTAGCCTGAGATTGAATGTTAGGACATGTGGCAATGTGATTTGAGACGTTTCGGGCTGCCCGGGAAGGCTGCTGTGGATGAGGACAGAGATTAAGAGGGTAGAACTGACCAGGGTGAAGGCGGAAATGAGAATTAGAGGGACGCATATCATGTGAATGGCGATATTCATCTGGTTGTGGTGGTAAGCACCATACTGCGAGTGGTGGTCAGCGAGATTTCAACACAGGCCAGTGGTTCCAGGCCATGGGTAAAGGGGAGGGTGTTGGAGCGAGTAAAAATTCATAAACGGACGGGGGCAGCTTACAAAGGTTAGGTGATGCTCAAGATCCAGCGTCATGTTGAGAATATGTGATGCAAATGGTGATGGGGGAACGGATTGAGAATGCCACGGAGTGCGCGGGAGTCACGGGGAGACAGCAGTACGCGCTGGATACGAAAATGAGCAGCAAAGCGAGCCGGCGAATGTAAGCGCCACAGTAGGTCAGAGTGGTCCGTGAGGTTTGGTTGGGGATTTGGCGCGAGCGGGTGCGATCCAAAGGCGCAAAGCAAAGCCTGGAGGAGGGAAACGAGGAGGAAGCAATCGAGGGGCTGTGGAATGCGGCGGGTGAAAGGAAAAGACTATTACGCCGGGACCGAGTCGAGTGGTGGCGGGAGGTCAAGCAAGAAGGAAAAGTGAACGTGACGACCAGAGACGAGTGGGTGTTGGATGCGTGTTGGATGTGTGAGAAATGAGTGGAAGAGCGTCACAATATGGAGTGGACAAAAAAGAGGAGAAGCGAAGCGATGAATGGCCCAAAAGGTTGATGGAAGGTGAGGGTGGTTGCGTTATTCATGTGCCATTTTTTTTGTGCCTACTGCGCCTGCGCGCTCTCTCCCCTCCCTGGCTTCAGTGGTGCAGCAGCGTGGGGCGGCACCTCGGGGGCGACCCCTTCTTTTTCTTTCCGGGCAAGACGCCTGCTGTTTGATCGAGAGAGGTGCCAAGTCTGAGCACGTAAAACATGCGCAAGCAGAGACAAGTTTTGTCTTTGCTCGAGTGCCACGGTACCGATGGGCTCTGTTCGTGTTGAGTCGTGTCCATGAATCTGGTCGCTCGCTACACGCCAATACCGCCTCTTGAATCTCCCCCCCGTCGTGAGCGACCCCGTCAGACCACTTTTATGGTTGTAGGGGGCAATTACAAGATGATGTTCAGGTACCCGCATGCTGGAGGCGCCAAGTGAATGCCATCTAATGAAATAGCCGACAGACGGCTACAAAATAGCCTGTATTGTAGTCTGAACATGCAGCAGGCTGACAACGGGAGGCACAAGGCACGATATCAACTTCCGTATCGGGACGCCGGAACCCGCTAATCCCCGTCCCCCATCCCCAATCCCCATCCCATGAATGCACCTCCAGTCTCCCAGCCGTGTTCCTTAGCTGCCATTAGCTGCCACCGCTGTCAAATACGAGCCTATGATTGCTCGCCTGCCGGCCGGTGGGACTGGCTCAAATGGACGGGATGGATGGGATGGACTGACATTGGTGCCGAGCTCCAACCCCAGCATCTCGCGTCTGGAAAGACTCCGAATGGCTCGTTGCCCGCTCCAGCATGTCAGGATGCTCTCTTGTCTCAGCCTCGCCCTCGACGGTTCCCCACGTCGCGTGCTCTGCATGGGACCGACATAATAAAGCTTCCAAACGTGGGAGGCGAACGTGGGAGGCAATCACGGGCGTCGGTGGTGATGCACGACACGTGTAGACCATATGCTTGACAGAAGTCCATTCCGAGCTTCGCAGCGTCGGTTCTCAGCCATGCAGCTAGCTCATGGGAATGCCGATGTGGGCGCCGGTGGGCAAAAAGTCAATGGCCGCACCAGCAGCGACACATGAACCAGCGTTTTGCACAATGCAGCATTATTTTTATCCCTTTGTGAATCCATGTCCGACATTGAACAAGGCGCTCCAACAAAATGGAAGCTCCTTGCACCTTTGGTGCACGGACCAGGTGCATCTCTCTGCTGCCCATTGCGAACGCGCTCAACCGCCACTGGACAAGATTTCTGCCGCCACGGCCTTCTCAGCCTCGCCTCCCCGACAAAGCCTCTTTCATCGCACCCAGTCTCCCACGATCCGCTCCATCTGCGTCGGCAAGGCCACCGGCGCAACCTCCACTCAACGCTCGACGACGGCGGGTGTTTGTGTGTACCGGTAGCCAGGTGTCTTAGCTCTTGCGCTCGCCCTTGCGCCGCCTTCGCTTCGATCCTTCTTCGCTTCCTTCTTTTCACCACGCGACGCCCGCCCCGTGAGCCGCCGCCAGCTCCTCGCGACCTGACGCTCTTTCTCTAAATACGCCCCGTCGCGTACTTGTATCATCCTGGTATCGACGCCGCCTCGGCCTCAATCCGCGCTGTTGGAGTCTTTTCAGGATCCTGTTGAACACCGACATCTGAATCCGAATACCGCCTCATCTCGATCATACATAACCCATCGCATCTCTTTCGAACCCGCCAAGGCCACTGTATATCTGTAAAATTTCGTCGGTCCATACTTCTACTTGATCATGTTTTTCCTCTACAACATGGAGCGCAGGGTCACCCTGCACCCGTCCTACTTCGGCCGCAACATGCACGACCTTGTGACCAGCAAGCTGCTAAAGGACGTTGAGGGCACATGCGCTGGCAGCTACTACATCATCTCCATCATGGATACTTTCGACATCTCAGAGGGTCGCATCCTCCCCGGAAACGGATTGGCCGAGTTCACTGTTGGATATCGTGCGGTAGTGTGGCGGCCTTTCAAGGGCGAGACGGTATGACGAATTGCCAATTCGCCATCGTGCAGCAAGCTGACCCCCATCTCAGGTTGATGCTGTCGTCTACTCCATCAACCCACAGGGCTTCTTTGCCCAAGCAGGACCCTTGCGACTTTTCGTGTCAGCTCATGTGAGTTGGTAATCTTGACCGTGCAACGCAACGCGTGAAGCTAACCCTTGATCCAGTTGATTCCCAGCGATATCAAATGGGATCCCAACGCCACGCCACCTCAATTCACCAACAATGAGGACACGGTGATCGAGCCCGGGACCCATGTTCGCGTCAAAATCATCGGTACCCGTACCGAGGTCGGAGAGATGTGGGCTATTGGCAGCATCAAGGAGGACTACCTGGGGTATGTGGAACAAGTCCCAACGTACGACCGATGAAACCGCTGACACGTTCTTCCAGATGCCTCCAGGACTAATGAGCTTGATGACGAATGAACACACTCGATTTTAGATTGTTTACAGTTGTCTTTCTGAGATGAGTCGATTTAAACTTGAACCTCTACGACATAGACCAAATCGTTTTCCGTCCATGTTTTATGGCAGCGGCGCGAAGTTTTGGCTACTTGGATATCAGGCTGCATATGCTCCTGAGGCTTGATGATTGGACAGGGGTGTGGGCTTGGGCTATCCGGATGTAAGAAACGCGGCGTTGTCATCATGCCGAGGACGGTTCCTATCGGGTGTTCAAATGGCTACCATCTCGGATGCCCGTAGCAAGGGATTATCTACCTATGCTTCAGCCGTGTGTGATTAGAAAATTTTTTTTAGAGGCGAGACTTAGAAATTGAAAAGCAGATACCCCAGCATACGCAAATTTCATTATGCATAACTCAGGCATAACTAGTAGCTTCGAATTGCATCACCCCTTCGGCTGCGCATTCCGACGCCATGCATCGGGTTGGTCTGATGATCTCGTCCTGCAACACCACCCCGCACCACCCCAGAGTTTCCCCCAGGGTGGGGGAACTTCGGGGAGGAACCAGACCCCTCGTCAATTCAAAAGCTCGATTTGATAAGTTTGTCAATAACAGTACTTGATTCTTCGTTAATATTCTGTGACTATCCCGGAGGTTCAATTCAGTTGCTATCTGGTTATTTCCACTCCCCCACTCCCCTCGCCCTTCTGCTTCTCCTTCTCCTTCTCCTTCTCTTCCTCCTCCAAAGCAGCAGCAAATCATGAACGCTCTAGTGAATCGCTCGCTCCGACTGGGAGCTTCGCTGCCCATGAGGAGCATGTTCCGTGTGAGAGGCAGCGCGAGGGGCTTGTCCACGATGCAGGCGTCGAACCGCGTGCGGACAGCCCTGAGCGAGGGCCGGGCTTCGTTTGGCGCCTGGCAGATGATCCCCAGCGCCAACATGTCCCGGGTGCTGGCGCGCTCCGGGGTCGACTGGGTCCTGGTGGACTGCGAGCATGGGAATCTAGATGGTACTGGGGCCCCGTTTGCCTCTTTCCGCTCTTTTAGACGCCCTATACGCGGAAATGCGCTGACATGGTATATCGTGTATAGATGGAGCGATGCATGATGCTGTGCCGGCGATTGCGGCGTTGGGAGTGTCACCTATCGTGCGACTGCCCGACATGCAAGGATGGATGGTGAAACGTATTTTTCATCTACGGCTACGGTCTTGAACCAAACGGCTAATTGGGTTCTTTTAGGCGCTCTTGATAGCGGAGCTCATGGTGTGGGTATCATGAGCTATTCAATAGTACACGTTGGTTGGCTCAACTAACACTTCTCCAGATCGTAGTGCCGCTGCTTCGCACGGCCGAAGAGGCTAGACAACTCGTACAGGCTTCCAAATTCCCGCCCTGGGGCAAGCGTGGCTTTGGTTCTCCCATTGCACCAGAACGCTTCAACCCAGTCCCCAGTTTCACCGAGTACCTTCAACAGGCAAACGATGCCCTCTTGACCATAGTCCAGATTGAAACCAAAGAGGCCCTCGAATCTGTCGACGAGATTGCTGCGGTCGAGGGTATCGATGTTCTATTTATTGGACCATTTGATCTAGGTCAGTTTTGCCATGCCCAGTTCTGCGGGTGTAGACGACCTAACTAGCTACAGGCAACAACATTGGTCACCCCATTATTGACGGTGTCATGGCCCCCGAGCTCAAGGAAGCGATTGCCAAGGTCCTGGCTGCCAGTAAGGATGCAGGCAAAAAAAGCGGCGTGTATTGTACTGGGGGCGAGCAGGCAAAGATGTTTGCGGACCAAGGATTTGACATGATGAATGTGGTGACAGACTATACAGCTCTCGATTTCACGGCCAAGGAACAGTTGAGTTTTGCTAATGGGAGTGCGAAGCCCGCGAGGGGAAAGTCATATTAAAAAGCGAGTCAGGAAGGGGAAATAATTAGCTCTGCTCAGCCTTGTCCATCTTTTCTTCAACTTGTTCGACGGTGAAACGGTGCATGAGTTTGATGGCCTTGCCAGACTTGGCCGGATCCTCTTCGGGAGCTGTTGCTTTGCTGATGTGAATCTATAGAAGTTGTATAGGTTAGCTACACAATCTTGCATCAATTCAGAGAGAAATTGAAACATACGACGGGGACGTCAAAATCGTATAGGTTCCTCCATGACTTGGACACAGGCTCGGGGGCATCGACCATGATCTCCTTATATTCAAAGGGGCGCTTGTCCCAAACGTTCGATAGGACGCCTTTTGCTTGGCTACATAGGCCGCAAGTGTCACGAGTGAAAAAGGTGATTCTGCAGGGTAGCTGCAGGAGACGGCGCGTGGCGAAGAACATGACGAAGACGATTGGCTTTGGAAACCTCTTCTAAAAAAAGGATTGCCTATGTCGAGGTTGCAGATTAAGACGTATGCTCGCAGGAAATGTACAATTTTTAGCAGCTCAATGACAGCTAATAGACATTGACCGGATGCAAAAATGTGGTCCGACACTGCCAAGAGGCTCTTTCCTGGATACAGCGAGAGTACCACGGGCTAATCGCATATTCCCACTGGGAGCTCGACCCCGCACTGAAAACGGAAGGCGGTGAAGGCCAAAGAACTGAAGCTCCTGCGCTTCAGCGTCATCAGGCTTAGGAATTCTAGAAGCTCCCACCCCACCAGCCAGTTGGTAGTTATATCCATCCATCCTTTTTAGCGGTCACTTTGACGACCAATTCCTGAACTCGCGAGAGATCGAGCCGAGCTAGTCCCGCATTCGTTTTACACCATGGCCCAAAAGTGTGTCCATCAGGGTTGCGGAAAGGAGTTTACGGACCCTACCGAGAAGTGCGAGTACCACCCTGGTCCTCCCGTCTTCCACGAGGGGCAGAAAGGTAAGCCAGGGTCTCTTTAGATGGGTTCTCGCCCGAATTTTCGCGTCCAGAGCGCTGACTCGTCGTTGTAGGATGGAAGTGCTGCAAGCCTCGCGTTCTGACCTTCGATGAGTTTATGGACATTCCCCCTTGCACGACAGGCACCCACTCCACCACCGACAAGCCCCCGGAGATTGAGGAAAAGCCCAAGGAGGATGACGCAGCTCTAGCTAAGAAGATCGAGTCCCTCAATGCCGCCCCTGGTCGTGCACCTATTCAGCCAGCCCAGCATGCCCCGACGCCGCCTCCCCCCCCCCCAGAGGCTGAAGATGACGACCCCAGCATCGAGATCCCCGACGGAGCCATCTGCAAGCGAAAGGCATGCGGCCAGTCATACAAGAAGGGCAGCTCCAGAGATGACGAGAAGTGCGTGCACCACCCCGGAGTGCCAATTTTCCACGAGGGAAGCAAAGGATACTCCTGCTGCAAGAGGAGGGTGTTGGAGTTCGACCAGTTCATGAACATTGAGGGATGCGAGACGAAGACCCGACATTTGTTCGTTGGGAGTGGCGAGAAGGACAAGCCCCAGACGGGCGGTGAAGAGATCCTGTCTACTGTTAGGTGAGGCTGACCTACCCGGACGTTCGCTGACAATCTTTCATTAACACGCCGTCAGACATGACTTTTACCAAACCCCCGCCAGCGTCATTGTTTCTTTCTTCCTCAAGAAGATCAGCAAGGAAATTGCAAAGGTCGAGTTCCAGGAGAAGCAATTGGTCCTGGACTTGGTCACGACGGACTCGCCGCCCAAGCGATACAAGGCGGACGTGCCGTTGTTTGCCCCCATCGACGCGGAGAAGTCAGCGTTCAAGATTTTGGGAACAAAGCTGGAATTGACCCTTGCCAAGGCGGACGGCGCGTCGTGGCCTGTTCTGCGAAGTGACGAGGCCTTGACTGGAGAAATCTTGCAGGTCGGTCGGGCTGGCCGAGCTTGATGGGTGAGGTAGCCAGCATACAGTAGAGGTGGGTACCATTGAAATGGGTATATACGACGGATGATGCTATGTGGAGTTGAATGAGTGATGAGTACGCGGCGTTGTGAGAGAAATAAATGATGGCTTTCCACAGTGGAAACATCTAAAATGGGCGCAATGTGATTTGAGTTAGAGGGCGTGGGATGGTGAGATGCAATGCGGGATGCGGGGGGGGGGATTTTGAAACAATTTTGACAACACGAAACCGAAAATCATACCGAATATAGCCAATTGTTTAAATTAGAAGATTGATTGATTAGAATAAGTTATCAATCAGTGTAAATCACGATGCGATAAACTTTGCTGCATCCCCAGTCGTATCCTCACGACTACGCTCGCTTCGCAATTGGGAAAAAGTTAACTTGCACCCATGGTTGCCCCAGGCCCCCTAGCCTCCCCATATTTACCCATCGATTTACACTGGTTTGTCCCATCGGCGAACTAGTGCTCTGGAAATTGAGATGAGAGTTCCACCACAGAATATGGTGGTCCCTGCCCATATCCACGAACCTCCGTATCCCAGACCGAGCTTCCTCAGCGCCCCCGCGACCGGCGGGCCAAATAGGGATGCCACGGAGACGACTGAAAAGGCCATCCCGAACCTCGTCCCGATCTTGCTCGGGTCCGCCGTCAGCCTGACGAAGACGGTGGGCTGCAGGGCGAAGAAGGAGCCGGTGAAGAAGCCCTGGAAAACGATGGCGGCGATGACGCGCGCCGTCGTCTTGGCCGTCAGGAGGCAGAGGCAGCAGATGGAGAGGGCGAAGGTGGTGGCGATGATCATGTTCATCGGCCCAACGCGCTGGGCCATGAGGCTGGGCAGGACTCGGCCCAGGATGGAGCTCGCGTTGAGGATGGCAAGGATGTAGAGGGCGAAGCTGGACGAGACGATTCCTTCGGCCACGGCGTAGCTCCCGATGTAGACAAATGGCGTGTACATTCCCAGGAACACAAAGAAGCAGCCGCCCAGGAAGAGGAGATATGGCCAATCGCGAAATGCCGTCATGTCGAGGAAGGGTCGTCTCTTGCGATTCTTCGATGCATTATCTCTGGCTCGCATGATGAGATTGGCGAGCGCCAAGAGCACCAGCAGGAGCAGGGCCAACACGCGGACGGTCCATGGCAAGCCAATTTTCGGATACAACTCTCGTATCATAATCGGGAGGAGAACCCTAGTTTTGTGCAACAGAAAAAAAATTAGTTTCAGTTTTCTTCTTGAAACAATCGATTGGAAATGTGAAATTTGACAAGGGAAAAAAAAGACAATTCTTACCCCCCCAAACCGCTCCCCGACGCCGCGATGCCGTTGGCCAGAGGGAGCTTGGTGGTGAACCACAGAGATGTGACTGCGACGCAGAGCAGCGACAGGCACCCTGCACCCACGCCCACCAACACACCCTGGGTCAGGAAGAGCTGCCACAGCTCGGTGCATAGGCTCTGCAGAACCGTGCCGACGACGATGAGGAGCGACCCGACGGCCAGAAGATGGCGGAAGTACCCAGCATCGTAGATTGGTCCCGCAAAGACGCCCAGAAACACCATGAGAAAGGTCTGGAGCGATCCCACGATGGAGATTTTGAAGGCCGACTGGTGCTTCAGAAGGTCCTCCTCATAGATTGTCTGGAAGCTGCCGAAGCTGGATATGAGACCTCAACACGTAAACATCATCAGCAAATGCTCACTAACACTCCTCCCCCCCTGGCAATTGAATGAATCCTTTTTTCTTTTTCTTCTTCTTAGGGACCTTGTTATCGCTCATACAAACTCACCCCATGTTGCAAAGTAGACGGAAAATGATCCCACGACCTGGAGCCACGCAACGGACCCTCCATTGGGAATTGTCGTCGCATTCGTCTCTGCGCTCGGCGGCGCTGTCGGTGAGGCGTCTGCCACTACCACGGTGGTATCGTCAGAGGACCCTCTGGACGCGACAGTCTCGGGTCTTCCCATGTTTTCAGCTCGTTTGCTGTACCCGTACCGATGCAGGAAATCGCAGGTGGTTCCCCCTTCCTCCTCGAGACGAGCGCGAGGAATATTGGTTATTGATCCGTCAGTGCTTCAATGCCGTGCCAGCAGCCGGTTATCGCAGCGCAGCGCGGGACGGGCTGCCTCCTCTTCTAAAGGCATTAGCCGCGGCCTTCCCATAGGAGCCTTCACCATGCTGTGCCGCTATCTCCATCGGTCAACTTGGGTGAAAACCCCCCTCCCCCCCTCCCCTCCCGAAACCTAGAACCCAGAGCCCAGAGCCAAGAGTAGGGAGGTGCAAATCCGCGTATCGGTTCGTCGTCATTTACAGCAGGTTCTCTTTTTTTTTATCCCGCTCGGCCCATTTGTCAGGGCCTTTGTCTGCCGCCCGAAGGAGCCAAGCCTCCGTCCAGCGTCGTACGTGACCCTCCACCCGTGGGGCCCGATCCGAAGGCAAGGAACCTTTAGCGACACGGCGGTGCCGACATGACCCCGGGCCGTCCGCCGTTCTGCCGCCTATTGGTGGGCCGTGTCATACCACCGCCCTGTCATGGCACTCAATTTCAACGTCAGCCGCAGTAAAACTTGGGGGTGGTACCTGCGTGGCCTGCCCTGTTTTTTTTTTCGCATCTTTTTATTTTTTTTTTATTTTTAATTTTTTTTTATAATTCTCCCCCTGGTCCATCCACTTTCTCTCTTTTGTTACTCTAAAAGTTAGAGTTTCCTCCCCAGTTCTGAAACGCAATCTGCCCGAGTGGACTAATAGTATGATCTACGACAGGGCGGAAAATTTCCTGTGTGGTCGAAATAGAACAGCGCTGCTCCTTGTTTACTACTCATAGTCTAGTCTAGTCGCACAAAGACAAAAATATTCATCACCCACTGCCGCTTTCAATCATGTAAAGTCAGCAATCCCTCGCTTTCGCTACGAAAGATCTGCCAGGTACGACTTCCACGAATCGTCCCCACTTGACACATATCCGATGTACATATCGGGACGCACAACCACGACAAACGAGTCTTCAGGGTTGACCCACTCAGCAGTGAAGCGCTTCCCTGTGACTCCATTCTCTTGGCTCTCCCCGTCCGCCTGCGTCTGGGCCTCGGATGTCGGCAAGATATGATACGACCCCGCCACGGACTCAAAGTCGAACGACGCCTCTGGGTGCTGGCCGATGAAGAGGACAATGAATTTTCCGTAGTTGTACACGGTGTACAGCCGAGTGTTCTCGGCTGCCGAAACGGGCTTGATGATGATGTCAGGGCACCGGTGGCCAGCCTTCCAGATGTCATGCTGCGACTCCCTGATAAGCGGGGACGACATGCCGTCGTAGGAAACACCCATGCCTGGCATCCTTGTTAATCACACCGAACCCCGGAATAATGTTGCAGTGCTGGAGCACTTACCCGTGATATATGCCGCGTTGCGCTGGATCGTGTTGACGTACTTGCTTGCCTCGCGGATCGTGTCTCGCACAAGCTTGGCCGCCACGCCAATCACCTCGGCAGCCGTCGTCCTGCGCTCAATGTCGTAGCTGCGGATGAGCTTCTGTGCAACCTCCTGGCTCTGGCCGGGCTTGACGGCCATGGCAACACGCCATGCGAGACCAAATGCATCCGCAATGCCGGTGTTGAGACCCTGACCGCCGTTGACGGAGTGCACGTGAGCGGCATCGCCTGCGAGAAGAACCCGCCCGGAGCCCTCCTTTGAAACAAAAGATGAGGCGATTCTTTCCTTGACTAATTTTTTTTTCACCTAATGTCAGTTTCCGTCGGGGTTTTTGGTGGTGGTGGAAAATGGGGGTGGAGTGGAGCGGAGCGGAGGGACAATCCCAGACATACCATCGAAAGTGCTGTACCACTCAGTCTTGACAAAGTCTACCCTGTAAGGGGCCATGTGCTTCTTCACAGACTCTTGGGCGAGCTCCTGGGAGACCTCGCCGTCAAGGAGCACGTAAAAGCGGCAAAGACCGCGCTCACGGGGGATCCAGGCAACTCGGGATTGGCCGTCGAGCTCAAAGGTAATGATCTCCGGGCAAACAGGGAAATCTGTGTCAATGAAGACGTCGAGCACAGCCCAAAGCATCTCGGGCTTGCTTCCAGTAAAGGTAATGCCCAGAGAGTTACGGACCGTGGACCTTGCGCCGTCAGCGCCCAGGACATACTTGCTGCGGATTTTGCGGCCACTCTCGGTCTCAATTTCGACCAAGTCCTCGCTTTCGGTAATGCCAGAAACCTTCTCGTTGTAGGCAATCCTGCCCTCGAGGCCCTGGGCAATAACCTTCTCCACGACGGGCTGGCCGATCATGAGGAAGTTCTTGTGCAGAGCATGCTCGATGCTCACCCACCAGTCGTTCTGGCGGGACTTGAACTCTCCATTGCTAAAGGTAGAGCTTGCTAACGAGGGTGTGAGCATGAGCTGGGTGAGAATTTGCGAGAAAGAAGCGACTCACTGTTGCACTTGAGACCCTGGGGCAAAAGCTCGTCCAGGAGGTTGGCGGCCTCAAAATACTGTTGTGTTCGAGCATTCAGAGCATCTGCGCGACCAAGGTCGAGGGTTGTGGGCTTGGCGTCTGTTTCAAGTTCAGTTAGCTATCTCGCAACTCCGAGTCTCCTCGAGCTTCTTACCCAGAATGCGGACAGAGACTCCAAGTCTGTGAAGCAGGAGACCGGTGAAGAGACCGGTAGGTCCACCTGTATGAGTTGTTTAGCAAACAGATGTTTCCTGAGTTGAAGTACAGAGAGAGTGTATCTCACCTCCAACAATGGCAACATCAACAACTTCTTCCATGATGACTGTGTGATTGGAAATGATAATACAGAGAAAAAGATTGGAGTTTTTTTTTTTTAGATCTTCTTTTCTTCTCAAGTTAAAAAAGAAACGAAAAAGAGAAAGGGGCAAGTGCTGGGTAATGATTCTTCCTGCTTTTGTCTGAAGAAGGGTCCGGAGGTCTTTTTGAAAACGTAATTAATGCCGCGACGGCCTTTCAATATAGTAACTCGGCTCATTCACGATCACATCAACCAACTTCACATCACACTAAGACGTAATGATTCACCACCCCAGCTCAGGATTAATCCAGCCCAGTGGCATGACGCCCGGTTATCTCGGGGTGCTCCCGGACCGGCAAAAGACCATGATGAAACGACTGCCGGGATCTCGTTTTCGTCAGCTACGATCCAGATGCTCCCACCTTCCTCTATTTTCGCGGCTTTTACCTTGGCGTCTACGTACCTCTTACAAGCGCGGCTCTTTCCGAAATGAAGCACGCGCGCGGCGCGGAGCCCCCTTGGCCGTTTTCCGGGCAGTCTCCCGGAGATCGCTCGGTCCCGCATTGCCCAATTCGGCAAATGGTAACGGCCCGCACAGTTACATGAACCCCAGACCTTGAATCCTGCGGCAAAGGACCCGTTGTCAAGCTTCCAGAGACCCTTGCGCGTGGTGATCGCCTCTGCCACCTAGTTACATCCATCCCGCGGACGCCCCGCCATCGCTGATTCCCAACTGCCACTTCCTCAGAGGCACTCGGAATGTGGGCACCGTTTTGGCTCGTCATGCAAGGGCCTTGGACAGGCCACATATGGGGGTCCCTCCCCTTGCTAGCTCAACTGCCGATGGTAAGGCCGCATAATGACCTGGTCCCTCACCGTCCCGGGCTTTATCATGAACGCAACCAGCAGCTGTCGCGTGGAGAACCTGCCATTTCCGAACGTTCCCGTTCCCCATCGGGGCAGTCCGCATGGTTCTAGAAACGTACGTCGGTGACGGCCAGGAAGAGGGTCGCTGCTGGGGGCGCAACTGGGTGGCAAACCGTTCCAAGTTCGGGTCGGAAAGGGTGGCTGTCGTGGTTGGCCGACCCTCGCAACCGAGACCGAAGTGGATGGTTCGTCGTGGAGACGAGTCTGGTTCGAGTTGCATAATGCGAAAATGGTTTTCGAAGTTGATTGGAGACATTAATCCGCCTGATGGGAGGCTGTGATGTGACGATCGAGATAGCAATCGGCCCGCGGCGAAGTAGACGATGAACCGAGTAGCCGGTTTACTCTCGGGTTCCTATATAGGTAGGTAGGAACCCTATTTAGATTACCTGCATCTCAAATCCGTCGAAAAAGCCTATCCATTACTCCTCAATAACTTTGACATCTCTGTTCTCAAGAAGCTGTTGAAACCGTTAACAGTGACTCACGATGATGTCGGTTGCTGAGCCCGTTGACCCCAGGTCCGCGCCTTTCGGGGCTGGTCCTATTGCCAACGGTATCGTCAACGAAGACATTGACTCCTACACTGTCCTCGACACCACCTCCTCTCCCATTCACAGCGGCAGCATGACTCCTTTCCCCGTCGCCCTTGACACCACCGTCCTTCAGACGTCGGCCAAGATCCTCGAGATCATTGACCGATATCGCATGGGAAAGGCCCAGAGCCTTGAAAACGGGGCCGACGAGTCTGCTCTGAAGTTCATCACACTTACGTACACCCATGTCAAGGCCGGGCGACCTATACCCATGTGCCTACCCGCATTCCCGTTCAAGTCCCCAAACTCCACCAACAAGGTCTTGGGGAGACTCCCTGACAAGGCTGAAGAAGTTGCCCTGGCCCGCCTGAACGGTCTTTGCCAGGCAATTGCAGATGTGTATCCTCCTGGAGCCAAGCTGACCATCATCTCTGATGGTCTCGTCTACAATGGTACGTGCCAACTTGCCAGCCATTTGAACTGAACACTTGACTAACATTGTCCAGACTTGCTTGGAGTTCCCGACAAGGACGTCTGGGGCTATGGCGAGCACCTCAGAAAGCTTGCCCTGGCCAAGGGCTTCAACAACATTGCCTTCTCCCGACTTCGCGACCTTGTCAACATTGAGCTGCCCACCGAGTTCAATGAGATGACCTATGTTGCCAACGCCTCCAACTTCCGCCGCGCTCTCCTCAACAGCTTCTCCAAGCCCGACTGGAGCTGGGACGAGGCCCGCAAGAGCGAGGATGTCTGCATGACCTACCGAGGCTACATCAGATTCCTTGAGCTCGATTTGGAAATCGTCTACCCCCTGAAGGAGGACCGTACCAAGTCCAAGTACAAGAAGGGCATTGAGTACATTGCCCGACAGATGATGGCCCGAGGTGACGTAAGTAGTTAAAGTGCCCTGCATGTTCCATAGCGATTTGACTAACAAGTTCACAGGCCTTTGCCAACGCTGTCCGCCAAAAGTACCCCGACTACATCCGTCTGTCCATCCACCCCTCTACTGGTGCCAACAAGCTGTCTCTCAGCCTCCTCCCCACGGATACTTTCTACACCACTCCATGGCACTCCACTATTGTCTTCAGACTAGATGGCACCATCACATCTGGCCCTCGCTCCGATTTCGAGAAAGACGAGAACCTCGAGCTAGTTTACGAGGACGGACGCCCAAGCTACTTCCGCGAGAAGTCTGATCTCTACTCCTGGGCCGAGGAGAAGGGCGGCATCACAGTCGAGCCCATCTACCCATCTGGATTGACCATCCGACCCGCCAACGGCCGCCACTCCCTGACCATGGACGACATCGATTCCAAGAAGGTCCGAGCCCTCTCGGAGATCAACTCCCCCGTCCTTCTCCGCGGCTTCGTCAAGAAGCCTGAGCAAGAGAAGTTCATCAAGAAGTCATATGAGTTTGGCGAGCCCCTTCCCTGGAAGTTTGGACTCCTTCTCGAGGTCAAGGACCGCGGCGCCGACACTCGGGGTCTCAACAACGTGCTTTCGGCTGAGTGGATGCCCTACCACTACGATGGCCTGTTCAAGACTACGAAGCAGGTCGACGAGGCCACCGGCGAGGAGAAGCTTGTCTCTACGCCTCCCAAGTAAGTTTCTATAACGCAGCGCTCCTTAATGCTGGAAACAGTTGCTAACCATATTTCGCACAACCAGGTTCCAATTCTTCCACACTCCCACCCCGTCACCCTCAGATACCGGGTTCACTCTCTTTGCTTCGTCCACTTTGGTATTCAAGTACCTGCCATCATGGCTCACCGTTGAGAAGATGTCCCAGATGACGTGGACCGTGAGCACATCTTCGTTTGACTCGTCAAATTTCACCAAACTGCCATTGGTCGTCGACCACCCGACCACGGGCAAGCCATGCCTGCGATATCACGAGCCTTGGCCCCAGAGCAGGACCAAGTTCGACTCCACCGCCGTCGTCATTGACAACAACCCAGACAGCGCCATGATCTGCGATGCCATCGACTCGCTCCTGCACGACCGACGCATCGCCTACTACCACGTCTGGGAGAAGGGTGACCTTCTGATCAACGACAACATCCTGATGATGCACACTCGCAGTGACTTCACCGCCGGCATCGACCGAGAGCTTTGGCGTATCCACTTTGATTAAGTAGAGGGAGATAATTGCCGGAATGAACGAGTGAGAGAGTGAGTGAAACTTTAGGTACAGGCGTGTGAGGGAAATCCCCTCAGGGCGAAATTGATTACTAGTTTGTCTATACATTGATTACATAGAATGAAGATATGGGAGCCTTGATTCTCTTCCCCTTTTCCTCTAATCACATTATTGGACCCTTGCCGTGCATGCGGTCAAACCCGAGTGACGTATCATTTTGTGAGAAATACCGAGTTCCCTACAGGTGCCAGTGATCCCGTGAGAGGTACCCGCGACCCCACCAACTTCTGCTACTCCCACGGTGACGTCGACGCAGACATTGGGCTGAACCGTAGTGGGGTTGAGGGGCTGTTACTGCAAAGAGCAACTTGTACCATGAATTTTTTGGCGGGGTCCCCGTTACATAATCCACCATGCCAATGGCGGCACGCATATGCAATGCTCCCCTCATCTACACATGAAAATTTTGTAAAACTTCGCAGTCGAACAGGAGTCTTTTTTTCAATAGTCAATCGCATCAACTCTCCCACAACAGGCCCAAAGGGAAAAAAAAATGCAGCTCAAGGACACCACAACTCTAGAGCTGCCAGCTGCGGCTGACATGCACGTCCACCTGAGGCAGGGCGAGATGATGGAACTAGTCGTCCCATCCATCCGCCAGGGAGGCGTTGACACCGTCTTTGTGATGGCACGTGGACCTAGTGGTTTCTCCTTTCTCTAGCTAACTTGTGGCAGCCCAACCTGCAGCCGCCCATCACAAGTGTGGCGAGCGCCCTTGAGTACAAGGAGCGCCTCCAGGCCCTGGACCCAAAAGTCAACTACCTCATGTCACTCTTTGTAAGTCAATTTGGCCACTGCTGTGGACCCAGCATCGTCTAATACTGCCAGCTCCACCCCTCTGTGACCCCCGAAGTGATTGCCGAGGCCGCTGCTGCTGGTGTTACTGGAGTCAAGCTGTACCCTCAAGGTAGCTCTACCGCTGGATTGAATAAAAAAAAAGACCAAAAACACGCAAAACAGAATTAACGCAGTCCAGGCGTCACTACAAACTCGGACAATGGTGTCCTTGAGATCAAGGACTTCTTCCCGGTGTTCGCCGAGATGGAGAAACACGACATGGTGCTGAACTTGCACGGAGAAGTCCCAATTCCACCCAAGGAGGACATTTCCCTCGAAGTTGCTTTCCTGCCCACCCTCCAGAACGTCCACAAGAACTTCCCCAACCTCCGAATTGTCCTGGAGCACTGCTCTACCGCCGAGGCTGTCGAATCCGTGCGTGCCTGCGGTCCTACTGTTGGCGGTTCGTCTCCTCGTCACCTTGTCACTTCCGTTGATCATCATGTGATTCACTAACACCCAGGCTTCAGCAACAATCACGGCGCACCACCTCTACCTCACTAACGACATTAGCGATGTGGACCCTCTCGCTTTCTGCAAGCCCATTCCCAAGAAGCCTTCTGACAGAGATGCTCTGATCAAGGCCGTGTGCAGCGGTGACTCCAAGTTTTTCTTGTAGGCCAAGCATTTCATGATACCATGGTGACTTAGACTAACCTCCCCCCCAGCGGCAGTGATAGTGCCCCCCACCCCCTGGCATCAAAGGCCGGTTCTCCTCCCAAGGTCCCCGCCGGTGTCTTCACCCAGCCTTATGCCACTCAACTGGTCCTTCTGGCCCTGGAGGAAGCCATTGAGAGGGGGGTTATCCAGGAGAGTGACGTGACCCAGGAGAAGCTTGAGCTCTTCCTCAGCCGAGCCGGAAGGCGCTTCTACAAGCTTCCATACGGCGCTGAAGTCCCCAAAATTGTTTTGGAGCGTAAGGGAGAAAAGATTCCCGTGAGCCTCAACAAGGCCGGCAGCGAGCTCCAAGTTGGCATTTCGAGACCTGATGCCTCCGTCTTTAGCCTGAAGTGGGTTTAGA
Source organism: Calonectria multiphialidica (assembly GCA_020623665.1). Classification (NCBI taxonomy): domain Eukaryota; kingdom Fungi; phylum Ascomycota; class Sordariomycetes; order Hypocreales; family Nectriaceae; genus Calonectria; species Calonectria multiphialidica. The sequence goes on from JAHVYC010000145.1 coordinate 29,130, forward strand.
ATAAAAGAAATATGCTTTTTATTTTAACAGAGTGTGGACCTTGCTGCATAACTTTTTTCAGGCTCATGCATAACCAGATCTCACACTCCCTGCCGGTCGTTTCTTTCAAAAGAGATACATCAGGTGATTTGATCTCGTGGAAAATGTAAGTTGACTGGCTTGCCTACAGTCCTTGCTATTACACCAAGTAAAAGAGAAGTGCTCTCATCGTAACTGAGGTGGCTATGGTTGACAACCATCCCTTTCGTGACGTGGACGGGATGTTTGCCTTTAATACGAGCCGACATTGATAATGTCCACCAATTTGAAAACTCGCTACACACTATCATGGTACTGTCTATGTTCTGTATTAACGATTCCTACCAACTCGTATTTTTAAAATGTAAAAAGGTGTGCTGGTTAGAGACTAGTATTAATCCCCCAAAGAAAAAAAAATTATTCTATGGCCTTGCTTTTCCTTTTTCATCGGCTTTTTTTCTTCTTTGAGAATATGTGATATACTTCTTAATCGTCATGTCTTCTAAATATCCTATTTTCGGGTCTCGAGACATTACCCAGTGGATATATCTATTGACTACTGGACTTATAGAAGTTTAGGGGCATCATTGGTATCATGGTAACTATTCCCCTCCCTCCAATGAATCTCTATAATACGATCACAAATGCTGGGCAGGAGCCTTCATTGTACACGCACAGTCTTTACCTTGGTGTCGCAATTCACTGTTTCCTTATCACTGGAGAAGTTGCCCTCCATAGCAGAGGATAGATTAAATACCAGTCGACGAGTCGATTGATCTCTATCTAACCAAAGAATGAATGGCAATGCATGTTTGATTATATAGACAGCCATGAGAGGTCGGGTTGATCAACCTAGCTATAAGGGGCCCGGCCGACGTAGCTGTTGCAAACCAGGCTGCTCAACCTGACCGTTGGAGACTCGGTTGGTGTAGGCGTTGAATATTGTTCTCAGTAATAGTTAGGAAGCCGATGGTTCTGTTTTTAACTGTGAAAACAGACTAAACGAAGTTGTCTAAAACTGATTGTATCTATCCACGAGCTCTGGTCAGATGGGAATGCTTGGTTGACCACACTGCTCGTTTTGACCAAACCCAGCCAAGGGGCTGGGTAGAAATATTACGTCTGGTTAAACAGAAAGCGGTGGGATCAACTGTGAATCTGAAGGAGTATGCCTGGCCTGGGCCACAAAGGTGACCGGCCAGAAGGCAGACTCAAGGATTTGATTTCAAACAACTTTGGTTGATCTTTCTTATTCGTCCTGACACAAAGAGCAATCAAATTTTAGTTAGGAGTACATAGAATATAGTTCAAAACTTTGAGAGAGATATGTAATATTGAAAAAGGCAGAATTAATCAAATCTCTATCGGTGATAGATTTGACTTGGGCCGTCCAGAGACCTGAAAGAATACTTACCAATTTCCATCTTCTCCCACCGTTGCTGCTGCTTGGTGGCAGGTTTTACTCACTACCTGATCACTTGAGGGAAATGTGGCAGTCCAAAACGTGATTGAGGTTCACGACCGGATTCGACTACCGAGGTTCGCGCTATATTCCGAAGGAACCACTGGGAGAGCTCCAACGTTGGCCAAGGAAATACTGAGTCAAACACGGCCAACCAGAGCCCTTTGTAGTCTTATCTTATCACGCATGGCCCCTCCCATGCACCCATACACAGCCGCACCCTAGTGTCCCGATGGCTCTTTGGTGGCTTGTGATTTCCCATTTTCGAAAAATGGGTAATTTTTTTTTTTGGGTACTTGGGTTGAATTGGGGCCATGAAAGAGCAATAGGCTATATAACTATATTGCGTTCTCATTAAGGGAAAACTAATCTCACTGCTTCTGTCGAGTGAGGTAATACGGCTAAATCTCCAATGTGAGAAACCTGACTAGCACAGTGCTGGGACAGTTCCGGGTGGAAATAACCAAGAAGGGGAGGCTTATTACACCACACACACATACCTTTTCGGGATGGCTGACACCTTGTTGGAAGACGCAATAGTTAAAGTAAAATCTGCACATGTGCTTTTTTTTCTTTCTTTTGGCCATCCGTCGCATGCATTTTCCGCTTTTAGGTGCAGACGCCCAAGCCCGCGGCATGCCAATCAATCTCGCAAGCGCTGCAAGGGCGCTGATAAGCTCACTTTGCTTCTTCCCCCCCTCCCCCCCGCCCTGCAAGCCGATACGCCATGATTAGCACCAGCTACAAGCTACAATGGCCGTCTACATGGGACAGGGCTGCGTGCTCCCCACTTCCCACATTCGACTCACCAAATTCAGATACGTAACAGGGACGACGCGGCTGCTCTCTCACTGGCCCACGGCGGCTCGTTGCTTTCGCCGCACTCCAATTCCCACCAGCCTTGGCGCGCAGCCAGCCACCCTGGGCCCAGCGCCATCCCGCATTCAGTACCCTCACTGCGTGTCCCAGCGTGGTTGCAGGGTTGGCAGATGGGTCCTCTTGGCCTCTGGGGGCCCCATCTCTGCTGATAGCAGCCCGGCACCTGATAGCACTAAAACAGTCGTGCACCTTTTGTTCAAGGCACGTTGTGATGCCATGGATCGATGATCCAATATCCGACCTTATCGATGCCCTCCCTGCCTTGCTCTGCCTTGCTCTGCCTGTTCTTGACTGCCTTTCCCCCAGCCCGACCAACGAACTGGTCCGCCGGCCCCTTGCCCCGGGAATTGTGACTATAAGACGTTGCCATGCCCTGAACCCGTGCATCCGCCCGTCAACCTAACTGACGTCTTTATTTGCACCCCGCCATAGCTCTGACCCGTCCGTCGCCCAGTGACTAACACGACCTCTCTCCTCCCGACACGACATCTTCCACCACCTCGTCTCTCAACCGCCACACATGGCCCAAGAAGTTTCCCACGGCCGCGGCGGCGCCGGCAACATCAACGTCGACGAGACCAAGTACGTTGATGGCGAGGTCGTCCGCGCCGGTGTCGAGGGCAGCCATGGCGATGGCGCCTTCAGTTCCGGCCGAGGAGGTATGACGAATCTCCCACAATTCCCTTCGCTGCTACCCGTATTCGTCATATGTTGCTCGTCTGACATGGCGAAACTTTTGCAACCTCCCCCCCCACGAAGCGTTACAAAATTGCGAGACACATCGTTTCCCTTGCCCCCTCCAATCGTGTCCTTCGCACTTCGCTAACACAGCCCGAATGTAGGAGCCGGTAACATCTCTGACGTAGGCACCCCTTCCGGCGAGCGCAAGGACAAGGACCTCGTTCCCGAGGCAGCCGTCCGACCCAGCCAGGACGGCCGCGACTTTCACACTGGCCGTGGCGGTGCCGGAAACGAGTACCAGGCCAATGGCGAGCGCAAGTCTGATGACGACAAGAAGTCTGAGGAGAAGCCTGCTGTCAAGCCAGCCCCCGAGGGCCTGGCTGACAAGCTGAAGAACAAGCTCCTGGGTGTTTTCCGCAAGTAAACATGCCCCAGTTGGCTCCGAAGGGATGAAAAGAGGATGAGGTGACAGATGCGCGGGGATCGTAGGCTAGAGTTTGAAGTGTTGCCCACGCCCTGGTTCGTCTCGATGCGCTGTTGGTTGCTGGCTTTGTGGAAATACCCCGGATTCTTGGCTACATAGTTATTTCTCGACAGAATAATACCCTGTGATGCGCTTTGTTGCGCTCTTTCTTACCGATTGCCAAGGTGTTGGTCTTGCTTTCGCTCCCACTGTGTGTTGTATGTGATGCATTCGCCAGGGAAAAAATGTAACATCATTTTTGTGGTCACATGGTATTTGATGACGGAACCTTTTCACGTTTCGAATCTTTCGGCTCGTCCTTGTGCCTGTATCTCACCCAGGGATGCGTGCACTATAGGATCGCACTGTAACCCACCATTTGAACGTGAGATTGAGCGGTGGGGGATAACAATCATTTGAGCTAATTGTTCAGACGCTGCCGGCTCATTCAACGGACACGAACCGGTTAAGCAAATAATCCACTGTGCGGGAGGACGTTGCTCGTACCCCGAAGGCGCCCGAGACTATGAAACTGCGCGTCAAAGTCGGAAGTAACATAAAAATCCGGGCCACCATGAAGCTGGGACGGCGCCAAGGTCAGCTGCCATGACGTTAGGTGCAGCATCAAGGATGATCCCTCACAACTTCTAAGCCCCAGACTCCACTTCCCCTCATTCATTCGTAGAGGCGTACCCATCTGCTGAACATCTCGGCGCCAGATAGACTATGTCCAAATAGGCCGTGGATTTTCTTGCGAACATGTCTGTCGCATCGCTTGTCTCGGGATTGTGTGCACGCGCAGCATGGTTTGGCTGCCCTTACCGCAGCGCGGATTGGCTGTGCCAAGGCGGTGTCCCCCCTTAGCCTGGTCAACTAGACCCTTTCAGCGCCGATGAAGCAGATCGTCGACTTTAGATCTTGCAAACGCGCCGCTTAGTGCCATGATGAACGCGGACGAGAGGGCCTTCTCGGGATCGACTAAAATTGTCCTATGAGTGCCACCGTACTGGGCCCGTTAGTCCCCAAAAGTGCGAATGGTTGGCTGGGATAATCGTGTCAAGAATAGAGTCTTGTCCTCTGTCAACCTTGGATGGACCCTTATAGCTCCATTCCCACGTTGCCATGTGACGCACGGCCTTGGGGGACGAGAATGCGGCCACACTGGGGGACCGAGCATGTTTAAGAGCACCATGACCATCGAGTTGGGTGCGTATTTTGCCCTGCTTTGTTCCCTGCCTGTTCTCCCCCCCCTCCTGCTTCGCCCAGCGCAACCCTAAGTTTTCAACTAAGTCGTCTCTCTATGAGTGCACCTCTCGACATTCATAACCACTCTGGCGCACATGGGGAAACATCGCCTTGTGACTGGAAAAACACAGTGGTGGATTGTGCTGTTAGTTTGGAATGGGAACTGCGAGCAGGTGAAAGTCACCTGGGGAAGCTGACCAAGAGGCTCACCTGGCTGGACCCCGTGTGACGCCAATCACGTGCACCGTGCCTTGGACCCGAGACGTCTAGGTCGCCATGACACCGAACTTTCAAGCCTGTCGGCCATCGCTACGAGATAAACGTCTTCTCTCTGGCCTCTCCGCCGTCTCAAAGCGATCATTGCCATCTTGCGACACGTCCGCATTCGAGGCCGACGACGAACGGTCCTCTGACGACGACTACGACGGCTCGAGCATGAGCTCCAGCGACAGCGAGCCTGGCTCGCGTCACCTGTCGATTCCCAAGTACCCCGGCCACGATGCCCGACCAACGAGCCAGAAAGAGCTCTTCGGCTGGTATAGCTATGCATTTGCGGCAGAGACCTACGTGATTTGCGGAATTGGTATGTAACTGCGTGTTTCGTGTTGGCCAGAAAGGCGGACGCCGGAAATGGTCTGACGTCGTCTAATTGCGGGGACTGACGTGAAGCACCTCAGGATCCTTTATTCCCATCCTTCTCGAGTCGCTCGCTCGCGAGAATGGAGTCCTTCTCTCGGATCGAACCTCACCTTGTGGCTCCAGTGAGAGCAAAAATAAGAATGATGGGCAGTGTGTCGTGTACGTTCTCGGCATGGAGATTAACACGGCCAGCTTCGCCATGTACACCTTCTCTGTGAGCGTGCTCGTCCAAGCGCTCTTGGTGGTCAGCATCAGCTGTGCGGCAGATCATGGCAATTATCGCAAAAAGCTACTCCTTGCATTCGCGTGGGTCGGCAGTCTATCAGTCATGTGTTACATTTTCATCAGTAAAGAGACGTACATCCTTGGCGCCATCCTCACAATCATCTCCAATACGTCCTTCGGGGCCTCATTTGTACTCCTGAATTCATTCTTGCCCCTGTTGGTGAGATATCACCCGGAAGTTCTTGAGGCCAAGGTTGCTGGCACGCCCGATCTGGGCCAGTCCGGTCTTGAGTCTAGGTCCATGGTCGATTCAGTGGGCGACTTGGATTCGGAAGTCACGGCAACCTCGCCTCTGCTGACGGAGGAGGCCAACAGTCTCAAGCGCGTTGCCACAAACGCCGAAATTACTTCCAAGGAACTTCAGCTGTCGTCCCACATCTCCGCTGTCGGTATCGGGACGGGTTATATTGCTGCCCTATTTTTGCAATGCATCGCTATTGGAGTGCTGCTTCTCATGCACAACACCACATGGGGCCAGCGAGTTGTCTTATGTCTTGTGGGGGCCTGGTGGACCGTTTTCACGATCCCGGCGGCTCTTTGGCTGCGGCCTCGTCCTGGCCCGCCGCTCAGTAGCGATGGGAAGAAAGGCGCACTGTCCGGGTTGTCATACATACTTTTTGCATGGAAATCCCTTTACCAGACGGTAAAGTTGGCGCGACGCCTGTTGGATATTGTTCTCTTCCTCGCGGGTTGGTTCCTGCTTTCTGATGCCATTGCCACGACATCGTCGACTGCCATTCTCTTTGCGAAGACGCAGCTCCACATGCGACCCTGGGCACTAGGTATGATCAATGTTATTTCAACCCTGGCCGGCGTTTTTGGAGCGTTTGGCTGGTCTTGGATCTCACGCATGTTCAAACTCCAACCGCACCAGACCATTCTTGTCTGCATTGCACTGTTCGAACTGATTCCCATCTACGGCTTGATAGGATACCTTCCGTTTGTCCGCAATTGGGGAGTTTTTGGGCTCCAGCAACCATGGGAGATGTATCCCTTGGCCGCCGTGTATGGTCTTGTTCTTGGTGGGCTGAGCAGCTATTGCCGCTCTCTGTACGGAGAGCTGATCCCCCCCGGCTCCGAGGCGGCATTCTATGCGCTGTACGCCATCACCGACAAAGGCTCAAGCGTGTTTGGGCCAACGATTGTTGGCGCCATCATTGACAGAACCGGAAGCATTCGACCCGCATTCTGGTTTCTGGCTGCCTTGGTGGGATTCCCTGCGCCTTTGATCTGGTTCATCAATGTCGAACGAGGCAAGCGTGACGGTGCAGCGCTGGCAAAGGCAATTGCCCCCGAGGAAGTAGAAGAGGCAGTATACGACCAAGAGACTCGCGGCATGCTGGATGACTACGAGGGGAACGAAGATCACAGGGTTGCGAATGGGGGAACTGAGAATTAAGATTGGGTCTCTGTTTTTTTTTTTTTTTGGTCGTCCGTGATGTCGATCAACTTTACTTTTTATGTTCCTGCATAGCGACGGTGTTTGGTTTTGGCTTGGCTGGGATTGTACTGTGCGTGGGGGTTTCATATACAGCAATCTTAGTCGGGATTTATACAATTACAAGGGTTTATAAATTATCCAGGCTATCAAGTTTGGAGCAGTGGATGCGGCCTGTTTGCATCTCTCCGGGTGCGCGGGACGGTGTTGCAGAGAGACATGGCCTGCATTCTAATTGTCTATTCTTGTAATCCAACTGTGTCGCAGATTTTTGCTTTCGGACCCGTAATCCAAGACTCGTGGCGGGCCACCTAGACGCGTTTGAGCTGGGTCCGAAATCATGTCACGTGACCGTGTTTTTTGGCTGCTTTTGCCTCATCGACGCAGTATTCCCCCCAAGTTTGCGACTTGGCGTCTAGGATAAAACCTATTTTGCGCACAGGACATCGCAGGTCGCGGCTTGTCGGTCACAGACAGCCCGAGCCCAGCTCAAAAGCGACATTGCTCCTTCCCTTCGATGCAACGAGCTCACCTATAGTTCGGCACCGTCACGGCGACTTAATACTTTTTGATCCCTTCGCCGAAACCCCTCCCGCTCGGCCACATCGCTACGCGACCGTGCTCCATCACCATCACCTCAACCTCCCCCCAGCAATCGCCCTCCAGCCCGCAATGAGCGCCCGAAAGCGATCGCGCTCCGTCGTGGAGGAGAACCGCGCGGAATGCCCCTTCAGCGTTACGTATCCCGGTGCCCCGACGCGGGCGGAGCGGGAGCGACAAAAAAACAAGAAGAGGAAGCGCGATGGGCCCGATGACGACAAGCGGACAGCCATCCAGATCTCGCCCTTCGCGCCCACTGGCCGGTTCAAGACTCACGACACCATGGACCTCTACTACACCATCGAGCCCAGCAAGCGATGGCTGGACATGACACGGTACAACAGCTTCGTCTGTAGGTTCCTCCCCCCCCCCGGGCCGACCTCCTGACCGGGAGATGAAGGGCTAACTTGATTGGCGTGCCAGTGAATGGCATTAAATACTACAGCGAGGGTTTCGTCTTCGTCGCCAACGAGGCGACGGTTGAGCGACAGCGTGCCGCTGCCAGCCTGGGCAGCGTCGGCCCAGTCCGGAAATCTGACGATGACTGGGTGGCCCGCATCCTGGAGATCCGGGCTTCCGACGAGCACCACGTCTATGCGCGCGTTTACTGGATGTACTGGCCCGACGAGCTGCCGTCCGGCACGCTCGACGGCAAGCGGCAGGTCGAGGGACGCCAGCCATACCACGGCCAGAACGAGCTGGTCGCGTCGAATCATAGTGAGTCCCAATGGCCTCAATGCCTCTGGATGCGCCCGTAGCTGACCGTGATGACCAGTGGATGTGATCAACGTCGTGAGCGTTACCATGCCGGCGACGGTCAATCAGTGGATCGAATCAGATGACGACGATGTCCAAGACGCGCTGTATTGGCGACAGGCTCTTGATTACCGCACATCGCAGCTCTCGGTAAGTGGGACCCTGGGACTCGCCTCGCGGTTCTGTTGCTGACGTGTCCAAAGTCGGTCGAATTGATGTGCAAATGCGATACACCCGCGAACCCCGATAAAACGTTAATAGGATGCACCAATGCAGATTGTGGCAAGTGGATGCACCACGAATGTCTATGCCATGACGTGCTCATGAAGGTATACGAGCGACTCGGCACCGACCGGCCACACGTTAGTGAAGAGCCCTTAATCAAGGAGGAGAAGTCGGACGAGGAGGCTGCGCGCCCGCTCAGCCCAACCGACGCAGGCGAGAAGGAGACGCAACCCACAATTGACGTGCGATCCGGCGAAGCTCAGGACAGCGACGACACAAAGAAGCCCATTGTCGAGACTCCAAGAACGACCGCGACACCCACCCCGGCTCCCACCCCGTCCAATACCGAGCTTCCGATTAGACAATCAGCCAAGAAGATTCGCAAGAAGAAGGGCACGGACTACAAACCTTATCAAGGCCTCTTTGATGCCACTCTGAAGATGAGTGAAGGCCCGACGGTCTGGGAGATTAAGGATTTACGGGACGATGTCAAGGGGGGCGACAAGGTCTGGACTGAGCGAACTAGCTGTCTGCTTTGCGGCTCCGTCATTGACTAGAGCGAGCGGTTGTATGGCTGAATGGCGCAACGATGAAGGAGCTTGCTGGGGTATTGTCAGCTAAAATGGAGGTTTGGCCATGGAACAGCCAGCTCGCGGGGACTCTAGGAGACCTTTCAGCGGTGGAGGACATGTCCGATACTGGGCATGCCAGCTGTTTGGTGCAAACCTCTGCGCCAGTCTACTCGGCAGCTCCCTGATTTGTCAACGTTTCTTTCTGTTCGAAAAAGCTCTCTCGGGAGTTTCTATTTCTCACTACGACTCCTTTATTGGGGTGCTTTGGGCGCGGCGTTTTGCGGCGAAATATGCGAGGGTATTATGACTTTTATTCACCATTTTTTTTTTGTCTGGGGAAATTGGTTGTTATGGCACACGGTGGACAAATGGGGTTCTTGTCATTTGTGTTGTTGGCTTGCCTGGGGTTCAAGAAGGGGACGAGTACAAAGGGCGACCTATCCTGCTAGAGATGGAGATGGCTTGGGTGGGCAAGGAGAAGGGAGAGAGAGAGAGAGAGTATTTGACCGAGGTCAGCGGGTTATCTTATGCGATGCCCGTCATTCCTGTCTCGTATCTGCTACGCAACGCGTATTTTCCTTGGTTCCGTTGATCAATAGTTATCTCGTAAGTGTCGCGAGCGTGAAGACGCTTCCCAGCGGTGAAGTTGTGGAAAGACGAAGCAAGACTGTAATGCTATCGACTACGCTGGGGGAGGGCCAGGTGGACTGAAAGGGGGGGAAGGGGGAGGTTGTCTGAATATGTTATGCTTGTCATTTTTTCTCTCACTTCTTTTAGCTGTCTATCTAGTAACAATGAAGATCGAATTTCGGGGCCTTAATTTTTTTGTTTTTTTTTTGTCCGAGAACTGTTTTATTCGTATTTATAATAGATGATTCTCCGTGTTGTTTCCCTCATCCTCGTCTAAAAAAAAAAATACCCCATATAAAAAAGGAGCCAAGTATCAAATCGTAATAGGTTTGCAAGGACAGGCAGGCCTTCTCTCTCGCCAACCTAACCAGATAATTCGCTGTGGTAGGGGCGGCGGCGGAGTTGTTTGGCTAGGTGGGGGGGGAACAATAATTAGAGAGAGCGAGTGGGAGAGTGAGAGAGGATGAGCTCAGACCAGCAGAGGCAGAGAGAGTAGTAGCGTCGCAGCGAGCTCCATATCGGCCAAACCAACCCCGCCACTCCCTCACCCGGAGGAGCTTCCCAGTGCCCAGCTCGAACCTCTCCGTCTTTTTTGCCCGACAACCCGCAACGCATCCTCCCTCACGCCTCACCGACGCAGAGAGGCCGGAAGGATAAAACATAAAAATAAGAAAGAGAAACAGAGGAGAACGATAGTTAGGCTCGCATTGCCTCGTCGCAACCATGGCTGACGTTGACCCCTTCGACTCCGCCCTGTGAGTTGCCCTCTCTCTCTCCCCGCCTCACCACCAGATACCCTCGTTTCATGCTGTCTCTCTACCGCCTCTTGTCTCTTCCCGCCGAAACAAAAAACAAGAACCCCCCAAAAATAATACACACACCAACCCCCCAACCAAATGCCCGCTCGTTCATCCCCCCTCTCGCTGACAATGCCTCAATCAGCGACCTCCTGCGCCGTCTCAACCCCAAGCAGACGACCGACCACCTCAACGCCATCATCTCGCTCGCCCCCGACCTGACCGAGGACCTGCTCTCGTCCGTCGACCAGCCCCTGACGGTCCGCCGTTGCAAGGAGACCGGCCGCGACTACCTGCTCTGCGACTACAACCGCGACGGCGACAGCTACCGCTCGCCGTGGTCCAACCAGTTCGACCCCCCGCTGGACGAGAGCGGTGCCGGCGGCATCGGCGCCGGTGGCAATGAGGGCGCCGGCGAGGGCGCCATCCCCAGCGAGCGCGTGCGCAAGATGGAGATCAAGGCCAACGAGGCGTTTGATATCTACCGCGATCTCTACTACGAGGGTGGCGTCAGCAGCGTCTATTTCTGGAACCTCGACGACGGGTTTGCTGGCGTTGTGCTTCTGAAGAAAGGTACGAGCAAGAGAAGCCACCCCTCACCTCCCTTCCCCTCCCCTGCTACGCCAGATCTGATCTACACATCGCTGCTATAACCGTCTTTGGATGCTGATACATTCCTCTCTGCAGCGTCCCCTTCCGGAGGTGGTACTGAGGGAATCTGGGACTCGATCCACGTGTTCGAGGCCATTGAGCGTGGCCGAACCACGCACTACAAGCTGACGTCAACGGTGATCCTGACGCTGTCGACAGCCGGAGGAAACCTTGGCGACATGGACCTAAGCGGCAACATGACACGTCAGGTCGAGCAGGACCTGGCCGTCGAGAGCGACGACAGCCACATTGCCAACGTCGGCCGACTGGTTGAGGACATGGAGCTCAAGATGCGCAACTTGTTACAGGAGGTGTACTTTGGCAAGGCCAAGGATGTCGTGGGCGACCTGCGAAGCGTCGGAAGTCTGAGTGAGGGTGCCAGGGACCGGGAGGCCCAGAGGGAGCTTATTGGCAGCATGCGAAGATGATGATTGAACCCCCCCCCCCCCCCCCCCCCGGANNCCCCCCCCCCCCCCCTCCTCAGGAAGAAGGGTGGAGCGAACGAGCGTGTCCAGGCAAGGAAATCTTTACGAGTTTCATTTTGTTGTCGTTGTCTCATGCAAGCACGTTAGAATCCGGGAGGATGAATTTCCGAGATGGCAGGATACATGCATTATCTGGCGGACAACCTGGTGCGGTTCGTCACTTTCTGACAGAGATGCTGCGGGTTTGATGTGACGAGGGCTCGGGTAGACGTCATATTCAGCCGCTGCAGCGCGGCTGCGACTTGATAGAGGCAAATTGACCGTCAATAGGCAATGTATTGCATATGTATGTACCCTCTCATGTGTAACGCACCCACCTGCGGCGTGCAAGTATACAAATCATGTATGAAAAGCCGGCCACGCCGCAATGGACAGGGGCGCGGAAGCAGCTCCGAGATGGTGGGTTGTTTGCGGCAGCCACCAGAAATCGACGAGTGATTTGAGATTTTCAGGGGAGGGCGTTACGGTAGCATTGCAGAGAAGCATATGCAGGAATCCTGCCAGAAAGCCAAGCCAGACGCAATGCAAGGTATCACTCCGTAACTTATCATGAACGTATTTTCATGGGTTAAAAAGTCAATCAAGCTGGGATCCTTTCACATGAAAGGCGAGGATGAAATGATGCCCCCCTTTTTCGTTTTCTTTTTATTCTTTATTCTTCAACCCCCCCGTTGTACTTAACTGTGCCGCTGCTGGTATTCTGTCGTGCATACTGGGTGGCTGTTCCACACCCTGTTTAAAATACGATCGATCGAGTGCCCGACGGCAGATAGAAGGACCGACATAACCTTACATTTGACAGGGACACCCATAGGAGGACGCGTCAATCATATGTGGATTGAAGTGTTGCAGCCCTAGCCGTAGCCAAGGTTTCTTACATGGATCATGTTTGCGATGTATGGGTTGCCGTCTCCCTTTTGAGTTGCACATCGAGGAGACAAAAGAACCAAACAAACACGCACTCAGCCGAGGTACGTTGAAGTTGACCGCACCGGATACCTACTCGGGATATGAAAGGTGCAGCCGTCAGCAGCCAAACCTGGCGTAGATCCACGGGCAATCAAACCGGTAGCAGGTTAAATCACCGCTGATTCAATAGCCTGGTGGGGGGGTGTCTGCGACCGCTTTTGAGGGCCAAGTCCAAAAGTACGTCTTTTTTGGGTATCAAATGTTGCTCCGAGATGCATGAAAAAACATCTGAGTTGCCATCCAGGCGACGGAAAGGGCTGCCTGGGAGGAAACCCCCGGACTCTTAACAGAAGGGTAATAATGTTGAGTCTTGGTGTGGTTGCTTGTGAATGATTTGATGTAAGTGCATGCACCGCCCAGACGATACAGGCTTCGGCGGCTTCGTCAGTTCTTAGCTTCAGTCAGAAGGGTCATTGCAGCATACCTGCGTGAATATGACGGTAACATGCATGAAAGAGATTCTGCGGATGAAGCGCTGACGACCAGCGTGTTTCTTGGGCCTGGACCGCCAACGTGGTGGGCAGGGGTGGACGGGAAGGTGGACCAGGCCTGCCCGGCGCGAAGTTGAGGCGACACCTAGTGGTCCGAGTGAGGTTGCGACAAAATGTGACAGCCAACGTCGCTCTCGACACTATCCAAAACTCTATCAGACCAACAGTTTTTTTTTTTTCTCTCCCTCCCGACCCGGCCTGGTTACTTGGGTCCAAGCAGATACCTACCTAGTTTGGCTTCTCGGTTAGGTACGTCGCGAGTAATTGCACATGGCCAGTTGTGGCGACTTTTGGTCGGGATGTTTTCCAAGCCGGCCATGTGGTCGGGGGCCCATCCTACGCTGTAGGCGGGCGACGGCGCGGCGTAGTCGTGGCCAGCATTGCGGCTAGCGATTGATGAATCGCGATCCATCTTCGGAGCCTCTCCGGGCAGCGGAACGGGTAGTTTTTGCTTGCGGATTCTCGTTGAGGTCGGCAAGGCGCGGGAACGTTGGATCGTGCATCCCCCTGCCCCATCTGTGCGATACGATATCACCGGGGTATTCACGCACGTTCATTACAGGATGTGCGTCCCGTGTAGCCGTGTTGCGGTAGGTGGTATGCGGTTGGCAGGCAGGCGGGTGGTGGGCGCTGTCTGCAGTCGAGAGACGCTCAGGCGCTCAGACATCGACGCCGGTGGTGGTGGTGGTGTTGTTGGTGTTGATGTTGTTGGTGGCTGATTGACTGACACTGACATGTCTGACTCTCCAGCGGGACATGGACGGATGGACAGGGGCCATGATGGGTAAGACGAGGTGGGTGTGTCTCGGATGGCTACGTGACATGGCAGAGGCGGCTGAGATGTAGGGACGAAGGAAAATCTTGATGCCGCGGAGGTTCACGGCGACGATTGGTGCTGGGGAGGGAGCACAAAGCTCGGTCGCGCTATGTAGATCGCATTCTCCGCTTTCTTGAGCCCCGGTGTGTGTCGTCGTTGTCAAGGGATCGTGGTGGAAAAACGACGGGAAAGTGGCCCGTCCGCTGCGGTCGCCACTCTGAGAATACTACGTCCATGCATACTTAGTACATGCTCCGTACATAAGTAGGTGCCTGGGTAAGGTGGGATTGGCAGGTACAAAGGTACCTGGCGAGCATCCGTTGTGTTGCAGGTGGAGGGCGGGTAAGGGAATCGCGGTTACACCACCATCGGTCCACCCAGTGGAAGTTGAGACGAGATGGCAGGCTTCTGCGACAGCAGCCAATGATGCGGTTTGCTGCTGATCTCATTGGGGACATGGGACGGATCCAGGTGTTCTAGAAGAGTCGTCCCGCCTCTATCCGGCCCGCCCCCTCAAAGCCTGCACATAATTAGCACATCTGTGGTTTTTTTTTTTCTTTTGCCCATGTGCCGTCCTGTAGGCAATTGCAGCCAGGCGGAGCAGTGCGCCATCACCCGTCCCGTGGCTGTGGGTTGCATAATACATAGGTCTGATCTCCCCTGCGATCTGCCGACAGTAGGAAGCAAAATATTACAAGTATAGACCTTGCTTCATGCCCTCGGACTGTGTTAAAATTAACACAGAGTCCTTGTTGGCGGCCCGGACGGGACTACTGATCGACGTATTTGCCGGATGCGAGCGCTAAAGCAAGCGAAGCTCTGGCTCTGGGCTTTGGGCGTCGGCTGCCAGGACAGTCCATGTAACTGGCGCGAGACTTGCAGCGTGTGCTGCTCCATCACAGGAGCTGGACGACGCAGCATTGACGACCAAGCCCCTGCCTGCATCATAAGTTACACATCTTTTCTTGGCTAACATTACGATGGATTTGTGCCTGTCCAAACTTGGCTCCCTGCAGCGAGCCGTCGCTTTTCCTGCATCTGGATTCAAAGTATGATATGAGCCTAGGACTTTTGGATCGACAGAAGCTGAGAGGACATGTCATCGAGGTGAGGTCGGCCCTGGCCACCTGATTTTTTTTTCCTTCTCGTTGACCAGTAGGTTGGTCAGCAAAACTGGGGTGAGGGTTCCGGTTGATCAATAGTAGCAATAAGGCGGGGAGATAGAAAGAATCAAGAGTCGAGAGGGGGGAGGGATCAGGAGAGGAGCCTCCTTCCCGCGAGTATCATTTTGAGTCTTAGATTTGGAGACTCATCCACTGGATGTATTGCCCAAAGTGGTACCGACTCAGACAGGAGTGGGCTACATATGCGGAAGGAGAAGAGGCTCCATGACGACGTGAATCAGCGTCGACGCGTACATACAGACACGAGAGACCGTTGAAAAGTAGCCCGTGGGGATGTGGGTGTGATTTCGGATGCGGGTATTAGAGGGGGGACACGGGGCGTCGTGCCGATATGCCTGCCTACATACATCGTCGATGGACAACTATGGTGGTGACAGGTCAATTTGCAGATGTATCTGGGCGAGGAATTGGGAATATATCAATTCACATTCATCAAGCCATCAACTTGGTGGCTAGCTATGGCTAAGAGTTTGGCGGGTGGGCGATGTGATGTTCAAGACTAGACGAAGCCCTAAGGGGGTCGTGCCAGAGCAGCCGACGGCGTGGCTCCTTTCCTCTCGTCTACCCCCCCTGCCAGGCCCGTCGCTCTGTCGATTTGTCCGTTGTGGGCTTGTCCCTGGCCCGCAATGGTAATGGCAATGACGAACATGGAGCTCCATCGCAAGCTCGGTAGCTAACTACTAGCCCGCCTCCTACGCGATATGAACGGGCCACTTCCAAGCCCAAGCCCACCCCCAGCCCAGCTCGCCAGTCGCCGCCGGGTCCGCAGGCCCAGCAACCCCCCCTGCCGGTCCCTGTCATGGTCGTCGGTGCCCCGGCTCCGAGTTCGTTTCCCTGTGTGCGCGGAGGGCAGACATGATCACGATGGTTGCAAGGGGGACGAGAGCTGGCTCGTGGGCGATGAATGGCCCGGCACCGGCTTGCCTAGCCGCTTTGGCAGCCTCCCCTGTTACCATTGGCATACACACAGACATGTGCTAACACGCATCAGGTACGTACCATAAGCAGGCTCTGCCAATGCCATCCCGTGCTGCTGTACATGCTATGTATGCCATCTGCCATGCCATGCGATGATGATGTGCCATGCAGTCGTTGTGCGGTCCAGCGGGCAAACAGGGCCATAGGCGCGGGCCACTAACAGAATAGGCATTCGATGGCTCGGCCGTGGCTCATGCTGTGCACGCGGGTGACATTTCCTTGCAGGTTTCTGTAACAAGGGCCTCTTTCCCTTCCCGGGCCAGCTTTTGCCCTCAACTCAACTAGGCACGGAGAAAAAAAAGGAGCCGGAAGCTCAGGCCAGGCATGGGACAGTGGTGAGAGTGGTGGTGGAGGATTTGAAGTGGTCCTGGCGGGCACTGAGTGGAGAGAGCGAGCGGGCGTCCATTATGACTTGATGGCGCATATTAATAAAGAAGAACGAACCCCTCCACATCCACTTTCCAGTTTGTGTCTGGGGCCCATATTGCATCGGCGGATAATTTATTTACACTCGATTGTTTGACCGCCCATCCTCTCCTTCACCTGGCGCCATCGCCGCCCCTCGGCACTTCATTTCCACCTTCTTCTGGCATTTGACAAGCGGTCGTGTTGGCGCACACCATCCGGATCCCGCTGCGCTGCACCGCACTCATGCTGATTATTGCGGTAAGTGAAAATAGCTGGCTGGCATTTGGCCTAGGTCCCTGAGGAAGCAGGCCCCGGTCCCAATCATGTCCACCATATCCCTACATCGTCTCTAACACACCCCTCACTCCTTTTCCTGTTGCCTCTCGCTGCCCACGCCGTACTACCGCTACGCACATCCATCCCTATCCTGTCGTTGCCCATATCCACCGTCAACCCACTCGCTCGCACACGCGCCCTCTCATTGTCTCGTCCTGGCCTCCAGGGTCTTGGGGTCCTCTTTGATAAACCCTTGCTTCCCCCCTTGTGCAATGGGGAGGGGGGGAATAAAAAAAATTAAAAAAACACTATATACTGGACTCTCATAACAATCCCATACCCGTTTGTGTCCATACCCAACCCAGGCCATACCAATCATACCCACCCCATCGTCATCCCGGCAGACGGCTGAAGGCCGTGTTCGTGCGTTGGCGCCGCCGTGTTAATTACCTACTGGCTGCCCCCTCCTCATCCGCCATCTGCCTCCGTCCTCCGTCCCTTTGAAACTCCCTCTGCCCCTTCGTCTCTACCCCTCCGTCACTACGACGTCGCCGCCGCCGCCGCCGCCGCAACGTCAGGCACACTACACGCGCGCGCACTCGCACTCTCACACCCACACACACACACACACGCACACACACACTCAAAAAAAGAATCCTGCTTCCTTCTCTGCTCTTCTTTGCAGCCTAGGGCGCTTACCTCGTCACCTTACGACTTTGTCTCGCTAACTCAGGCGTGTGTGCTCTTAACCCAGACTGGCTTCGTTGCTTCTTTGATACCACCAAGAGCTTAATTCGATCCCCCGGTTCCGCTGTCCCTCCTCACCCCCACCTGGGAGCGCAACCTCATCCTAAGGTCTTCCCACGCCTTTAGCTTCCTCCCGCCTTGCGCCTCTTATTACTTACCTGTTTTGCTCTCACCTCGAGCCCTTTGCATCACCTACCCTCCACTGCACGCCGTTGCACCCTCTCCGCCCAACTCCAGCAGCCACCTCGCCTCTTGCTGCTGTCGACTTCCACCATCGTCGATTGAACCCCCCCTGATCTCGGGTGTTGCGTCTGCGCTCCGTGCCGTGCCGTGCCGTGCCGTCCTCGTCTCGCTCATCGCCCGCCGTGACCTGGCTTCACTCGACGGCCTCATCATTAACCCCGCGCCCTTCCCCGCGCGCCCTATCACCACCACGGCTCGATATTTAAAAACGTAGGAACCATGGCCGAAAGCGAGAAACCTTCCGTGTTGATTATTGGCGGTCTTGGCTACATTGGCCGCTTCCTCGCCCTTCACATCCACAAGAACAATCTCGCTTCCGACGTCCGACTCGTCGACAAGGTTCTGCCCCAGCTCGCATGGCTGGCCCCCGAGTTCTCTGAAGCCTGTTCCCAGGAAAAATTTATGCAGGCCGACGCCAGCAGACCTGGTGAGTCTTGCACTGCATTTCCCCTCCGCTCCTGCTGCCCCGTGTCTTGGGCTGCAAGTGTAGTGTGCAGCAGCTAACGTGAGACTGTCTTCCCCCACCTACAGAAGCTTTGGCACGGATATTCGATCGCACCGACGGAAAGGAGTGGGACTATGTTTTCAACTGTGGCGGCGAGACACGATACTCACAGGAGGATGAGGTTTATAAGCTGCGATCTCTGAATCTGTCCATTGCCGTGGGACAGGAGGCCGCGAAGCGAAAAGTGAAGGCCTTTGTGGAACTGAGCACAGGTCAGGTATATAAGTCTGATTCCTCGCCTAGCAAGGAAGGCGACAAGTTGAAGCCCTGGAGCAGGATTGCCGTATTCAAGCTTCAAGCGGAGGAGGAGCTGGCCAAGATTGAAGGGTAAGCCTGGAGCCGCGAGCACACTGGAAGTTTCATCGTGTGATTTGCTGACATGACATCCCCCAGCCTTAACCTTATCATTGTGCGACTGCCCCACGTCTACGGACCGTACGCATCTCAGTGGGTTGCCACGGCCCTGTGCATGGCGCGCGTCTACCAGCACCTCCAGGGAGAGATGAAGTGGCTGTGGACCAAGGACCTGCGCACCAACACTGCCCACATCGACGATGTTACACGCGCACTGTGGGACATTACCGCCTGGTACGACGCCGGCAAGGCTGGCTGGGACGAGAGCAGCATGGGGAAGAAGACGATTTTCAACGTGGTGGACAAGGGCGTGACCTGTCAAGGCACCATGTCCAACATCATTGGCGAGCTGTTCAAGATTGAGACCGGATTCCAGGGCCAGCTAATCAGCACGTTTGCTCGAATGAACCTGGATAGTGTCGTGGATGATGTCAACGACGAGCTGCTGGGACCCTGGGCCGACCTCCTCGCCGATGCTGGCATCACAAGGCCAGGACCCCTGACACCATTCATGGAGAAGGAACTGCTGAAGGATACCGATCTGAGCATGGACGGAAGCCGACTTGAAAAGCTGTTAGGTTTCGAGTACACCAAGCCAACACTCACCAAGGAGCTGGTGGAAGAGGTGATTGAAAGTTACAAGAAGATGAACTGGTGGCCCTGAGTTGGCTCGTTACGAGGCTATAGGAGCGAGATAAAATGATGCATGTACGGGTAATGGAGCGGCTCTTTTATTTTTCTTTTCATTTGTGCATCGAGACTGCAGAGCGGAGGAAGGGTGGACATAACCGAGCGGAGGACGATACCAAGGACGATATACGACCATGGCATGAGAGACGGCCGCCGACACTTGATGTTGGCCACGACGAGTATGTCAACATGGCCTGATGGCCATGGGTGTGAGGACGAGGAGGATGCAATGCAGTGTATGACTAGAACATAACCAATTTTTGGAGAAAGGGCGAAACAATTGTGGCGATTTGTCGGGACAGCCGAAGGAAGCTCGAGAAAGATTTACGTAGTACAACGACGTATGCTAATAATATCATTAAGGCACACAGATCTATTTACCCCATGCCAAGGCATCTGTCTGTGAGGGGATGGAAGCAGAGTTGGAGGGGCCAGGGCAAGGATGAGGTGATGATGGTGGAGAGGGGCACGAGTCAATTGGCGATGCAGCCGAGGTGGTTACCCAAAGCATTGAGCTGAATGAACATGTGGGAGCAGGGCAGTGGGAGGCTGACCATCTCGGGGAAGTATGATGCAACCGTATGCGGATCGTTTCTGCATGTTCTGGTTCGCTTAGGTCGTCTTGCTGTATGATTTCTTGCGTGCATGTGCATCGTCCTCTCGTGTGGAGGCGGACTTCTGCAAGGGGTAGTATTTCCGGGTGGGTGGGAAGCGTCGGTGGCGTCTTTTTTTTTTTTTTTTTTGCAAATTCGGGAGGGTATCTCGGTGAGCGGGATGTGATTTGACAGAGAACAATATGGGAATTTTTTTAAGCATCAGATGCTGACCTCGGCCGATGGGGATTGTACATATGGACATCCGAGGATCACCACGCTTGGCGGGTGAGCGAGTGTTGGCGACGGGACCTTGAGCCGAGGCCTGTGTTAGCGCCCGCAGAAACAAGTAGGTGGTCGCATGGATTGATATCGACGTCTTATTCGCATACGAGCTTGTATTTTCGGGAAGAGACTCGAGCGAGTGCGTGAGTGAGATAAGATGAGATGAGATGAGATGAGCTCTCCCCCACGTGCTCAGGTAGTATGAGATGAATGATGACCGTCGTCATTCATGTAAGGCACGGCGCGCACACACACACTCCCACAGATCCATCTGCGGAGTTGAATGAGGGCGAAATCGATTTACCTCGAGCCGTCGTCGTTGTTTGTCGCCGTGCATCTCCCCTACCTACCTATTCGGGACACGGATATTCGACGCATCCCCCCGAGATAGTCTATCCGCTCCAAGCTAGGTTGCCAGCCCAACCGACGTCTGGTTTCCCTTTCCCCTCTGATCTTCACCCACCATCTCCAGACACGCCAACCAGCTTGGTTCCTTGGCAATCACGAGCCGCGCCGGTGCCGAATTCCCCATTTGGACTGGGCTTTGAACCTCCCCATCCCCTTCCTCTTGACTACTGCGCAAGGCTGTTAGCTCCCCCCGTCGACTACCCTGCCTTGTGTGTGCGAATGGTCTCAAGCCCGTGCCTTCCGCCCTCAACGGCGCGTGCTGCAAAACGTCCAAGCATGCCGGGTTCGCGCAGCTTTGTAGTGCAGTCCGTCCGGGGGGGCGGCCGAGCATGGGCGTCACAAGCTCTCTCCCACACACACTCACCCCGCAATAAGCTAAATAGTGGGGAAGACTACATGCTGTCGCTCGCCGCCCCTGGTCTGTCAACAACGATTGTCCCCTGTGGAAGAAGTCGACCTCGGAGTTCCTGGACCCTGGGTTTCATGGGCATTTGATATCCCTCTCTCTAATTTTTTTTTTGCTTGTGATTGCGATGGTCTCGGCCTGAGGGCGGTGTCATGTCAGAGACAACCACATTCAAATAGCCTGCATGACCCATGGTAGCGGGATACTATCGTCTATGTCATTGGCGTGCGTTATTTGCTTTTTCTCTTTTGGCCTCTTGCATCGAACCATTCAACCCTCAGTGGCTGAGTAGTGTGCATCATTGTGGGTTTTACTCTTGCAGCACAAGCGAAGGAGAGATACGGACTTTTCATGACCTTTGTGTCCGGGAGCTCTTTGGCAACACTAAAGGGTCCACACTGCGCAACCAACCCAACCCACCTCGCCTCACCTCACTTCTCTTTTACCTGGCCTCACTCACTCACTCACTCACTCACTCGCTCCCAAAGTCGTCCTGAAATACACAAGTTCACAGGCGAAAAATATACATCATGGCTGCCCCCGCAGAAAAGACAAACCAGGACCTTAACGGGAACTGGACCCTGGTGAGCGATACTTCCCTACCCTCCAGCCCCCGTTGCATATCATGGCGTAACGGCCGCCCCTCATGATAGCTACCCCTCCACCGCCACATCTCCCCCCGTCCCCCTTCACGCACTAGCTAATCCCACCCTTTTTTTTTCTCGAACAGAACTCAACCCTCTCCGAGAGCACCAAGCCCATCCTTGAGCTCCAGGGTATCGGCTTCCTCACGCGGAATGCCATCGCCCTTGCCACCATCACCCTCAATATCAAGCAGTACACGGCGGCCCCCAAGCCCCCCAACGAGAGCACCGACGAGGTCACCCACATCGACATTACGCAGACTGCCTCGGGCCTGAGCAGCACCCAGGAGAACCGCTGCCTCGACAACACGTTCCGCGAGCACAGCGACTGGCTCTTCGGCGCCGTCAAGGGCCGGACCACCTGGGCCAGCGCCGACGAGATCGAGGACAAGTTTCTCGAGGCGGGCTGGCTGCAAGAGGGCGAGGGCAAGAACCTCATCAAGAGCTACGTGGAAAGCAAGGATAACGGCTGGATCGCCACCCAGATCTGGGGCTTCCGGCTGCTTGACGGTGATAGGCATTACTGCCGACGCATTGTCGTGACTAAGGGTGACAAGAGGGTTGAAGTTCAGCTCGTGTACAATTACAACCCATAGAGCAAGGTCCGCTACGGGACAGTTTGCTACTTCTGGCGGAGGACAGAGCATCGAGAACAGAGGAAGCTCATATGTCACCAAGCTATCCTAATCTTGGAACTTGCTCTGCTTTCCACGAGAGGCGGATATGCGCTGCTCTAGATATATGTAACTTGATTTCCATCACTCTTATGATTGCAACTGGCATTGCCAACATAACATGTTCCATTAAGAACCTTGACAGTCCACTATGTTGAAAGCGGATCCCTTCACCCATGCGTCGTTGAGCCCCCAGCACTAGCACTTGATGGGGCCTTCCCAATACAGCCGGACCTACATGATCTAACGTCACCTTGAATTGAAGACTGTGATGCTGCGAGTCCTTCGCCCTGATGCCTTGTCTATTCGCTCCAACGCCCGTGATGCTTTGCCCCGTTTCCATTTGGTGTGACTCATGATTTTCGTTTTCTGAACTGTCCATCCCAGGGGGCCAAGTCGTGTGCAATGTCCCCATTTCCATCGCTGGTAATTATTCGTGGTTTGTTTCGTCACCGCTTAGGCAGGCCTCCTCTTGACAAATTCCTCCAAGTCCTGGACCGTGGCGACGCCGAGGACAAAGCGGCGGTTTTCGTCGGTGACGACCGCAAACTCCTCCTTCCAGGCCGAGCCTTCGGGCTGGCCGCCGCGGAAGAACTCCTCAAGCTCCTCGAGAGGGGTGTCCATGGTGATGACCCGGTACTTGCGGCCACGGCGCTGGAATCGTGTCATGGCGGCAGAAAGCTGGTCGCTGGGGGATAGCTTGCCAGACTCAAGCAGTGACTGAAGGTGGGGAATGGAGATGTAGCCCAGTAGGGCGCGGTTTTCGGCATCGACAATGGTCAGGTGAGTGTAGTCGCGCTCAAAGGCAGACTGCATAGCGACGTTGATGGAGTCGGAGGGGTTGAGAGAGAGGGCAGCGGGGGGGTCAAGGTCTTGGACGGTAGCCTGAAAAGAGGGCGCAAGAATACTCAGTTAGCTTTCCGCGAGGGGAGAATGAGCTGGATGTTGGGACATCCATCAGATGCTTCAACAAAACTTACCCCGCGATATCTGGACGACCAGCTTGTGACGGGGGCGGGGCCCGAAGTGGTAGTGGAAGCAGTGACAGCAGCCATGATGGATTTGCACCGCGAGTTGGTGGGTTGGTTTTTTGGTTCAATATTGTTCTTCAAACGGTGTTAAGTATGCAAAGGAAAGAGTGACACCAAGGAAAGTGAGGCTTGCTTCGATGGGCGGTGATGGTCTGAGAGGGGAGCACGCACATGCACGTCAAAGAAAAAAATGGTGGGGCACAAGAAACCGCACTGGCTGCCCGCCATCAGGCCCAGTGGGGGGCCGCCAGGAACCTGGCCTTTAGGGGACGATGACACACCAAAACAATGCTTGATCCACTGGGGAATTGGTTTCACGTGTGAGATGTTCTGTATGGTAGAGGCAGAATGATGAATTGGGTTGATATAAAATTACGCATCTTATACACAAATATTAATCGCCATTTATATATGTCTATTTCCTTCCAGATTAGCCTTAGCAATTTGTGCCTCGGTTTGCTCCATCCATGGCACCTTCTTGTAGTTGCAGTGCAGTGTGATGTCACTATCACTCATCAGGTCGATGCTATACGTACTTCATCATCAGCAAGTAAGCGAGCGTCAACTCGGCCAGTCGGACCCTCCCATCTCTTA
Source organism: Calonectria multiphialidica (assembly GCA_020623665.1). NCBI lineage: Eukaryota > Fungi > Ascomycota > Sordariomycetes > Hypocreales > Nectriaceae > Calonectria > Calonectria multiphialidica. The sequence goes on from JAHVYC010000145.1 coordinate 53,253, forward strand.
AATCCGGAAGCTGAGTTCATCCTGTGACACAACCTCAATTCGCATCCTACCGTGCTCTCTTGCGCTGTTTTCCGCTTAGTATTCTTATCATCTTCTCCGTCGCGGAGGCTTTCGGCTTGCTCTATATCGAATTCGAGGTGAGTTTCCATCCTCCTACGGACCAATTGACATCCCCAAACACTCACCTATATTTCCTCTTTTTGCTAGTCACACACAAATACCCATTGCCAAACTCCCGCAATGTCGCCCTTGCACCCGCCTCAGAACTCGCTTCCTCCGCCTATTTATAGTGGTGGTCGAACTCCCTACCAGGCTCGCCCCGAGCTTTACAGCGCCTACTCCATCGTTGATGATGCCAAGGACAAGGCCAAGAATCTCAGCGACGAGGCCGCCCGCGAAGTTGAAAAAGCAAGCTCCAGGGCCCAACGCAAGGCCGGCAAGATCGAGCTCTATTCTGGACAGTATTATGCTGCTTGCACATTTGGCGGGCTGATGGCTTGCGTGAGTTTGCAAATTTGCAACCCTTTTCGGCAACGACTATGGATAAACATTGTCACGATATTGGTATTAATTATCCCCCCAGGGTCTTACCCATGCCGCTGTAACTCCCCTGGATCTCGTCAAAACCCGTCGCCAGGTCGACTCGAAATTGTACACGAGCAACTTCCAGGCCTGGGGCAAAATCTACCGTGCCGAAGGCATCAGGGGCATCTTCACTGGCTGGAGCCCGACTCTTTTCGGATACAGTGCCCAGGGCGCTTTCAAGTATGGTTGGTATGAGTATTTCAAGAAGACATATTCGGATATGGCAGGCCAGGAGGCTGCGTACAAATATAAGACCAGCCTGTACTTGGCCGCTTCCGCTTCCGCAGAGTTTCTCGCCGACATTGCTCTCTGTCCTTTCGAGGCCGTCAAAGTTCGAATGCAAGGTTCAATCCCGAACCCATACCGTGGCACCCTGCACGGCATCAGCACTGTCGTTGGTAAGGAGGGTGTGGCCGGCTTGTATAAGGGTCTGTATCCGCTGTGGGGTCGTCAGATCCCGTATACCATGATGAAGTTTGCCTCATTTGAGACGATTGTCGAGATGATATACGATCGCCTTCCAGGGAAGAAAGATGATTATGGCAAGGCTGCCCAAACAGGTGTCTCATTTACGGGTGGATATTTGGCTGGTATTCTGTGTGCTATCGTGTCTCACCCCGCCGACGTCATGGTGAGCAAACTCAATGCCTACCGAGAGCCAGGCGAGGCGTTTGGCGGCGCCATGAGCCGCATCTACAAGGACATTGGCTTTTCTGGCTTGTGGAATGGACTTCCTGTGCGAATCGTCATGATTGGCACTCTGACCGGCCTTCAGTGGATGATATATGTAAGTCAACTTATCATGGCCATTCTCGCCCAAGAAGCAACGTCTCCCATGTGCACATTTCAGGATCCTGACATTTTCAAATAGGACTACTTCAAAATTTTTATGGGCTTTCCCACTACAGGCGGCGCTCCACCACCCGCCGAGAAGAAGTGAAGGGAAATATCGAAGGCCAGATAGGCCAGAGGAACCTTTCATTTGTTGAATGCACCGTTTTACTAGGCGAAGTTTCCTGCCAGCCTCGTACCCAGAACAGAGTTTTGCAGAAGTATGGGGTCAGATACCAAGGGAGAAACACGTATAATCTACCTACCTATTGTGGTTTGCTTGTTTCCTTGAAGAGAACGTCACGATCAAAAGTGCCAACAGTCATGATAACAATGCGGGTCCGGCCGGGATTAAACCACGGATTTTCGGGCATAATTCAGATATCAATCAATCCCGAGCCCTCCGGGCTATTTGTCAGAACCCCATTTCCTAGAGGATAGCCCGTAATAGCTGGCATCGAGTTAAAATAGTTGCTGGGTCGAAACCCGCAATTTCCCGCTCCAGGTTTGGGAAGAGCCCGCTTGGGCTTGGCTCGGCATTGCTGTGAATAATCGAGCGGCAGACTCGGGAGAGCCCGCAAGGGGATACCCATGTTTTGCAGCGACTGCAGCCACATCGATTCGGCAAGCAGCTGGTGCATGTTTCACCACTCTTCGTAAGATCGGCTGCGGTTTTCGTCATAATCACCCTCCTGTCAGCTCGAGATAACCAAATTCTGGATCTAGTCTCATGGGCACCATGTATCCTCATCTTTCCGTTAAGGTACAGAGGAAGGCATCCGACAAGACATAAACAAGCAGATTGTTTTCTTTTTTGACTCTCTGATATAGCTGGTTGTAGGAGAGCGCTAGGAAAGAGAGGAAAGGCTGATGGATCAAGAGGGAAATGTGTATATACCACTCCCAGGATCATCGGCTAGATTTTGTTCACAAACGACTGAATCTTGAAACTGAGTCGACGCAGTGGCATGCTTGATCATTGTGTCTGCAACAACAGCTCGGCCACCAATTATTGGACTGTTCTTTTTTGGGGGGTGGGGGCACAAGACTGATAAATGTTATCTGTGAAATGTCGAGGTTTCTGGTCTATTTTCAAAGACGGCCTCCGAGTTTCCGCGTGTGTCTAAACGGTGTGCCCTCAACGTAATACATCGGTCACCGAAAACGGATGATTTTCGTCATGGCACAGGAAGGCGGGGAAGCCAGTCGCGCTTGCGTGGGTTTAAGCGGGTGCGATAATCAGGTGGTGTGCGAAAGGGGAGAGCGAGCCTGCGCTAACGCACATGACGTTGTTCCAGAACAATGCCAGATGGGCTCCCTGCGGGAACAGAGCAAAAAAGCAAGCATGCAACAATTATAGCGCAAGTCTGCAGGACAAGAGACTTTGGTGCATAACGCCCTGGGAGGCGCCACGCATAACGGGCCCAGTTCACCGACGCCATCGCATCGAAAGGCGGGGCTGGAGCTCGCTTCACTTGGGGAAATCGCTGGCTTGGTTCTGGTCGGTGAAGTTAGCAACGCCGAACCGCCTGGAAAATGGCGCGCCATGCCGGCTGGCATCAATTAGGAACAGGTCATATGGGAGGATCAAGACCTGTCGATGAGCGAGATCGATGAGTCGGATTTCCAGCCACGAGACCTGGAGCCACGCGACAGCGACAATGTCGAAAAAAAGGATATACGGAGTGTCGGGCAGGCGGGCAGGCGGAATGCCAGCCAGGGTGTGCCTCTGACCATGTTTGGAGATATGCGAAGGCGTAGATGGACTTGACAACGGACCGACTAGGGCGCGGGAGGATGCGTGTGATAGGATACCGCCCTCGCGGTTGGGAACCTGGAGCCAAGTGATTGGTGATGTGGGCAGGTAATGCGGACGGAGTGCGCGAAGCAACCCCACACTATGTCGCCATGTCGCATCATGTTGGGCGGAGAGGGATGGTGAGCAGAGGCGGGGAATGGACCATATAGGTGAGGCATAACACTGCCGTCCCAGTGGGATTCGATGGTGAGTGGTATGCGCTAGAATGCTGCATCGACCTCACATCTGGATCGAACACACGGAATTGGGAGACCATCTCATGACATGTCGCGAGCGTAGGATAAGCCAAAAAGAAGGGTTCGATGTATTCCCTGGAGGCTCCTGGGTTCTCGTTGCCCTTGACGAGCCGCACACCGACCTGGCCTGTTGAGGAATATGGATAAGGCCCAGAACAGTGGTCAACTGCCTACTCGGGTACGAAGACCTAGTTCATGGGCGTCAGAAGCGGCTTGACGTACAGTACAGCTGGGGATGCAAGGACCAGGATGATACGGGGTCTACTTCCCTAGATGGTGTGCCTGGCCGCGACCTTACTTGACTGGGGCCTCGATGAGGGCCACACGTTCGCCTTGCCTTTTTGGTACAAACTGGGTGTCTTTCCCTGGCGCACCCGATGCTGGCGAGAGTTCCCGAGGCCAGCCTGACAACATGAGCAAGTTTTGAAATATTGAAAGAAATGGGATAAAACAAAGTAAAAGAAACAGAAAATTTGTTTGCCCAGTCCTGTTGTCCTGGGCCGCGGCGTGCTCGGTACAGTTAGCTGTCGTGAACTGAGCAAACAACGCTCCCAGTTGTGTGCCCTCCAACACAGTAGAAAGACCCTGGACGATCGATGCTCTTCTCTGGGGGATCTCCAGCGTTAGGGGTTTTGAGTTTTTAGTACTGTGCCTGTGGTTTGCTGAACTCGACCACAGCTGCATCCCCGATCGACAGAGCTCGGTTTCGTAGCCAGCGACAATTCGTACATTGAGATCATCAACGGAGATAGCTTATGTCCACTACTATTACGAGAAAGGGCGGACGAAGACACGTGCCGCCTTGGGTCTTCTTTCCAGTGGCATCCGCACCAATTTCGTTGAGAGAATGTATCCGAGTTGACATCCAAAGGACTGCCGTGCCGCAACGGCGGTCTTGGCTAGATCCAACCGTCGCATGGTCGAGAGTCGTCCCTGCCTGATTCCCGGCTAAAGTCAGCCCCCCCCGACGCCTTCGGCAGCCTAAGATTCTAAATCCATCATCGCTTGGCTGCCAACATGTGGCGCCGTTGGTTGCGTGTTGTGAGAGGTGCAGTTTGACTCGTGCAGTGATGTTACCTTGCCTACTCGGGGTAGACAGATTCATCAGCCGTCGGGTCCAGTTTCCAGTAGTTAGTACATGTGGTCCCGATTCCAACTCGGCGGTGCATGCGACAGAGAGGTAGGCTTAAACAGTATCCTCTTTTTTTTCCGTGGAAGCGCCACGGAGTTTTGGTGAGACGAGTCGACGCCTCCTCCTGTAAGATGACGGATGGGCGTGTGATGCGTGACGGCAAAAAAGTGCTCCCCATTGACGGACTGGGGATTGCCGAATTGGTATGTCACTTGCAAAACGTCCATGCCAGCAACCAACTCGGCAAGCACCGTCCTGAAGGAACCCTTCAGACGCAGCACAACCGAACCTCTCTCACGTTGCGTTGGTGCGTCTCAATTCGGTCTCATTCGTCAACTCAGAAACCTGTCAATAACTGCAGCGGTGCCTCTAGCCGCTGCTACTGCAACTTAGCACGTACGGCTACGGTGCGGTTCCTGCTGATGGCTGCTTTCTTGCAAGCATCATATCAGGTTCGTCCAATCCTGCTCTTCTCCCCATGCCCTGACCCATCCATGCTTAACACCCTGCCCGGCCGCGTCTCTCCCCCTCAGGCCTTGGGCTGCTCGCATCCATGCCGCTGCCTCGTGGCCAGGCCTCTCAAACCTCACAGTTGAGTGTCTAACCGGCCAATGGGTTCATCGCCCGCCCGGGCCTGATGGAACCACCGCCCGACGACCTTCCCAGACGTATCCATCCTGAACCATCACGGCGCCCCCCACCACACCACTCATCTCCACTCTTGACCTTCTCCGCTCAGGCGCTCCACCTGCGAGTTTCCTCGACTGGAGAGCTCCCTCCACTAGCTAGCACACTCACAAGTCCGGCTGCTTGGATTACGCTGCCAAGAGCCAAAGGTACAGTCTTGGGCTTTCCCTGTCCTGGGTAACTAATTGTGTCTTTTTTTTTCTCCTCTGGGCTCCTTTTTTTGTTGGGTCCTCCCACGCCTGGGCTCGGGACTCGGTACAATCTCTGTCCGCCTCGTGCACACAACGTTGAACCAGGAGCTTAGTGCAATCGATCCTCCTCATCGCTCTCCTCTAGCCGCCACCCCAGACAGAGCCTGGGGAGGGTTCTCTTGTCGGGGCGGCCCACCATTATCCACTCCTCGCTGGGGTCTGTCCGGGCAAACTGGGGTCGGCGTCTCCCATTGCGTCGTCCATGGGAGCACGCTGCAGCCCACACTGCAACTGCAGCATCCCCCGTCCCAGAGGCAGGAAGTAGAGAGGCAGGTTTCTTGCCGGATCTCAAATGGTAGTTTCGTGGGACCGAGTCCGAGCACGGCTGCAGCTTCTGTTGCTCCCGAGCCTGCGATGCTATGGCCACCCCTAAATCGGCCAATATCGTCCGAAACCAACACACTTTTGTTTTTCCCAAAAATAAGATACGGGTCTCTGCTTTGCCTCGCTCTGCACCGCCTTGCCTGGCCACAGGGGCACCACGCCTTGCTCCCCAATTCTTCATCCCGGGTCCAGGCGTGGGCGGAGGTACCTATGCGTTGCGCTAAGCGGAGGCAGGTACAGAGTCTGCCACCACCACACCAACTGTAACACCCACTATTCCCAGTAGTCTCCCTCCCCCCGGCCCCCCCCAAAGCCCCCTCCTCCCCCAGGTTCGAGCCTGGAGTCCTGGACAGTCCAAAGCAGGCCATCGCTCGCGCTCCCGCCACCACCTACGCACACCTACCTACTACATCAGCCTGCGACCTTTAGCTCTCTTCTCTTTTGCGCATCTCCCTCCTTGTTCTTCTCTCCCTCCAACATTTCCTCCTCCCGCTCTACTCACTTCGAAACGTCCGACCGTCGCCGAATCCCTCTCTTTCCTCGACTTCGTTCTCTCTCGCCGCCGCCCACCTTTTACCATTAGCCCGTTCCAGCGCCCATCGCGTCCCACGCCACGCTCTCCGCCACTGGCAATCCAGCGACCGAACCACTTCGCATTGTGGTGCCCCCCAGACCTGCGTACACGATTCTTCTTCGCAATCCGCCGTCGACTCGCCCTCGCATGAAGCCTATCCTCAATTGCGACCATTCCCACTGAGCTGGTGCTGTCCAGCCTCTGTGGTCGGCCGTCCGACTCCATCCCCAGCTCGGTTCGGGTTCCCGCTGTCAACCCCGACAACACCCCGACCACGCCGAAATGGCCGGCTTTTTCAACAAGATCAAGGGCTCTGGCACGGTACGTCGCCACCCCCTCCCCCATCCCTCTCCCCTCTAGAAGCTCGCGACCACCATGGCCGATTTCGAACGTCCCTATTCTCTCGCGCACCGTCTTGCGACCATTGCTAACAAAATGCCGCTTCGTTGACAGGCCTCGACAGCACCATCCAAAGATGCCTTGGCTAAGAAGAAGGAGGAGCCTGTGCTCGACCTCACCCCTCTAGAAAAGATGCTGCAGAATTCCGGTCCTTTACGAGATGACGGCACCGACAGATTCTTTGGCCTTGAAAACGTATGTCCCCACCACGCTGCTCCAATCGTCATGAGTATTGTTGACCTGACTTGTCGCTTAGTTTGGAAATACATGGTATGACGTCCGAGGCGTGTACCACCTCTGCCAGCCTACTGACCCAGCATCTAGTTACTGCAACTCCATCGTGCAAGCGCTATTCTATTCAGATTCTTTTCGCGAGAACGTTATAAACTACCCATCCCACTCCCCCTCCGATACCCCGAACGGCACCCGCCCCAAAGTCAACGTCACGATCAGACCCCCTCCGCCTCCAAACCCCGCGACACAGCCCCCTGGAAAGCAAAAGGGGCTAAGCACAGCTCAGGTGATCAAGCAACGGCAAGCTATGAACCAACAGCTGCCCGGCCAAGTTGGTGTTCGCCCAGAAGACAAGCCTGACACTCCCGAATACAAAAAAAAGCAGGCCATGCTGAAGGGACCTATCCTGGAGTTGGCACAAGAAAATGCGGCAGCGCACGGGATGGAAGAGTGCACATTCACAGGCCTCAAGGATATTTTCCTGGCTCTTCTTGAAAGCAGTACCCGGACGGGGGTCTTGAGCCCTCAGCGATTTCTAGAGATATTCAAGCGCGACAACGAAATGTTTCGAAACTCAATGCATCAGGATGCGCACGAATTCTACGGCCTCGTGCTGAACGATGTCATCACTAATGTCGAGGCCGCCGCTCGAAAAATGCAACTTCAAGTTGACGACGGGCTGAAGAGGTCTGTCGAAAATGCTCTGGGATCCGCCCTGGTAAATGGCACAGGTGCCCAAACACCAGGGACTGGATGGGTCCATGACATTTTTGAAGGCGTGTTGACCTCAGAAACTAAATGTTTGACATGCGAGACTGCATCACAGCGTGATGAGACATTCCTAGATCTTTCAATTGATTTAGAAGAACACTCATCTGTTACATCTTGCTTGCGCAAGTTTTCGGCCGAGGAAATGCTCTGTGAGCGAAACAAGTTTCACTGCGACCACTGCGGCGGTCTCCAGGAGGCGGAGAAGCGAATGAAGGTGAAACGGTTGCCCAAGGTCCTCACCCTGCATCTAAAGCGTTTCAAGTACACCGAGGACTACAGCCGATTACAGAAACTCTTCCATCGTGTCGTATATCCCTACCACCTCCGTATGTTTAACACGACCGAGGACGCAGCAGACCCGGATCGCTTGTATGAGTTATATGCGGTGGTGGTGCACATAGGCGGAAATGCCTACCATGGTCACTATGTATCCATCATCAAGACCAAAGACCGCGGTTGGGTTTTGTTTGATGACGAAATGGTTGAGCCCGTGGACAAGCATTTCGTGCGCAACTTCTTTGGTGACAAGCCCGGGATGGCCACTGCTTATGTTCTCTTTTACCAAGAAACGACCTTTGAGAAGGTCAGAGAGGAGCAGGAAAGAGAAGGCATGGAGGAGGTCAAGCTCGCCAATGAAGCGGCCAACCTTGCCCAGGACAACAGTGATAAGTCGGATTCGGTGCCCCTAAAGAGGCAGATGACACAGCCCACTTCTCCCATTCACGAACAAGAGCCAATGCTTGGCCTAGCCCACGCGACCACGGCACCTACGGTACCATCAACGATACCGGTCATTCCAGAGACTCCGGTTCCCCCAGTTCCAGCTCCAGTAGCAAATGGGCTCCGAAGGACCGAGACGTCAAAGGAGGATGCGAAGACGAAAGAAGAGAAGAAGCGCGAGAAGAAACAGCGCGAGGCAGCGGAAAAGGCAGAGAAACAAGCCGAAAAGGAACGAGAGAAGGAGAAAGAGAAGCAGGCCAAGCTGGACGAAAAGAAACGACGAGATGACCAGGTCAGGGCCATACAAGCGCGACGAAATGAGCAAGACGAACTCCAAAAGGTCCTCGAGGCCAGCAAGAAGACTGCGGCAATCGAAGATGATCAGAGGAAGAAAGAAAACGGCACGAGTCACTCGAGCTTCCTGGACCGGTCAAAACGCGGCAGCAAATCAATGTCCAAGAAGAGCTTCAGCCTCTTCCACCACAAGGACAAAGGCACAGCCCAGGCTCTCAACGGCTCGCAAAATGGCGACAGCCAAGACAAGCACGAGAAACTCAAGGACCGACTCAGCTTTGGACTTGGGCGGAAAAAGAGCGCCAACGTCCTTTCATCAACATAGTTAATTCATAAGGAAACGCCCGGCATATTGGAAGGGGGTAAGTGAATGTTTGTCATGTATGGTCTGGCTTTGATTTGTATGGATGATGGATGGTGGGATATATATTTGCAATGATTTTTGTGGTCTTTTTTTTTACCGCATTGTGCGGGCAAAACCGGGGATGGGAGCACACAGCATCAGAAAGCGCATTGTTGTTGGCTTATTCCCTTCTTGTAACCATTTTTGTTGCCAGAAGATATAGTTGCGGGGTGGCCATATGCCTTTTTTTTTTTTTAACACATCATCTTGGGAGTCAGGGCATGGAAGATGACTTCTGGCTTTGGGACGAATGTGATACGCTAGGGACAGAGCGGATGGCCGAATTCATCGTTTGGAGCAATATTCCTCCCTAATAAGCACCTGTGTGCTGCTGCGTCACTGAAGGTGGCTGTATTTTATATAGCAAAAACCCTTGGGCCAAGCGTCGCGTGCTGCTTGCTTGAAGATGTGAATGAAAATAGCGGCCAGAACTTGGCCCTGCGTCTTTCTCATTTCTGCTCCATAAGCTATAAAGCCATGCCACAAACCAACTGGTAAAAACCCGTGCACCGCTAGCCGTAAATCATTCCATTATGCAACGCCGAAAATGCCTAAAGGTACATTGGCCGTGTCTTTTTCGGTCTTCCAAATCCATGCTGCCTGATGCCAACGCCACGCTTAACCCAGAATAAGCTCGTAGAGGATGATGGCTCCATTGAAGAATATCAAAGGCACTGTATCGTAAAAAATCATACCGTTAGTGATTTTGCGATTACGCAAAGATCGACCGAGATGCAAAAAGGAGAGCGGACGTACTTCTCATGAGGGTTCGCACACTGGCGATCAGGTGGATAACCTTGGCCTTGATGCTGGCATCGGCGCCGGAGCCAAAGGCAGGGTCGTAGGAGGCGGGAGAGAGATTGACTGTAAGCCGCAAACACAAGGCGGGAGAATGTCAGAGTGATTCCTTCAACCATCGGGTTTGCGCCAGGCGCGGGGGGGTGTTGCGGATGGAAAGGGACGAGGGGGAGGGGGAACGTACTGCGAGCGAGGAATCGGTCTTCGGAAAGGATGGCGACAGCGTTAATCAGAAGCTGTTACTGGTGTTATTCAATGGGTTCTCTCGGGCGACAAAGAAGGGGGAGGGGGGGCATGATGGCGGCGGTTCAGCGTACCACAATAACTAGGAAGCGACACACGTTAGCAAAGATAGCTCGAGTCGAAGGGAGGGAGGGAGAGTTTCAGCGAATTCGCATACTGTAGATGAGGTTTCCGAAGAAGAGCATGGTGACCGACGGTGTGTCGTTATGCGACACAAGCAGACAGGGTGGACAGAGGGCGCGGCGTCGGGAGTTGCGGGTGCGAAAAGTGGTTGTGAGAGGCCGTCGATGACATGTGGTAACAACTATTCCCTTTGGCCCTCTGGCGGCGACAGCATGGCGGCTACGTATGGGCGTCCCCACGGGGGGGCGTGTGGGTTGCGCAGGCCAGCGCGCGCTGGTAGGTCGCGGGGGATTGGTTGAGCCGATCCGACGACGCTGGCCTTTGGGTGGGAGAAAAGAGTGCACGGCGCACGGCGGGCGGCGCACACACCCCCCCCCCCCCAGGGAGTTTGCTCAGTTGGTTTCAGAGCGTGGGCGCCGTTTGTGCCAAGGAGACAGCTTACACGTAAGTAAACTCAACGACGACGTACGGAGAAGCGACGCTGCTCGTCTTCTGCTCCACGTTTGTTTTTAGGACCCCCCCCCCCCGGACGGCACGAAATGCGCGAGGTCGAATTGGCTTTTCGCTTATTGTATTGATTTTCATTCTACAGCGTGCTCTTGATTGATATTCAAGCCGTCACACGGCACTACGCAGCTGGGCTCATTCATGCAGAGCTAGGTGCTCTCACTCACTCATCATAAACACGTCTCATGAGTGCAGCAATATCAACCGCCAAAATGAAGTCTCTAGGTAAGTTCCTCGCTATCACAACCAATTATTTCCTCCAGGCTAACGCGACGACTTCCCCCCAAGACCTTCTGCTCAGCACCCTCCTCTTCACGGTGCCCCTGGTGCACCTCGTGGCGGCCCCCTACACCAAGGTCGAGGAGTCGTTCAACATGCAGGCCGCTCATGACATCCTGGTCTACGGCACCCCAACCAGCGGCGACGTTTATGAACGCCTCTCCCACACCTACGACCACTTCACCTTCCCCGGCGCCGTGCCGCGCACCTTTCTCGGCGCCGTCCTCCTCGCCGGCTTCGGTCAGCCCATTGTGAGCCTCGTCGGCTTCCAGCACGCCCAGTTCGTCGTCAGGGCCCTCCTGGGCTCCGCCAACGCCCTAGCCCTCCTCATCATGAGCAGGAACCTCCGGAGGGCCTTTGGGAGAGGCGTTGCCAACTGGTGGCTTGTCATGATGGTCAGCCAGTTTCACATCAACTTCTATCTGACCCGGACCTTGCCCAACATGTACGCCTTTGGCTTGAGTAAGTCGGCAAATGCCATTTCTATTTCATTGAAACAATCCGTACAATACTAAAACAGACATCAGCAACCCTCGCCTCTGCTTTTCTTCTTCCCCAGGCAAACCCTCGCAGGGCCTTTGTCCGCCAGAAGCAGTCCCTCGCCCTTCTCGTCCTGGCTGGAGCCATCTTCCGCTCCGAGATTGCCATTCTCCTCGCCACGACGACGCTGTACCTCCTCGTCACTCGCCGTGTCAGCCTTCTCTCCATCATCCCTGTCGGCATCGGGTCCTTCCTGGGCGCCCTCTTCATCTCCGTGCCCATTGATTGCTACTTTTGGCAGAAGCCCCTCTGGCCTGAGCTCGCCGGCTTCTACTTCAACGCCGTCCTGGGCTCCTCGTCCGAATGGGGCGTCTCTTCCTGGCACTACTACTTCACCTCTGCTCTGCCGCGCCTTCTGCTGAACCCCCTTGCGCCGCTGCTCGTCTTGTTTGCGCTTTTCCAGCCGGCCCTCTCCCGCTCCGTCCAGTCCCTCATCGTGCCCAACGTGCTCTTCGTCGCCATCTACTCCATCCAGCCGCACAAGGAGGCCCGCTTCATCTTCTACGTCGTCCCGTCCCTGACCGCGGCCGCCGCTCTCGGCGCAAACTACATCTCCTCCCGCGCCTCCAAGTCCTTCCTCTACGGCGCCGCCGCCCTCGTCCTCGCCCTCTCCGTCCTCGGCTCCTTCGCCGCGAGCCTCGGCATGCTCTTCATCTCCTCCCTCAACTACCCCGGCGGCGAGGCCCTCTCGCACTTCCATGCCGTCGCCCGCGACGACCCCGCGCCCGTCGTCAAGGTCCACACGGACGTCCTGACCTGCATGACCGGCCTGACCCTCTTCGGCCAGAACCCGCACGGCCTCCCCGTCGCCCTCAGCAACCCGGAGGAGACCTCCGACGGGCCCGCCATCGTCTTTGACAAGTCCGAGGTCTCGCACCAGTACGAGTGGCCGACGTTCTGGCAGCGCTTCGACTACGCGCTCATGGAGGATGCGTCCAAGGTCCACGGCCGCTGGCAGGTCATGGGCGTCATTCAGGGGTACAATGGCATCGAGCTGCTGAAGCCAGGCAGCCAGCCGGCAGGCCAGACCGACCCGGAAACAGGCGGCAAGATTGTTGGAGCAGGCGCCAGAATCGCCTCGATTCGAGACTTTGTGCGGAAATACACAGGTGGGTGGTGGATTGGGCCACGAATGTCGCCTCGGATTCACATCCTCAAGCAGGACCGGTCATTTTATCACTAGATAGAGTCGAGCTCTCACATGCAGTGCCATCTGGGAAGCGTCATGTACCATCACTTGTAAAAATTACTACCAACTTTTGATTTTTTTGGTCTGTGCCTCTTGTCTGCATTTGCATGAGGTTAAGAGATACAACGCTACACATAATCTCCAAAAGTCACCCCAGCCATCCATCCGTCCATCCATCCGTCCGTCCATCCACCCATCCATCCATCCATCCATCCACCCATCCATCCACGTTCCCAAAACGCAAAGCCACACCAAAACACGAAAGATAAAAAAAACCGTTACCAGTAACAAAAAAGTAAAAAAAAAAACAGGATTCGAATGTTGGGGAGAGACCTCCCAGGCCATCATCCCCGTTGCTTCCCACAGCCCAACGCCACGTAGTGTCTCCTATGCGTGCCCGTCCAGAAGAGTAGTTCGGTCCCGGCCAAAAGTTTCTGGATCCATAAACAACAACACCTGACAGACATCCGTCAAAATGAAAAGGGCGACCAAGAACAACCGGCCATAAAGACATAGAGTACAGCCAAACCGGCACTCAGCAATCAAATTCCACGGAGTAAACTCCTCATCCATTCCATTCAAGTATCTCATTCGTCCGTTTGCTCATCCTGCTATTTCTGGCGAGTAAATCGAGCCAAAACTGTTCTGTTGAATCCTTTGCCATCTAGGCTGTATTGCAAATGCAAGCTGATTCGGATTATATCGAGGTGCCGAGGTTTAACGTATTCTGTGAACGTTCCAGGGGCCCAAAATTATGCCCATGAAGACGAGTTGTTATTAAGAGCGTCTTTACTCCTGCTCTGTCTCACTTCCTTCGGTCTCGGATTCGACCTCTTCCGCCTCGCCGTATTCCGATTCATCGCTGGAAGTGCTTGGCAAATTGCCGTATTTCTGCTTATACTTCTCGAGTTGCTTGTGCTGGTTAAGGAAATGGTCTAATATCGAAGACATGGGGCCGGCGAGGTCGTCAAGAGCACCAAATACTCCGCCACCAACAGCAAGATGCCGCATTGCCAAGGTTGAGATGCAAGTCTAACGCAACTGTCAGTAGAATTCAAAATACCAGGGGCCGCTGACCACATACCTCTATCCGGCTGACTTGGTGCTCCATAAAGTTCATCAAAAACCTATCAGTGATTTCGTTGCCCTGTCCCTTGATCTTCTCGAGCAATTCCGTCTCGGGTGGCTGAAGGCCGGGGCCGTTGACACCCTCCAGGCTGCTGCACAGCATCTCCAGGCGCAAACTCACGCGCCAAAGCGTCCAGATCATATCGGGGTCAAAAATGAGCTCGCCTGATCCTGAAAGAGGTGCTGGCTTCTCTGCGCCGTCCTCGCGCTGTTGGTGCGTCTCGATTCGACCAGCCAGAGCATGTGGGTAGAGCGAGTAGACTACCTCGGGATTCTCGAGGCCCTTGAGTTTCCTCTCACCCATCTCCTTGACCTCAAAACCTTGTGACGTAAGAGATCTGAGGTCCTTTCGAATCGTGGTCGCGAAGCTCCCATCATCAAAAGTATCTTCGGAGGCCGGTGCATTGCGGTCGTTATCTTGATAATTCTCCAGGCATCTCTGAATTTCAGAGATGAAGTCGGTTGAGACGGTGATCTGCCCACCATCCGCCACAGCCGAGATTCGCGCTGCCTTGTTCACCATGGGGCCGAAGTAATCCATTCGGCGAGTAACAGGATCTGTCTCGCTCACACAGTCACCAAAGTGAATGCCCATACGTACCGACAATCCCTTAAAGATGAGGGTATTATCCTTATCGAATATAGGCTGGCAGTGAACAGAATTTAACACTTCCGACGGCCAGTTGACATCCAAAAGTGACATCTGAACAGCAAAGGTCCAGAGCAATGCGGATGTGGCAGTGGGGAAAGACACCATGAAAGCATCACCTTCAGTCTTGACTTCGTATCCTCCAATTCGACGAAGCTGTCGACGCATGACCTCGTTGTGGAGCTTAATGGCAGATCGCATTGCGCTCGGGTGCATCTCCCACAAATTGGTAGAGTTTTTAATATCGGTAAAGACGATCGAGACATTACCGGTTGGTGCAGGAATCTCAGCCTCGAGTCGATCAAGTGAAGAATCGAGAACACCTCCTTTACCTTTGCGACCTCTTCGGGTGATGAGAACCTGGGCAGCATCGGGAATTCCAGACGGGTACAGAGACATGCTGGCACCGCGATGAAGTCTGGAACGTTCAACTCTCCTCTTCAAGTCAGCGACACTGATCATCATGACCATTATCTTGCTCGAGGCGCCGTAAGCGATTGCGAGATCACGGAGCTTCTGCGCTGCTCGCATGAGGTCCTGACGTTCTGCCCTTGCAATATCGGTCACCAGGCCTGGAGACAGATATTCCCAGAGTTCTCGGGTGGCAAGCAGAATGATATCATCTTGTTCTCGAATGGTAAAGTTGCTCACGTATGGAGCGGCTTGCACGGCCGGCATGAGATCGACATAACCGAAGGCCCTCGACACCTGGAGAAGATCATTCAGTTTTCCCTGGCGAGACACCCACCCTCCAGCTTCACGAATTCTCGTGCGCTCAGCAGGTTCAGCTGGATCATGCTTCCGGGTCAGCATCTTATGTGTGCCATCATTCTGGATCAGCATCGCCTGAGCATCGCCAATGTTGGCCACGTAGAGTTCTGTGCTCTGTAGGTATACAACGGTGGCAACACCTCCCGAGTTAAGATCCTCCTTCGTAAGAATAACTGGTTGACCAGAGCCTCTGTGTGTCTTCTGCGGTCGCTCTTCCGAGTGCTGATAGGCGATTGTAACAAGGTCCTTATTCAGACCCAAGAAGGCGCGTCGCAGAGCATCGGCCGGCGTCTCACCTGACTGGGTCTTCAGAGCTTTAAGCTCAAGAGCAAAGATATGACCAAAGTTTTCATGGAGATACTTGGCAATCTTGGACCCTCCAGTGGACAAAGCCTGTCCATCAAACAGACCCAGGAGCATTTCCGTCTCCGAAGAATTGAATCTGGGTACTACGAGGTCAATAGTCGACAAGTGTTCGTGCTTTCCCATTGTATCTGCCATTCCATACGGGAGATGTCCTGCTAGAGAACCAGAGGTACGGACACGGCGGTCTTCGCTCTGATCAGGAATGCTGGGCTGGGTAAGTGTGACATCCATCAGACCCAGTACACGCAGGTTCAACAAACGACTGAAATCGGTGTACTCCTCCCGATTGACCGCACCGGGTCCGCTGGGAACTGCCGTCTGCTTGATTTCCAGCCGCTTGTTACCAGAGAGGTTAAGATATCTGAGGTTGGGGTTGAGGTTCCAGTTCCAATCGTAGGGCACATTGGAGATGTTGTACTTGAGATAGTTGCCTCCACAGTCCAAGACCGCCAGGTTCTTTGCCCGCGATATGTCTGCAGGCAGATTAGTAAATCTGTTGCCGTTGATGTACAGCGCCTGGAGGAGACTGGACTCTTCCAAGTCATCAGCTGGCAGTGTGGTCAGGGCGTTTCCTGACAGGTAAAGCTCAACGAGCTGTGGCCAGCTCTTAATAGAGCGCTGTGGCATATCACTGATTTCGTCATTGTATGCCAAGTTGAGGACTCTCAGTTCTGCCAGAAGAGTAATCTGGTCAAACACATCGTCGTCCAGGCGGTTATCAGCCAAGTACAGGTTTCGTAAGGATCCCGCAAAAGTGTTCGTCATGCGAGCTACGAGCCCAGAATCCTTTCGATTGTTGGTTGACGCTGTCGTAGACCTTGACACAACCGACGTTTTACGGCCACCTTTGCCGTACACGGACACAACTGAACTCTTCCGGTCGTTAAGTGGAGACGGGCCAACGCTGAGGAGAGTGCTCGAGTTTTGGCTAGGCCTTCGCTCATCGGAAAGTTCTTCTGAGCTGGCTGTCGCCGAGAGAGAGCCCAGTGTTGGAGCTCTGCCGTTCATTGATGGAGGAGGTTGCGAATCATCACCAGGGGCTCTGGGCGGTCTCGACGCCGGCTTGGGGAAGTGTTCAAGGACATTAGAAGAGGCATTGAACGTCTCCAACTTATTAGCCCACCAGAGCTCCATGGGCAACTTAGAGATGTTATTGCCCCGAACATTCAACACCCGCAGTTCGGAAAGACATCCGATTTGGGCTGGGAGTTCACCGACGGAGTTGTTTGCAATGCTGAAGTGTTCCAGTTTGCTCAGGGAGCCAATTTCCTGGGGCAAAGAGACGAAATAGTTCTTGTCCAGGTTCAAATGCTCCAGATTCATCACATTGTTAAACGAGGAATCGATGCTGGCAAGCTGAGCATTGGAAAGATTCAGAGTCTTAAGCGTCGGCACTGGTTCCACTATCTCAAACTTGTTGAGTGGGTTCGAATTCAGTTTCAGCTGACGGAGCGCCTCAAACTGGCCTACAAAAGCAGAGATGCAGTTATGATCGGCAGAGAGAATCTCCAACTTGGGTAGTTCCGAGATGGTGTCGATCTTGTTGATGCTGTTGTACTTGATGTCAAGTTCGCGCAGCATGATAAGCTGGCCAAAAGATGGGGGGACACTGTGCGTGAGCCTATTATTGGTGATGAGCAGCTTCTCTAGGTTTTTAAGATTTCCGATCTCATCTGGTAGAGAGGCAATGGCGTTGAAACTGAGATCGAGGTCGACGAGACTCTCCAAATCGCAGAGAAACGAGGGAAACTTGTCAAGAAAGTTGGAAGAGATATTCAGAGAACGCAGGGCTTTGAACGCGCCAAAGTCTGGGGGCAATTGCTTCAGGCGGTTGTTGGCCAGGTTCAGTTTCAGCAGGCCGGTCAGTGTCTCGAGCTCGGCATGCTCCAACTGCTCCAGCCGGTTATTAGCGACATCCAAGTATGTCAATTTGCCGGCTCGGCCCAAACTAGGTGGTAGCTTTCTGGCTTCATTGTTGTTGAATTTGATGTCTCGAAGGTGTTTACAGGATTGGATAAAGTCGCGAGGGACGTCCAGTGATAGGTTGCGGGAAAGATTGAGGGAGATAATCTCCGGGGCCTTGGAGTAGAGGGAGATGGGAATAGTGATGAGATTCCGGCCCGACAGGTCAACATAGTTGAGCTTCTGTGCACGAGCTAAGCCCATGTCAGTTGTCTTTGCATGGAAATCGCTTTCCCGAGCGGACAAAAACATGAAGCGACATAGGTAGCTATTGTCCTCTCGTCCGAGGTCTTCTATGCGGTCCTTCTCTTCATATCCGACCTGTTGCAGTAAACGCTTTTGCATCAACAGCGGTCGCTCTGGGGGCATAAGAACGCGAATAAGATCATGCTTCTTCATGATGATGTGATAGTTCTCCAGGCCATCGACGACGTACGTCTTCTTGATGACTTGGGAGATGACGTCAGTGACGCTGGAATCCAATTGCATCGAGTGGGTTGAAAAGGTTCCATCTGAACGAAAGATTCGGATGCAGTACGGTGCGGCCTTCTCGTCCGCTCGGGGAGGACTGCCAATCTCATCCATGTCAGGCCCGTGGTACGAATTGTCCTCGGTATTCCTTCTCACAGCCCAACTGTCTGGGGCATCCCATTGTCCCTTGGGCTGTACTGAGATTATGGAGTCGGCCCGGTCCATTTCAATGGTGTTGACATGGCTGATGTCCACGGGCGCCGCCAGCTGTGGAGGCTTCATCAGGATACCCTCCATGTCGTTAAGGTTGGTATCAAGCGTGAAGACGCCGCCGGGGTCATTGCGGTCGGTAGGGCCAATTGCATCTTCAACGAATTCCATCGGTCGGGCAGGTCGAGTCTTCTTGGCGAAAGGGAACTTGTTGTTGAAGGTTGCCCCGCGCTGGGTGCCGGGGCGCCCATCGTCGCCGTAGTCCAGTACGTACTGGCTTTGAGGGAATGCCGAGGGCGACAGTTCTGGCTGATACAAGTTCGATTTTGATGACTTGGTTTGGAGGGACTTGGTTGACTGTGGCAGGTCACGGAGCTTCGCAGTGTCGTCCTTGTCCTTGTGATGCCGTCGGAATCGGCCCAGGATACCACGCTTCTGCTGGTGATGACCTGGCGATGTCTGTCCATCGACTTGGCTCTGCTTGGAGCTGAAAGTCGGCCCGGCGCTTCTGTTGCTAGGCGTCGGGCTCTGCCCTCTCGATCTAGTAGAATACATGGCGGCAGTTGCACCTCCTCGGTCTCGATGCAGCTGGCTTCCGATGGCTGTGTCTTCCCTGCTGATGGTAGGCCTCAGGGTTCGGGGATCTTCATTGCTCTTGTTATGTCGGTGATGGTGGTGCCCGTGGGCGAAAGAATGGCCAGAGCGTGCCGATGATGAAGTTTTGGGAGGGATTTGTGAGGAAGAGTCGGACACGTATCGTTCTCGATCGGGCCCGGTCAAGATGTCTCGAACGGGAGCTTCGCCAAGTCGTGCGATATCCTGCAAGTGTAAGGTTAGCGAGGCAGCTCCCCGTGGCAGGGAGCGGAGGAAAGGACTCGGGAGCGGAGGCTGTGCGGCCGGAACTCTGTGGAGGGAGGAATGGGGTGGCGGTGGGTATCATCGGGAATGGAAACTGGGCAACACATAGCTAACGCACATTGGTATCCTGATACAAAAACGGCACTACTTCTGGGTCGGGAACCGGTGTTCTTGGTCTAGAGGATGAGGGAGATGCGTCCCGTGTATGATCCGTGGCATTGGAGTAGTTGCGATCCCGTTGAGTGGGGCGGCTGTGACTGTATGAGCGTTGACGCTGGTCCTTGCCCATGAACGAAGTGGGTAGGCTGCTCTCGGAGCTATCGCGACCAGGGAATTCCTCGCCAAAGAAGCCTTGAAGTTTCCGGAAACCGCCACGAGTCGCGCTGGTCTTGGAACCCGTGCTGCTCGCCGTAAGAATACTGGCGGCCGACGGCCGACGGCCATCATTGTAGTAGGCGGCATCGGGGGATTCTTGCGGCCCGGGCGCGCTGCCGCTTCGAGCATTGGCGGACGGGTAGCCGGGCGAGAGCTGGGAAGCGAGAGACAGGTTGTCGCTGGAGTCGTTGAAGAAGCTGGTCGGCATGGTGGAGGAGGTCGTGGACGAGCCGTTGGAAATCATCCACGGTGCGATGAAGGGACTAGGGCCGGCAGTTGGTGGGTTATGTTGGATCTGGGGGACGCGGGAGGTTTCGAGGACGGCGAGATCGCGGCGGTAGTTTGTGAGGTCGCTCAAGCGACGGTCCTTGTGAGCGACATTGGAACCGCTGCGATTAGAGAAGGAAGGGGCAGTTGGTGAGACTTGATGATCATCGGCGGACGACCTGAAAGGCGGGAGAAGACAGGGTTAGAGCGACATGGCGACTGAGGCGAGGCGACGAAGGCGACGGCGGCGGCAGGGAGGCGCGACGACGCTTGGCGGGCGGACATTGGGGACTCACCAGTGGTTCACAGCTCCATTGTCGTCGCTAAGGCGAGAGGGCGGCGGGCGGCGGCGTGAATTCGGGGACGTCGAGTTGTTGGAGGTTGAAGAAGTAGGCGAATGCTCTGCGTCGGCCGATGTCTGGGTGGGAAGAGCAGGCCTCACGGTGACTGCGGAGTGGGCACTGTCGGTGCTTGAGCTCGTGATGGAGCTGATGCGGTTACCGGCCTCATTTCTAGTCATTGTCGCCAGGGCGTCGATGGCGTATATGGCAAAGACCCTAGGCCATAAGGCGTAGTGGGCTAGACAAGCATTCGCGAACAGTCGGTCGAGAAGCGGGTTGAGTCGAGTTGCGTCGCGGACGGGACTTTCACGTCATGTCTCAGAGGAGCGAGAGACTATGTGGGATGGGGATGGGATGGCCCTGTCTGTCGGTATCGTGGACGTATGTACTGCGTACGATGTTGGTAGATTCTATTAACCTGGTGAATGGGGGGGCGTGTGGGTAGGCGGGCTCCGGAGCTCTGGGCTCTAGCTCTGGAGAGAGGTCTGTGTATGCGTCTGTGTGGATATCGGGGCCTTGGTTTGATGCGAAGCGGACGTTTTGGCGCTGGAGAGACGGCGCCTTGCTGGGTTCGTCTGCGCAGCACCAGCATGGAATTAATTGACGACGATGATACTGATGCTGGCCAGGCCCATTTGGCTGGACTTTTGGCGCTACGACGGGGCGATGACTGGGGTGACGGGGCACATCTGCTGGGCTGGTTGGCCGGCTGAGATGAGCGGTACTTGTGCGTACGCAGTACGTATTCCGTGTAATGAGGTAGACTTGAATGAGGTCTGGTCACATCGGCGGGGGGGGGGGCGTGGGTGGTCGGTCCCAGGTGGGAGTGGGATGCTTTAGACCACTTAACCTACCTATCACCTCTGGTCAAATCATCAATCAATGTTGCTGCTTCAAGCAATTAGGTCGCTGGGGACGGGATTCTTGTCCCAGCGGGCATGCGCAGGTCTGGTCTTGTTCTCCTCCCTGCTCATAATCCACAGTCCGCCGGCGGATTGCAATTGTGCCGTATTTCAACCATAACAAGACCATCTTTCAGCCCCAGTCTCACTCGTGCAGCATCGAGGCGCTCCTGGTCCAACTCTCCACCAACGACGGGAGCCATGCACCGAGCGAGCTCCTCCCCTCAGCACCCTCCGGTCCCCCTCTGGGCGATCCCGCCGCCGTTGCCCAATGCCCAGTGCTCATGGCCAGGGCCCCCGTTGGGCGGGCCACTTGCGGCGCTCCACTGAGGGCCACCCTGAGGAGGCCATGCTGGGGGGCCATGCCGGGGACGGGATATTCATCGGACGCTCTGTGGCCTAGACTAGGGGGGGCACGCCTGGGGAAAAGCAAGTGACCACAGCATCAGGTACCCTCTAGCCTCTAGTCAGGGTACTCGGTGGGGAGTCCAGTGTTTCCCGCTCTGCTAACGCGGCCAGGGCTAGCCTCTGCTCTGTCGCTGGCTACCAGCAGTGGTTGTATTTTGCTGGTGTCCCTGTTTTGTTTTTTCCATCCGCCTCCAGTTTGCAAACCACCATCAGCGCTGTACCCGACTTGATATGGCTGAAAGCTGACGCGCCGCCTATTGTCTCACTTGCTTCTTGTCATCGCCACTGTCTCGCAAGCCTCTCTCATTCGATCCCTTGCACTTGATCGCCTCCGGCTGCGCGCTATTTCCCGATGGCGAGACGGACTAGCAAGTAGCAGACGACAAGTGCAGTGGCACTGGGACTGCGAGTCTCAAGGAAAGCCTTAGCAAAAAAGCCACACCAGAATTCGCTTCCACATCGCATTCAACGGCACAACTCGGGCTCTGCCACGTTCAGCAGAGGTGACATGCCGAGTGTAGTCTCTGGCGAGTGTGGGAATCCGCCTTCCATGCAAACCAGGTTCGCAATGCACCTTTTTCCGCGGCTGCTCCCTCTTTTTTTTTTTTTTTTCTGGTCTCCTTCTTCTTTCTCTCGGTTCTTCATGCTCTGTTTTTACCTTTGCTCCCGGGCGGATCATGCCCACTCAATCACCAACCAAGCCCTTTGCAGTCCACAAATGGGTCACCAACACGCCCAGGAGACACATGTAGTTGCTTTTTTTTTCAGACCAGGCATGCACCAGCTAGTTTCCGGCCCCCCTCAGCACAGGTCCCTAGTCGTCCGTGACCCATACTCTAAGTGGACAACACTTGGCAAACCTCGCTACAAGATGCAGTCCTTCCAACCAAACCCCCAGGCCTCCCTCCTCCTCCTCTTTATCTCTGTTGGCCTGTATTGTTGAGAGAAAAAAATTATTTCTCGTGCTGCCGTGCCGCCCGGCCCGAGGCATCGCTCAATTAGACTTTTCCAGCATCCCAATGCTGGTCATATCGGATCCGAGTCAAATGCTGGCCATGTACGCGTTCGCTGGCCGGCAGTCGCTTTTCCCCCGTGGCAACTTAAGTAAAACATGACAGACGGACATGGGTGTAGGGATGTGTAACACAGGGCATGCTAGGCACGGCGGCAGACAGAGCCGCTCGTTTGGACTCTCACCCTCGCTCTTGGCTCTGAAGCACGGTCAAAACGTCAACACGTCCCAGTCGGCCCGCCGTAATCGCTACTTCGGCCCCGAAACCCGCACCCTGGATCCCGCATCGCACATGCCTGTGACCAGGCCTGACATGAGGTAACCGTGCCTGTGTTACGGATTCTATGCCGAAACGGTGCACAGCTCCAGGTTGAACAAGCGAATGCCGCATGACCATGGCCGTGCTTATTGTTTGCTTGTGCTTATATCCTTGCTTTTTCGGCATGGTCATTCATTGTCTTTCTGTTCAGCACCAGGCTTTATTCTTGTTTTTTTTCTCTCTCTTATTGTTTTTCTTTCTTCTTCCTTTTATTTCGTTTCTTTTTTTTTCTTTCCATCGCCTGCCGCTTTCGATCGCCCTTAGTGCTGTCTGATGTAGCCTGTCATGTTCCAGGAGCGATCTGTGCTCCTTGCTTCTCCACGGAACCCACGGCGGCAGATGCTTGCACGGATCCGATTGTGGCATCCAGCAGCGCCTCCTAGTCTGACCACTGATATCTGAGGCGGCTAAGTAGAAGGCTGATTGGCGACGAAAGCTGCTGCCTTGGCCAGTGAGCTACTTCGGTTTTTCCCCCGAATGATCATCCACCAGCATCAAGCACGCACCACCAACCCCCCGCGATGGGTTTGTTCACTGCATGCTGTAATTACACGAGTACCGCCAACTCAGTGCTAAACTCGGAGCGAACCCCAACACAAATGCAGACATGACTCCCCCTTCCCCAATAAAAAAATTTTAGAGAAAAATAAGAGACGGCATGTCTCGAATCAGCTCAGACTTGCATGCTTCACCGTCTTTCGATTCTTGTACGTCTGAAACGGTATTCAGAGCTTGAAACTCAACCCAGGTGGGGCTCCTCTGCCTTGTTACCCCATCTGGGGTCGGATATGCACCATTTGGGAACTGCGAAGACAGCAACTTACTCGGCCACCCTGCAAGGCGACATTTGGCGAGATATGCTGCCAACCCCCGATTTTCTCCACGAGGGACGGCACGGTGGGTTGGATGACGCCATTGGATACGACAAACCCTATTCATGACATCAAAAGAAGGTATTTTGGCAGTGCGAGGCTCGGCGGCTCTTATCATGGCCCCGAGTTGAGAGCTTGTCAGGCAGGCACTTGGTGATCTAGATCTTCCAACAAGGTATAGCCCTACCCCCAACAAAAAAATCAGTCATTTCTTCTCATTCCAGCCGTAAACTTTGAATTCCGATTCTGTAGATCGATAATTTCCCTAAGCCGGCGATGTGACCCCTCACCGGGCTTAGCGGTAATTTAATTAGAGCCATCTCCTTGCCTGTCATGCTGACATGCACTATCAGCAACTGTCATTGAGAATAGCACGATATTCTCCACAGCATACTGTCGCGGTGGCGGCCTAGTGACTCGTACTCACTCCTCCAAAATCCTTCTTCATATAGCAAACCTTGGATCTCATCTTAACTGGGTTGTCAATTCCCCACAAGCCGAGAAATCTGATGTTGAGCAGACACATGACATGGTGCGTCCCCACCCTGGACGGAACTTGTATCCAAGCCCGCAAGGGCGAAAATCCCACGAAACATGTCCTTGCGGTGAATGCAGTGTTTGCAAACCAAATATTCTAAGAATAGACGTATTTTAATTACTCTGCAATTATGTTTATTTTCATTTTGGTCGTTACGTCTGCCATTTGAGAACACCTGTTCTTTATTGCAACGTAGCAAAAACCATCCGTCAGATTGCCCAGGATGGCAAAATGGCGGACATAGTGGAGGTAGAGTTCTAGACAGCAGAAAAAAGCGTGGTGGTGGAAGCAAAAGGGAAAAAAAAAAAAAGACCAAATCGGAGGCGGTTGCATCCCCAAGGAGCCGCTTGTTTGTTCAACACATCTGTGAGACAAGCCCATCCTTGTCCAACCTCTCAAATGCAGAGACGAGACAAGGAGTGCCCGGGCTTTTCAATCATCCGACCAGCACCACCGCGTCTTCCCAGAGGCAACCAGAGGGGTCGTGCACGCATCGTTACATCTCACTCATCCTGGCTTGGCCCAAAAATGCGAAAACAGGTTGAGTGATGGAAAAGAGTAATCGACTTCCGTCAGCGCCCGACGGTCCGGCGGGGAACAGGTGTTGGAGATGGAGCCGAGTCACGCATTCATTGATAAGTAACTGGCAATTGCGCCGTCGACAAGTGAGGGCCCAGAAAACGACAACTCACGATCTGCGAAATCTCCGGAAAATACTCCGTGACGACCTATTAGTATCGAGACGCCGCTGAGATCGTCTCACAATGTCCCACTCCTCTGAGCTATTTCCCAAGGTCCAAAGGACTCGCCGTGACGAAACCGCCTCCACCAGCGGCCTTCTAGCAACCCCACGAGCCCCGCCAATTCGACGAGCCCCCGCCAGCTCGTTGGTCGTTTGTGCAAATCGAGCAAGTCATTCCGTTGCGTGACCGCCGCCGTTCTGACACACAGACGCTAGCTGTACCGTCCTGGACAGGAAGCCTGCAATTGCGAGAGGTCGGGCTATTGGTAAAAAGGAAAAAAAAGAGAGGAAAAAAATAAAAGACAGCGACACAGAAAAAAGAAAAAGGTGACACAAGCGAGACATCCATTTCGCAAAAAAACAAAGGAAAAAAAAAAAAGAACAAAGCACCTGTGCCGTATCTCGCTTCAGCCTATTGTGTGTGTGTTTCTTTGGTGTACCCATCCATCAACGTGCCACGACAGCCCAGCCACTGACAACCCGTTGTGTTGAGACAAGATCAACCCGGAAGCCCACGCCTGTGCAGAAAAAAACAATGAGTGCGCCGGTCAAACAGCACCGGGCCTGGTGGAAGGAAAGCTCGGTGTACCAGGTGTACCCGGCTTCATTCCAGGATTCCACCGGCTCGGGAACGGGAGATCTGAAGGGAATCATCTCCCGGGTCGACTATCTCAAGAACCTCGGCGTCGATATTGTATGGCTGTCCCCCATCTTTGACAGCCCCCAGATTGACATGGTACGTGAGAGCTATGGCTTTGCGAGGGAGAAAGGCTCGCCATTGGCTAACTTGCCGCCTCTCAGGGATATGATATCAGCGACTACTACTCAATTTACCCCCCATACGGAGATGTCAGCGATGTAGACACTCTCAGAGACAAGCTCCACGAGCGTGGCATGAAGCTAGTCCTCGATCTGGTCATGAACCACACCAGCGATCAGCACGAGTGGTTCAAAGAGTCTCGCAAGTCCAAGGACAACCCCTACCGCGACTGGTACGTCTGGAAGCCTGCCAAATACGATGCGGCCGGCAACCGGCAACCGCCCAACAACTGGACGGGCCACTTCCAAGGTAAGCCACTTCCCCTACATTCCCTCCCCCCCCCTCCCCCCCGATCTCAGCTCCGTAGCGTTGATACATGGCTGACGCTTTCCGGATAGGGAGTGTGTGGGAATACGATGAGACGACAGATGAGTACTATCTGCACCTCTTCTGCAAGGAGCAACCAGATCTCAACTGGGAGAACCCAAAGGTCCGCGCCAAGGTCCACGAGGTGATGCGCTTCTGGCTGGATCGCGGCGCGGATGGCTTCCGAATGGATGTCATCAACTTCGTGAGCAAGAATCTTGCATTCCCCGACTCAAACAAGACCGTACTAGCTGGGACTGAGTACTACGCCTGTGGTCCCAGGCTCCACGAATATCTCAAGGAGATTGGTGACATCCTCAAGGAGTACGACGCATTTAGCGTCGGTGAGATGCCATGCGTCCACGACGAGAAGGAGGTGATAGGAGCCGTGGCCATGGACCGTGGCGAGCTAAGCATGATTTTCCACTTTGAGCTGTGAGACGACGATCCCCAACCAGCAGTAACCCAGTTGACTTGTCGAGTTTGCTAACTATTCCCTTCTAGTATGGACATTGACCATGGAGAAAGGGGCAAGTTCTCACCCGGTCAATGGCCGTTGTCCAAGCTCAAGGACATCACCAACAAGTGGCAACGGTTCATGATCGACAACGACGGCTGGAACGCCTTGTACCTCGAGAACCACGACCAGCCGCGAGCCGTCAGTCGTTTCGTGCACGACGACCCAGCGAACCGGGCCGCAAGCGCCAAGCTGATCGCCGTCTTCCTTGGCTTCCAGTCCGGCACACCGTTTATCTACCAGGGACAGGAGATCGGCATGACCAACCTGCCAAAGGACTGGGGCATGGAGGAGTACCAAGACATCGACTGTCTCGAACACTGGAAGTGAGTTGCCCCCATAAACGTCTTCACATGACTCTCCTCCTCCTCTTCTTCTTCCTTGCGCAAAGGTTAAGAGGACTGACTTGCGGCGGAATACAGGCTCTTCAAGGACACGGCTGACGCGGCCACCCTGGACTCCCTCAAGCGGGAATACCAGCTCAAGTCCCGCGACAACGCTCGCACGCCGATGCAGTGGGACGCCTCTGAGAACGCCGGTTTCACATCGGGTGCCAAGCCGTGGATGCGCGTCAACGACAACTACCGCGAGATCAACGCGGCTTCCCAGGTAGATGACCCCAAGTCGGTGTACACCAACTACCGCAACGTCCTCGACACCCGCAAGGCCCACAAGGATATCTTTGTGTACGGCGACTTCCAGCTGGTTGACGAGGCCAACGACAAGGTCTTTGCGTACAAGCGCGTGGCCCAGAACGGGGACGCGGCCCTGATTGTTTGCAACTTTGCGGCCACGCCTGTCGAGTGGAAGATGCCAGCAAAGGTCAGAGAGGTTCTGATTAGCCCCAACGGCAGGACTGTTGAGGCTCTGAACTCTGAGGTTATCGAGCTTGCTCCCTGCGAGTCGTTTGCGGCTCTTCTATAAACTAATAGATACAAGACACAATTGAATGATGAGAATCTGTTTGCATGAATGAATGAATGTCGTATTGCTGTACACGTGCCGCTCTCTATTTGACAGCCCATCAGGGCGAAGTGCTGTCTGAACCAAGTAGGAACAACGCCCTCGCTACATCAATGTATACCATCCTCCGCTGTTCTATGATAACTCCATCTATACGGTTGTTACACTTCCTCGTTGATCATTTCGCCGACTGTCTTGCTCTCTTCCAATATAGTACGAGCCTCCGTAACCGACACCTTCATATCTTCCTGGATCAATCGTACAGCCAGCTCTGCCACCAAAACAGATTCGATAAATGCAGCTGACCCACGGCCGGCAATCACTCGGTCGCTCACGGCCTTTTCCTTCAACAGGTCACTAAACTCACCGACAAGATAGTCACACATGAGGTTGAAGCCACGCGGCCCGTAGTAACCTGGATTTAGGTTGTCCTCCTTCTTGAGATTACGAGCCTTGCCCGTCTCGATCTTGTCAGCTAGGATGGAGCGGAAGTGAGACGGCTCGCCCCGTACCACTTTCAGGAGGTGTTCATGGTGATCCTCAAATCGGGTTTGGAGGTTGGGCCACGAGATATCAGTGGGATATTTCCTTTCGCGCCAAGTGTCCATGGCCGTCTGTCTCTTGTGTTTCCGACAGAATCTGCTCTGCAACCTCACGTCCATCCGTCTGCCCTTGGCAAATTCTTTCAAAAGAGTATCTGATACAACATCGCCACACCAAGGACACTCTGTCGTAGTTGCTGCCTTGGGTTTTTCACTCTCTTTAGCATTGGCTTTTGCATCCTCTGTCGCCGATCGGGAACCGCCTATGTCATCAATGTCGGACAGGTCCGACAAATCAGAAAGGTCTGACAAGGGAGGAATGGGGCTTTTCGATGGACTTTTTGATGGCTCATCAGTTCCTTGGCTTTCTTGACTGAAACTGAAGGCCGGGAGGTCCGCAGGTACCAAGAATTTGGCACGTTTCTCTGGCGGTGGTTTGTTCTGTTTCCAGATATTACCCCTGTTTTTTCGTTTTAAGCCTTGCGGAGCCGTCTGCCGCAAGGTGCGATTGCGCACTGGGGGAGACTCTGAAGCGCTCCCCGAATCGTCCCCATCCCGCGCGTGCTTAACGAACTTGGCAGGTGGGCCTTTGGATGGCGACTCAAGCATGGGGTCTGAAGGGGCCCGGAACTTGGCCTTGACAGATCTCTTTGGACTATCCAAGGAGTCTGGAGCTTTTAATTTGGCTCTTGTACCAGGCACGGCTATGATATTGTTAATGGAGTTTTAGGGACAGGGTATGCTGAATGAACCTTTTGTTTGCGACTCCTGAGAACTGCCATATTTCTGCCCATATTTTGTCTTGACGGATTGCTTCTTCGTGAACCCATGTTCATTTGTGAGGTGCTCCGCCGAACTTGAGAACGAATTAGACGACTTTGGCATCTTCAGGACAGACTCTTCTTCGCCTAGCTTGCGCCGTCTAGTGCCGGAAGATGCGACGTCTCCGGCATTGTCAGTCACTGGGGCCTTTCGATTAGAATACCGCTCATTTCTTGTTCCCCTCTCGCGGGACCGGTTTCCCGAGATGGTAAATTTTGTTTGCTTGATTGCTCCTCGAGATGTCTGCTCGGATTCAGAACTGGAGGAGCCATTAGGAGACGGGGCAGAGCCATGGTGAAGGGACTGGGCTCCTTTTGAAACCGTTGTTATTCCATCATCTTCATCGGCACTGGACATGGGTTCGGCATCGTCGGCCACCTTCTGTTCCAGTTTGATTCTCTCCTTATTGTTCACTCTGCTCAGAAGTGGTTGAGGTCGCTGGGTATTGGCCAGGCCCACCCTTCTCGAAGCCATATCTTATTGACCTGCGACTATCCGTCCAAGCATATGTCGAGATGCGGCCTTAACGGCAAGATGTTGTGCAACCCTCCTCAATATGCAGGCGGCCGCATGCAGGCGCCAGTCCTGGGAACACTGCAATTGACGGAGAAGTGTGGACAGGCCGCCCCCTGCGGAGAAGTGCACTCTGCCAGATGCCAGCGCGGGCCAACCGTCAAATAAATGGAAGAAGGCTTGATTTTCTGAACCAAAGTATCCTGCACTGCAACTGTGGACGTCAATGGCTTCTTCCGGCTGTCGGGTCTGGTTGGTGCATGTGCGGCAGATGCAACGGTAGCTTCCCGGAACGCGTCGCTGGACGCGCTCGGCAATATGGCTGTGGAGTTCCCCCGCCTCTCTCCACTGGACGGTGAATTAACGCTACTGACAGGCCGCCCCGATACCTGGGCTCTTTCTTTAGTGCCTGAAGGCCGCTGAGACCCCCTGGAGATCGGGCCATCACACTCCGTGTTGCGACGACGTCTGGCTGTTGCTCTGGCCATCCGGCTTCCACTTCCCTTTGTCTGGAATTCCCACCGCCGCCTGGTTAGTCCGGGACTCTCCTCTCCGTTTAAAACATTGCGCAGGCTCGCTCCAGGTAGTAGACAATGGCTCTCAACCGGAAATACGCCGCATTGCCAGATCTGGTGAGCTCCATCAAAAGGACAAATTATTCGCTGCTCCTGACCGTCCATCCAGGATTCTGCTCCGGACATCTACGAAACCCCCGAGCTCACAGACGATAACTCGACGGTTCCTGTATTTCTACCAGATCTATTCGCATTCGAACATCTTCTCACAGAGGCTCCAGACTACCGCGGCACGCACCCAATCCGATGACGAGTTTTATGACATCGAGGACGACAGCGCTGGAATCTCGCGATCACGCCTGCGAATAAACGAGGCTCGCTCCCGCTTCCTGCCATCAAACGTCAATGCAAGCGAAGTAGATTTCTCGGATCGGGTTGATGGGAAGCGCAAATCCTACAAGGCATCGAGCCGCCGACAGCGCATCTTGCAGGACGGGACCCAGGAGCTGGGCGACCTCTCCGATGACGATGACGACGAGAGCCTGGAACGCCGGATCGCCCGCCTCCAACGAGAGGTTGCTGAAGCCAAGGACGAATACGCCAAGCGAAAGGCCGCAGCCTCAGAAAAGCCGGACGACGATTCCGCGACCAGCGACGACAGACTGGTCGCCCTCAGCCAGGTTCTTGATGAGATCTCCAAGCCCAGCGGCACACGGCCCACTCCCCAGCTGCCAACATCGCGGGCCGCAACTGGACAAGAAGGGCCCTCTATAATCCCCGATGGAGAAAATGCCACATACACCGTCACTTACGCGCCTACATACGAGCAAAGTCACGCCCTTGCCAAGGCCGCTGACTTCGACCGCCGGCTTGTCATGTTGGAAAGGGGACTGGGAATCAGCTCCTCACTGATGCCGGAGGCCGATGCTAACGGACTCCCTCGGGCAATCCTTCCCACTCTTGACGCTATGAACAAACAAATATCCACTCTGGCTCAGGCCTCAACTGCCAATCTTGACGCTATAAGCCGCCGAGTGCGAACTCTCGCCTCTGAGCAGGACAAGCTGAATGACTCTCGAGAAAAGGCCAAGGCCCTCCGAGAGGAGCTCGGCCGACATGCCCCTTCTCCTCCCTCAGAGGAATCAGAGCAAGAGGCCAAGATCAATGCACTCTACGGCATCTTGCCCACCATTGAAAGCCTTACCCCTATTCTTCCACCTCTGCTGGACCGACTGCGGTCTTTGAGAGCAATCCACGCGGACGCGGCCACGGCCAGCGAGACTCTGGATCGTATTGAGCAAGAGCAGGCAGAAATGACCGCAGAGCTGAAGCAGTGGAACGAGGGCCTCGAGATTATTGAAGAGGCCATGAAGGAGAACGCGGCCACTATTGAGAGCAACAAGACGGTCATGGAGGGCTGGGTGAAGGATCTTGAGGAGCGTGTGATGAAACTGTCATGATGAAGAATTACATAGATGCACAGATACCCTATTGAAAGCTTTTGGCCTGCAATTATAATTTTCATTCCTGGTGATGAGTTGCTCACCGGAGTTGATCGTCCCCTGTTGTTCTATTCCCCAGCCATCACATGAAAACAAACACCTGCAGCCTGACGTTTTCGCATTTCCTAGTCGCACCGCCACTGTGGCTGGAATTTAGGCATCCTTGGAGCCTAGTCGGCGGGGCCGGAACAACGTTGTCCCAACAAACCATCTGGGCTTCGGCTGCGGTAGTGGGGTAAGGGCTTTGGCGCACGAAAACCCTGACAAACTCACCAAAAAAAGTTGTCCCAATCAAGCCTCATTCTCCAGCTCACGTCCGCGACCACCGAACAGTCCACATCTTCTCACAGTACGTCGCCGCCCTCGATCTCTTCAACTACGCAACACTCACCGCTCACACTCTTCCCCAGGTCGCAAAAATGGATTCTTCCAAGACCCCCGTCAAGCTCGTTAAGGTCACCCGAGTCCTCGGCCGAACCGGTGCGTCCCCCTCGATAAATTCCCAGTTGTCCCAATGAGAAGCAAAAAAAATAAAAATAAAGACAATTGGCATTCGACGAAGACACGAAGACAAATGGACCTAACAATTTACTAGGTTCTCGTGGTGGTGTCACCCAGGTCCGCGTCGAGTTCATGGACGACCAGACCCGATCCATTATCCGAAACGTCAAGGGCCCAGGTACGATACACACAGAAAAAGCCGACTCCTCTCCATTCCAGCTCGACCGAATATTAGGCTAAGCAACCTGGTGTGAATCTGCGGTGCTAACTCGATTTTTCTCTGCACAGTTCGTGAGGACGACATTCTCTGCCTGCTCGAGTCCGAGCGTGAGGCTCGACGACTTCGATAAGCGTTGTGTTCAAGGAGTAAAGGGGCTTGGACGGTGGACGACGGATGGTCTTTGCATGCTAAGGCGGGCGCGCCTTGTATTGGGACATTGCCTGGGGCTGCGTCACCCGCACCTCAGTTTCATTTGTTAGAGGAGTCACGGATCTGGCATTGCGAATCCCAGAACAATTCTTCTGCAGCATGGAATCCGACCACGAAAAGTGATTTTTTTGACCTTCAGGTCTCGCCCGAGTATCATACAGCTCTTCGATCACAATCGATGCAGGTTTCACGATCACGATATCACGTCTACCGTCTTCGCCTTTTTTTTTTCTGTCTCTTATTTTTTTTCCTGATCCTGTCTGACATTGTGAACTGCCATGGCCAAAGTCCACATCGATCCCTGTCGTTATTTCCAGTCACGTGAACACTCACTTCTTCAAATTGAGCGGGGCGATTTCACAGCAATTTCTTCTCTTTTACTCACTCAAGCAGAAGCTGGCTTCTTTTCTGAAGCTTCAATCACCCTTTTGGTAAGTCAATTTTTTTTCTTTTTCGCCTTCAATCGTTTGGTATGATGTTTTAATAGCATGTATTACCTGAAATACACATTGATGTACCTTTTTATCACCAAGATCTCTGACCGAACCTCAACTTTTCTATCTTTTTTTGATCCTCAATCTGCACATGGGACTCGAGGCTAACAAAAACAAAAGTGCCACTACAGAACTCCCGACGCAGCGATGTCATCGGCCCCTAAGCCCCCTCCCGGACACTTCAATATCCTTTACTTTGCCGGTGCTAGTTCCTTCACTGGCAAGGACCATGAAGCCCTTCCCGCGACCCTGCCCTTACGGAGTCTCTTTGCCGAGCTGGAGTCGAGGTATCCTGGGATCCAAGCAAAGATCCTCGACTCCTGCCTCGTTACTGTCAACCTTGACTATGTAGACGTTTCTAGTGAAGAGGGCGCTGGTGATGTCGTTCTCCAGGAAGCAGATGAGGTGGCAATTATCCCACCTGTGAGCTCTGGCTAAGGCGTTGTTGGGCATGTCGAATTCCATGATTGTTGGCCAATACGTTCCCGTCAATCTCACCCTTGGTTATGTATCCAAGCCGTAGTTGTAGCGAGATCTCTCTGGTCTCAGGCAGATGCCTCATCCTTACGCCCCATTCTCGTGAGGTTCGTCAACCCAGCTCCCCGGCAAGAGCGGCTCTTGCTCCGGGTCTTGGAAGAGTAGTCTCCTCTGCCAGCGTCGCCTGAACCGCCGCCACCATGTCGGGTGTCGCTTATTGAAGCGGCGCAGGCGTTGAACGCCGATCACGACGCCAACGATCAACGCAATAAGCGCGACAGTAGATACGATTGACACGATGGATGTCAGTGTCGTAATGGTTGACGCGTGACACCCAAACGGCCGCGTCCGGATTTCCCACCGCTCAGCCTGGTCTGGGCAAATGTGCCTGTCATACGCCGGCGCCAGTGCCGGAATGGCATGTGAATTGGGGACACAGCTTGAGGACTACATGCACATTGATGAAATGAGCACCGGGTCAAATGGGGCGTGAGACGAAGGGAGGGTGCAAGGAATTGCGACGTACAAACGGACACCAGCTACAGCGTGCAGTATCAAGACATCCGTCACAAGTCTGGCGTGACCAGCATTGCCAGAAGTGTTCATCAAGATCGGTGTTAGTAAGGTTGGCCTGATAAGCCCGGATCTCACTGGAGGAGAGATCAGGGGCCTCCATCGCTGCTGCTGGTGCTCGATCGCCAACCAAGGCAGATTTGCGCCAATGTCAAAATGCAGTGATGCCGTTGATACAAGTGATGTGAAGGAGGTTGGGGTTGCTTATGGTGGCCTTCGGAGTTGATCAAACATGTGGCGGCGCATGCACCGCCCCCGCCCCCGCCGCCAGAGTCACCGGACAAAAATTACAAGGATAATTCCACGGCTATTTTGGCAGGCTCAGATATAAAGACTAATTATAATGATATAAAATTAAACGAATGAATGAACAAAACAATTTGTATAAATATAATATTTCTAATTATTTATATAATTATTTTAGCACTTTTATAAGTGAATACATTGAGTATTGGTGTAAAATTGGTGATGCCTCGGAACTTTCGCCGACCTACTGGACTTTCCCATTCATATGTGGCACACTTGTTCGAAAGGCACCCGTAGACCAAATATCGGTTGCATTTCTCCTTCTAGGATACTCATTTTCCCTATAATAATACAATAGTAGCCCAGAACTACACCCTGGGTGAATAAATACATAATGTTCCACCAAGGAACATCAGCAAACCAGTCGCATCAAGGTCAAGGTTGGAAAAAGCTACTTGCGTATATCCACTGTCCACGATAAACCGGGTATTGATAATCTCAAGTCGACATCAGAGCGGCCTACTTTACTAGCCGAGAATTTCGAGCTTGTTTCTTGATATTTTTCATTTCAGCCGTCCTTTTCCTTCCCTGCCCATCAGGGGAGGTGCTCAAAGTCTCAAGCACCAAGCCGGCAAGGAGCCTCCGGATCTGCAACCCCGTTTTTTCGTAGATAAAAGCATTCGTTTTCTCATCGCATGCAGCAGATGTAGCAATATGGAGGCCTCTTAACACGTCGCGGTCCATAATCTCGTTCTCGTCAAGTCTATTGGTAGGAGACGGGGCATTTCTTTGTATAGACGATATTCTTTGTGGAATATTTGGTCGAGCCAGATTACGATTCGAATAACCTCTGGAAAGAAGCTCAATGTGCCGAGGCAATCTAGACAGCTCGAAATCATGGATAGAGCCCTGCCTTGATGGTTTGGCTCCTTTTTTGGAATCCTTACCCCTTCCAGACGACTTGGTTGGCAATTCAGTTACCCATTCAGCGCTGGCTGAACTCCTTCTCTTGTGCTCTGGGGTAGAGACTAGGTCAGACAAGGACTTTGTACTCATTTCAGTGGATAACAAATCCCTTGGTGTTTTGTGCGTAGGCAGGCTCCGGTGGCGCTTCGGGGAGATGTGTATGAACTTATGTTGTCTCAAGTCCCTGAATGACTGAGCTAGCCGTATGCTCTTGCCTGGACCAGCGGGTGGCCTCTTTAAACGACTTCGGTGTCTCAAAAGACTATATTCCCCGATCAAATGGTCGCTATGCGGCGATTGTGTCCTCTGGGCTTGCCCACCCAATCCTATGGGCTTTTGATGAAGATCTGACAGCGATACCGGTCGACACGGTCCTAAGAAGAATGTCGGAAAAGAGGAGTCTCTTCTCAGTGGCTCCCGCTTAACTTGGTCGATAACTTCCTCGCATTTGATGCTGGCACGCGGTTGAGAATGCTCCGGGTATATCACATGAGGGGGTGTGAGACTTGCCCATTCAGGGGCAGAAGTATTCTTGAGTACATTGGCTGTTGTTGGAGTGAAATCTGCACCAATCTGCTGGCTCCTGGTGGTGGGTTTGGAAGTCAAAAGTCGCGGTTGAGACCTTTGCATCAACTGCAAGCAACCCCAGGTTTCTGATCGATGAATCTGTGCAGGGGCACACGGAAGGCATTGGGCTTTAACTGTGTTGTCTTCCGACAGCTGTTGTTGTCGGTCATGGGCAACCCCGCCCATCGTGTGGTCCCTCCATTCACTCGGAACTTTTAGCATATTGGGGGGTTTTTCGGCACTGGAACCAATATAACCATCATCCCCGTCCAATTGTCCAACGCGTGGATGTCTTATAGCACGTCTGGGGAACGGTGTTCGGGCTCGCCTGATCACCCTGGCTCTGCTATGGCGAGAACGAGTCTTGGTTTGCTCCTTGGATGTCACCGCCAACCCAGCTGCTGCAAACTCGGAACGAAAGGGAAGGAGGGCAGATATAGTACGAAGAGTCGCATCTGACCACGTTGGCGTTGATGTGAAGATACGTGGCTTGCCTTTCGCTCCAGAATGGTCCACACATCTCTGAAGTTCCTGGGCGAAACACGCCAACGCTTCTCGTTGACTCGAGGTCCGAGACGAGCTTCTGTAGCCCTGCTCTTCAAAGCCCTGATTGTTTTCGAAATCAGATATTGGAGAATTTCTCGCCGATAGCATGTGTAGTTGCTGTGCAACACTCCGTGCGATTGCTTCTACAAGCAAACCGTCAACTCCAAGCTGCTGGGAGGAGATTGGTGTGTCATGTGCTACATTCGGAATGGCTTCTCCAAGGTTCTGAAATGGGCGGTCTTCAGTCTCAGTGATACGAACACGATGGTGAGCCTTTGCATAATTCGGTTGTCGATGTGGAGGAGCAGAAATGGCCGTGTCGCTTTCTTCCCTCGTAAAGCCGTCGCCATTCCTTATTCGATTATCTTGTTGGGGCCCAGATATTGCAAGTGGTTCAGATAAACGAACGGTTTCGCCAACAGAACTACCGTCATCAACTGGATCACGACGTTGAATATAACACTCGGGAAAATCCAGCTGCGGTATAATCTCAGTGGGCCCCGATGGTTTCCGGGCTTTTGGGCCAACAACTGCGTTTACGGAACGAGCATTGTTCTGTCGGGCGAGGCGGTGGTTGAAAGCATTGGCAGATGCCTGCTGAGCGTTGGGTTGGCTTCGAGTCTTTTGCCTAGGATATTTTGCCCGCCTAGGATATTTAGAGAGGGTAAGTACATGTGGCCGGGGTCGAATTCTCTCAGATGAAGACATTCTCCGGGTCAATGGTGCATCGTAAGAATTGGATAAGCCAGTTCGCGGGGTGGAAATCGATATCGGCGTAGCCATCATGGAAGGGGGGAAGTAGGGCAAGCTTTTCCCAAATGAACAACGACATTCAACGGACACGAAAGGAAGTGGTAGTAGGGTCGGAAGTGTTTAGGTTTGGACAAGAATGTGTAAGAGAACAGGCGCATTGGCGTCGAATATATAGGCATGAGAGGTGAGAGATGAGAGAAGCAGGTTGAACCTTTCCAAGATTGACGTAGGAAGGTGCCAGTGGGCAAGTAAATGCCAGGGCAGAAAACAAAGGAAAATGAGAGCATGACTCCTGAGAGGCCCGCTAGGGTCTAATGTCCTTGATACCCGGTGATGAGTAGACATCGAGCTGGCGGCGACCCTTGCGCAAGAGGAACTCAATGGCGGCAAAATCACGTTTGTCAAGGCTCAGGTTGCGGTCAAACTCGGCCCTGGCAGTTGCTTTAGCTTGGAGCATGGCCACGTTTGGAAATTATGTGCAGTGCATACCTTGCGAACGACTCGAAATGTTGTCTAGTGGCCTGGAAACACATGAGCGTGGGACGGGAGAAGCAGCGCCCTGCCATTGCTGACCTGCGGTTTATTGCGGCTCTCGCGAAGGCAGTGGCGGTAGAGGGCCAGGACCTCTTTTTGCAAGCCAGAATATCGAGCCATTTTGGGAGTTGACAACAAAGTGAGGGTATACTGTTGCGCGGCCTTTTTTTTTCTCTCACTTAATTCTTCGGTCCAAATGAGGTTTACAATGACAGCTACGAATGGAATTTTCGGACTTGGAAAACCGGTGGAGCTCGGCCCTTCGCGTCCAGGCTGACGGAGGGCGAACCACTGCACCATCCAATCATCATCAGTATGCTTGACTTGAAGTTCCAAATTTACTATTAAAACTTGGTCGGGTGCACGAATTTAAAAAATGATGTACTTTGTTTCGTTAATCTGGCAAACAAACGTCCATGGGTATGCCAATGCAGAAATGCCACCATATCATTGGCATATGCAATTCCTCAGCCAACCAGTTTGTCAGCGGCGGGCACACCCCATCTGCGCTGAAGCTATGGCAGCAGGAGCAGTGCGGATCAACAACGATAGTAGTCTTGTAAGCGGCATAACTTTAACCCTAATGGGGGCATGTGGAGGGATTTTGTCTATCGCGTGCCACTTGGTGATTGTTAAAAATAAAAATAAAAATAAAAATAAAAATAAAATTCATTACCGCTATTTGATGGTGGATCATTACATATTTATCTTCTTCGCTGGGTATGCACTGCGGCAGTACAGAATCCACCTCGGAAAGCAACTCGGCTCATGGCGGAAACAAGCCGTCTTCTGCCCGGAACGACCATGCCCCAGCGCATATCGCATATTGGTGGGGAGATCTCAGCGCACCAGCAAACGCCCGACCTAGCGCGTGCGGCGATGCAGATCTCTCCCCCAGGCTGCCACTATCTGAGGGTAGGCTCTGACCTAATATGTACAGTTTGCTAAGCTTGATGCAGTGGGGATCGCTATATTTATAGCGTGTCCGGACGTGACCAGCCCTAAACGGGACCTAAGCAAACATCCGATATGTCCAACTTGCAGGGTGCTGTAAATGGATGCCTCCGCTGATCTGACCAGTGGGCAGCAATCGTCACAGGGATTGATTCATTTACATTGTTTACAGCTCAGCACGCGAGTGCAGGAGGAGTGCAGGGACAGGTGGGTTGCATGCAGGCTTATGCACAATCAGTCTGAATCCATCACCGAATGCTCATCCTTCTCACTTCTCCTCCGACAACTCCAGTCTCGCCTTGTGCCGTTGCTTGTGCCGTTTTTTGTTCCCGTCTTGTTCCGGTGCTGATATCGAGGTTCAGGCTATTGCGACACAGCCCCTCGACAGGCGTTTTCCCCTCCCTGTCCGTTTCCCCGTCCGCTTTTCCCTGTTCGATAGACTGGGCGGATGGCGCTAATATCGAGCTGAGGTCTCCCCCCCTTGCTAAGCTGCAACCCAAACGCAGCCGGGCGAGTGTGTGCGTGACAATGAGCCATGGAGCCCATTGGTTATGTGCGCCTCCAGCGATTCAAGCTGGTCCCCATTCCAAGGCGTCTTTTTCCCCATCGGCGTGCCTCAGCCGTCCGGTGGCCAAAGGCTCAGGGCTGATTCTGTAACGGCTAGCAAACGGCTTGGCTGCTATTGTGCAAGATGTCTTACCCTCTTGGCCGCGTTGAGGACCTGTTCAGTCTTGTGATGCCCTATCCTGCCTAGCCCAGGCCAATTTATGCCATGCTTCCCAAGGTGCCACGCCTTGTTACCACGCTTACAGCACCAGAGCCACTTCCCTTTCAGGCACTGGCTAAACCAAGCGATGTGCCTCCTTGCCCCAGGTACCAGCAAGCCACCCTGTGTTGTCGCTGTCATAGGGACGAACCACTCTCGGCCTTTTGACGCCGCTTTTCGCTCATCTCTTCCCTCTTCTTTTTCTTCCTTTATTCCATCGTTCATCACTTATACATACATCTTGTTCCCGGTCCGTCGTTTTTAGACCCGGCCACTCACTCTTGCTCCATTATTGTCGGCCCCTACATTTATTCTTACGTGCCTGCGAGCCCGGGAGGGCGCCGTTCAGCTCACTCCGTTATCAGCCAATTACACCTCTGTCCGTCCACGGCCATGTCTGGCACGTCCGATGGCAAGAAACCCCAGTTAATGCCGGGCACCTTCAGCCCGGAGGACTTTATAGACTTCTATTCCGATGGCTTTCAAGAACTTGAAAAGATACAGGTTCGATGGAGTGACCGTGACGTTCCAGTGCGTTGGTCCACTAACAACCTCTCTGAAGTCGATGTTACCGACATCGACTGGCATGAGTACAACCCGCCGGCCGTCTTGCGGCGAGCCCCCAACATCACATCCCCGGTTCTCCTCGATGTTCTTTACTCGTCCCTTGAAAATGTGAGGGCGAGGGCTATTGAGCAGCATCGCCAGGAACTTGAGGAAAAAGAGAAGCGCAAGCTCGAGGACGACGCCAAGAAACTTGAAAAGGGCAAGGGCAAGGAGCCGTATCTCCCTATCATCATCATCCCTGAAGACAGGCCTGGGGACAAGCTTGCCTCGGATAATCTATCTCAGCATGAGGACTTGCCTCCGCTCCGTCTCTCCACAACATCTCAGTCTACTTCCACCTTAAATCAGGTTGATACACACGCCAAGCCCAAAAAGCGCCTCATGTTTGCTCTGCACAAGCTGTTCCAGCGCAGCCAAGAAAAGGGCGAGAGCAGTGCCACAGGGTCTGCAATCGAGAGCCTACGTAAGAGATACGACTTCCAAAACAGTAGCGACGATTCGATTCCGAAAAAGTCAGTAATAGAAGAAGACGTGTAAGTGGGAATATGCACTCCACCCTCTAGTTGACTCGCTAACAATGTCTAGGGAATGTGTTTCGTGTCTGGACGACTTCCCACCAAAGCAGATGATCAAAGTACCCTGTCACAGTTATTGCCGCGATTGCTTTGTTCGTCTAATCTCTGCGGCCGTCCAAAACGAACAACAGTGGCCTCCCAAATGCTGTTTAAATCCCATCCCTGTCCAAACCATTGTTCGTGTTATTCCTTCCAACCTGAAGAAGACATTTCAGGAGCGTTCGCAGGAATGGGACATCCCAATTTCTGAGCGCGTCTACTGTTCTCACCAAGGATGTGACCTCTGGGTCAAGCCAAGTTCCATCGACACCAAGAGGCGTCAAGGGGTCTGCTCGAGCCGACATTACACCTGCACCATCTGCCGCGGACCTGGTCACAAGGGGAAGGACTGCGAACGTGATCCAGATATGGAACTCACCAACATTTTAGCCGAGGAAGAAGGTTGGAGGAGGTGCTTCAACTGCAATGCCCTGGTTGAGCATCGTGAGGCATGTCAACATATGACTTGTAGGTGCGGAACTGAGTTTTGCTACGTCTGTGGCGAACGTTGGAAAACTTGCAATTGCACGATGCAGCAGCTCAACGACATCAAAACGGCCGCCGAAAATCGCCGAGAACAGAGGGAGTTCAGAGAACAAGCTGATGCGGAGGAACTACGGAAGATTCTTCTGCAGATCGAAGAATTCGAACGAGAGGAGGCCTTGAAGGCCGAGATTCTTCGACAGGAGCAGGAAAGGTTAGAAGCGGAGCGTCGACAGCGTGAGCTTGAAGAAAGGGCCCGACAAGAAAGTCTTCGCCGCAATGAAGTCGAGCTCAAGTATCAAGAGCTAAGGGTCAGTTTGGACCAATTACATGAGCTGCAGCTCGTCCTCTTTGAGCTTGACCAGGAGCAATTGAGCAACGATCTAATTACAGAGACTAACAAAGCAAAGGACGATCTTGCCAATAAACAAGAAACAGAAAGATTTGATCTCAATACACTTATGGTAACAAAGCTCACGGATAAGGAATTTGCACTCAACAAGGAATTTCAGATCCGCGCAGCAGAGGAGAACGATATCGAGGAAGCATACCATGAGAAATTACAGGAATACTGGCAGGATAAGAAGGATGGCGACGACGAAATCGAAATGGCCATGACGGCGCTGAGAAAACGCATGGATCAAGGGCATCACGCATGGCAGAAGTGGAAGAAGGATGCTCTCCGACGATTTGAGGCCAGTCTCAAAGAAAATCTGGCATTGAAGGAAGAGCTGATGTACAGCGCAAAGTCGCGGCTCGCAGACGCATGCGAGCAAAAGGAGCAAGATTTGCAAAAGCGAAAGGCCGCAGAGAAGAAATGGCTGGAAATGGTTGTTGTCGAAAGGGAGAAGTTGTTGAGTGAATGGGAGGTCCAAGAGGTTGAAGGCGATGCCGACAGCATATTTGCCCCCGATTCCGACAATGGGGGAGAGGAGGGGATCACGGCGTCTTCATAAAGGGGTTTGCTTTTGTAGAATATTATGAAAGGAATGTAAATTTAAGCAATGGGATACTGTTTTTTTGGTTTCTTGGCGAAAAAGGTCCTTGTATCTCTTACTCTTCTTGCTTTGGGTTTTGGTGTTTGAAGGCTCCATTGACATCACGTGGCCACCATAATTCACAAAAACCTCATTTTTTGTATGATTCGTGCCCGATTACGCTACCAGTTTTTCACAGGAAATAGCGCGCCAGCTACGTATATCTTATCTCTACATCCTCAATAAAATATCACCAGAAAAGAACAAACGTCGCCAAAATATTAATTCCCAAACCCAAAAAAATGTCAATCGGTGGGGAGGGCGAGTCTGCCCAGTATGTACATCACTATTTGCTCTAGGGTAGTCGGCTCTGACTCACGACGAGACAGTCCTCTCAAGATATTCGATGTCACCAAGAAGCAGGACCGGTTTTTGTATGCCCTTGCTCCTATGGTTAGATATGGGAAGGTATTTTAGATTTATATATTCCTTTCAGAATATAGTTTTGTTAACATTAAAACACTAGCTTGCCTTTCGACAGACAGTTCACAAATATGGTGTCGACCTGTGCTGGTCGCCCATGATCCTCGCCAAGGAGTTCAACAGGAACAGTTTCGCCCGTGACAGCGGCACGTTCCCC
This sequence comes from Calonectria multiphialidica, assembly GCA_020623665.1. Classification (NCBI taxonomy): domain Eukaryota; kingdom Fungi; phylum Ascomycota; class Sordariomycetes; order Hypocreales; family Nectriaceae; genus Calonectria; species Calonectria multiphialidica. Next base: position 95,971 of record JAHVYC010000145.1, read on the forward strand.
CCCCCCCCCCCCCAAAAAAAAAATAGAATGACATACCGAAGACTAACGCCTTCCGCTCCAGACTACACAGTCTCAAACGCGCCTAACCAGCCCGCCACCATCGTGCAGTTCGGCGCCAACGTGCCCCTCGAGCTGGCCCGGGCCTCGGCGCTCGTCGCCCCCAGCGCCAACGGCGTCGACCTCAACTGCGGGTGCCCCCAGTCGTGGGCGTGCGCCGAGAAGCTGGGCGCCGCGCTCATGGGCCACCGCGAGCTGGTGCGGGACATGGTCGTCGAGACGAGGCGGCGGCTCGCCGACGACGGGTGGCATGTCGGGATGGAGAGGGACAAGCATAGCCCCAAGGGGCGGAGCGTGAGCGTCAAGATCCGCGTCCACGATGACCTCAGGTGTGTTTGAGAGTGGGATCACGCACTTAAAAAAAAAAGAACAATACGAATGCTAACTTGAACGGTAAGAAAAACCATGGATTTCCTGGACACGGTGATAGGACACCCTCAAGACAGACTTGTCGACTGGGTGACCATTCACCCAAGAACAAAGTCGACACCTTCAACAGTCCCTATCCGAACCGAGTCTCTCGAGATTCTTGTCGCAAAATACTCCGGGACCCTTCCCATCCTCCTCTCCGGCGACGTCTTCGACATCAACGACCTCCCGGTTCGACCCACCATCACCACAAACAACGACGCCCCCCTCCCCTCAGCCCTCTCCTCTCTCACTCTGGATCCGGCCGCCAAGCCCAAGCCGTCTCCGAGTAACACGAACCTCTCCGGGTTCATGTCCGCTCGCGGAATCCTCGCCAACCCGGCCATGTTCGCAGGCTACTCTGCCTGCCCGTGGGAAGCCGTCGAGACCTTCATGTGCAACGTCGCCCGGTGCCCGGTGCCTTTTAAGCTTGCCCTGCACCATGTGCAGGAGATGTGCTCGCCAGGCATGGGTGCCGACAAGTCCTCGCTGTTGACGAAAAAGGAGCGAATACAGTTGACCAGCCTGACAGATACGTGTGAACTGATCGACTTTCTTGATGAAATGATTGAGGAGAAGACGGGCAGGGTAGGGGGGCTTAGACGAGACCTATAAACGCCCACGCCACTACAATCAAAATATAATAGATAGACATGGATAAAGATGGTATCGTATTCCAACTAAAACATAGGCTTGCTATATACCCTTCCTCATTACAGGCCAGATAAAACACTTTGGATTCCCACTGAGCCCGAGTCGTCACGTCTCTGCACAAACGCCCTAAAGTCCACTTTGGATAGCTTGCTCTTTGTTCCCGCGGAGCCGGATGCCAGCGTCCTTGACTTCTCACGCAATGCCTCGGGGCCGACAATGAAGAGGGAGCCAATTTCGGTGAGCATCTCCACAGCGGTGCCGACTTCCTTGGTCAAGGACCAGTCGCGCATTGTTGCCATATACTTTGAAATATCCTGGGTGACCATCAGACCACCCGTCGCATTGACCTGGAATTTCTTGAAGTGCTCAAAGAGCAGTTTGAGTATCACCAGAGCCAACTCGCTGAAAAACTTTTCGGCATTGGAGCCATCAATAGCTTGTAGAATGAGTTTGCTGGCGCGGCCGAGGAATGTGCAGATGCTGAGGCATGTCGCCGTTTGCAATGAATCGAGCTCACCATCCTTGGGGCGGAAATCGTACTTCTTCTGGCCGTTCAGTGACTTGGTCACCCAGTTGGCAATCACATCAACAGTGCCCTTCATGACATTGTTCGTTTTCTTTTCAATGTTATCAATCGCCATCTTTTTCTGTGCCTCCATGCTTCTCCGAACCGTCGTGTTGGACTCGGCAAGGCGGATGAGAACAATTGTGATGAATCTATCCATGATGCTTGTGATGGTGACGGCCGATCGAATCCCGGGTAGATATGTCAGATCTGGCTCCGTCTTTGCATTCTCTAATATCGAGATCTGATCGAGCGCCGCATCGAGCGCCGTTTCGACGTAGACTTGGCCCATACTCGTAAGAAGGAGGTTGAGGAGAACATTTACATCCTTGGGGGTGTCGACTTGAGAACCCAGCTCGAGCGTTCGTTGCACACTCTCTGCTAGCCACTTGAGCATTCGTTTAGCATTGGGAACACTTAGAGCACCATCTTCATCTGAAACCTCAATGTCGTTTTTGCTGCCTTCTTCCCGCAAGCCAGCGACGCGCAACATCATGGCCTTTTGTGTTGGTGCGAGCTCAGAGGATTCTAGGCGTTCGATGTAGGCATCCTTGGCTGAGGCAATGAGCTGCGTACCCTGCTGGGCTAGGGAAGCCATGAAGCCCGTAGGTCCCTTCTTTCTCCGCGAATGATAAATACTGAATTTAAATAGTAGAGAGCTGTACATTTCCTCGAGGCTCTTCTTTTCTCGGTCAATATATGAGTTGCCCACCAAGTATGGGACGAATAAATCTTCCATCTGCTGATCAAGTGTCTGCGAGATTTGTGCCGAGCAAGGCTCTGGGTGTTCTGTTAGCCCATGAGACTTGAGATCCTCGACGAGGGAACTTATATAGCTCCTTGAAGAATGCAGAGATCTCAAAAAGGCTAGAGACGAGATCGTGGTGGTCTTGTCCAACACCATTTCAAGTCGCTGTTGTACTGACTGCTGGAAAACTCGCTGGATAAACTTGGCGAGAACAGTCTCGTAATATGGGAATGCGCGTTTGATGATAAAAGACTCTTCTTGCATAACAATCTTCACTTCATCAACCAGCGACTGCAAGCTTGGCTCGACTCCGGGAGGTTCAGAGTCTGGGTCAGCCAATTGCTCCCCCGTGTCACCATCCAGAGTGACCTCATCAGTCAATAGTTGGTCACGATCGATAAAGAATTGATGTTGGTTGACAAAAATTGCAATAACACTGGCGCCGCCGTTGAAATCATGGAGCACCTTGGAGCACTCCATCATATCCTCGAAATTTTGTCGACGATAGCTGTTGTTGAACTGTTGTAGGAGTTCCTGTTCCAAGGTCTCACAAAACTTTTCGAGAACCTCCCGTGTGTTATGTCCTTTTGTGCTGATTGTAACGCCATTCGTAGTACCATTCTTAAGGCTATGTTTGTGCCCCCATGAAACTGGGTCAAGTCGTTGACTGATGCGCATAAGCTGCCGAGCAATGACGGCGCATCGGACCTTGTTCTCAGAACCTCCTTGTCTTTGGACATCTTGGAGCGAAGTAAGCTTGCCAGTTTCACTGACTTCAGTCCAGCATTGAATGAGGAACATGGCATCCTGGGCACGTCGCCGTTTCTTGTCAAGGTCCTCTAATTTTTCGCCGATTTGCACGGCAATGTTTCCGTGACCCTCGGATCGAAGGGGGATTCCACGGGCAGAATCATTATGCGAGAGGGAGAGGTCTAGCGCCTCGAAGGAGTTCATGGATTGGTCGAGTTTTCGGCCAAGAGTCTCGAGGGTCTGGTCATGCTGGGATTCGGCGCGGCGCACCTGGGACAGGATTTCCGACTCCTTCTCCTGAAGTTCATCTCCGAGAGATGCGAGCTGTGAAAGAGCATCTGAGAGCATCGGTTAGCACGGCTGCATCTCGCGCGAGGAGGGGAGTGAGGCAGTGGCTTCTTACTCTCGAATGTGCGGATGAGAGGCTTGGGGTCGAATGCGGCCTGGGAGTTGCCAGATCGGCGGTTCAGGGGGACGGCGCTCTCGGCCAAGCTATCGACAAAGTCGCGCACGATAAAATCCTTGCTGGAGAAGGTCTCAAGCGTAAAGCTAGGCGCCTTGGGGAAGAGGGTTTTGGTGCCCGAGGCAGGCCGCTCCATGGTCGCAACTCGGTAGGGTGGGTGGTGAGCTTGGGGCCGATGGAGGGACTACATGTGGGGGGGGAGCAGCAGTCAGGTGCAGCGTTTCAACGGAGAATGCGCGTCGATTGAGGTCGCATCGGCGAGTCTGAGTATGGCCGCGGCCGTGATGGCTTCGTCGTCGTCGTAGAGATCGTCTCTGTCGTGCCAGTCGTTCGTGGATATGGCCATGTCTCGAATCGCAAGTCCCATGTCCCTCCGTGTTTGGGCCTGCTGAGCTCCAGGTGGCTCCAGGTGGCCCCCGCCTTCCAAGTTCCGGGCGTGGGTGTGCTGCGCCACAGATTTCCAGCTGGCGCCAAGCATTGACCTGTCAAGGCACATGCAATTGATCGTTGGGAGTCGTAAGAATGCAGTGGCTCAACCCCAACGTGTGGAGACTCACGACGTAATAATCGCCCTGACACCGCCACATCTTCAATGCCAGCTTTTTGGTAAAGTGAACCACGTCTGCCCACACATCCTCGCAAGCTCCCTTATAAGCAGCACAACCCCGGCCTCTCCTCCTGGAACACGGCAATTTCTCACCACTGGCCATCTGTTTGTTTGCCAACCTTCGACCCTCGACCCTCGATCTCAACCAACGCGCTCCTACGCTCTACGTCAGTCAGCCTCTCGAGGCTGCAACCGCCTTCAAGATGCCCGTGATGACGGCCCGCGATCGTGCGGCTTATCGAGCCGACGAACACCATAATCACATGCTCTTGGACGAAAAGGAGAGGCAGAGGATGCTACAGGTTTGTTCGCATCGGATTTAAGACAGTTTCAACGCATCTCGTTCTGACACCAAGACAGGCCTACCTTCCCGCGCCGAATGAGGTGGCCGCTCGATCCTCCAACTCGCGAACGACACGAGGCTCGCCGCTAGGCCTTCGCCGCTTCTTGAAAAACCAGTTGTTCGTCCTCACTTTTGCCATGCTACACGGCCTATTCTCCCTGTACATCCGGATACGACAAATGTGGAATGTGGTCTGTTACCAAGTTGCGTCCATCTTTTACTATCACCACGGCACCCCGGAGTACATCAAGAGGGACATTATGGCCCTGAAGAAGATGCCCAACCATCTAAGTGTTATTCTCAAGGCAAAGGAAAACCACAGGGCCAAGGCAGACCTCGATCGATTAATTGATGAGGTCGCTGATATTGCGACATGGTGCGCCTGTGCGGAGATCCCCATGCTTTCCGTATACGAAAAGACAGGTATGGTGTTGGACAGATTTGTTGAGCCCGGATGACCAAAGTCTAACATTTCCCAGGGATTTTGAAAAAGCACATGTCGCGTGTCTATGACGCCGTTAACCAGAAGCTCACCTTTTACTTTGGAGGACAGCACCCTGGTTTGACCGTGACATCGCCTCACAAGGAAGACCTGCCCGCTCCCCTGGGTGAAATCCCCAAGGGTCACTTAAGGCTGCATCTCATCTCTCACCAGGATGGCCGAGGCTCCATGGTTGACCTCACTCGCACTCTCGCAGAGATGTCCCAAAAGGGAAAGCTCTCTCCTCGTGATATCTCGACAGAGCTGATTGACGCGGAGCTGTCAGAGGGCATCATGTCTGAACCGGATCTCCTTGTCACTTTCGGCCCATATCTCGAGCTGTCTGGATACCCACCATGGCAGATTCGCCTGACAGAGATCTTCTGTCTCCAGGACAATGAGAGGGTCGGATACCAGGTGTTTCTCAAGGCCTTGCAGCATTACGGGATGGCTCAGATGCGTAATGGAAAATAAAAGCACTGTGGGGCATTTTTCTCTTTTGTCTTGGTATTAATGGTATATTTGGTAATACCCTCATGGTTTCCATGCTCTCATTTCACGAACTTGTTTGTTCCACCTGTACACTGGCCCAGTTCCCACGTTGTAGTTGTAGTAATTTTCTGTTCCACCTTTGATCATTGCTCTGCGAAATGTGATGTTTATTCTTCCTCCATCTTCTTGGTTCTTGCCTGTCCGTTTGGGTATCGAATGCAGCCAGTTGGACTGTGTCTCGCCTCGCATCAACACCATGTCGCCGCTGCCCAATGGCAACTTCAGGGGCATGACATCACTGCTTGCGTGTGAATCTGAGTTACCCGCAGGCACGGGTTTGTGCTTCATGAGAAAGTCACGCCGCGCTCCGAGGGAAAAGGAGGCAATGGCCGGGTTGGTGCCCAGAAACTGCTCATCATCGCTGTGGAAGGCGATGCTGTCAGAGCCAGAGGCATAGTAGTTTACGAGGCAAAAATTAAATTTGCAGCCAGTGGCTGCTTCTGTGCTTTTGCGAAGCTCATCCAGGCACTTGGGAATGGGCCGAGGGGGGTATTTGGTGTAGTGTTTATCAGACACTCTAGTTCTGAGGTTTGAGTCAACAACGTGGCCGTCAGGGTCAAACCTTGATGTCTCGTCGATACCAAACACAGTCGTCCACCTGGTGGCCCCTATTAGTCTGGGCCATCACTTCAAATTCAAGACCCTTACCTGGGAGTTTGTATCTGAGTTTCGACGCCGCCCCGTTTGATCATATACTCCACCCTGTAAAATGGCAACTCCGCGCGAAGGAACTCGAAAAGCTTTCGCGAGGCCGAGCCTGGCAAAAAGGGCTCAAAATATAAAAGGTCAAGGTCAGGCTGGTTGTTTATTTCTCTAGCAGGTTTGGCCGGAAGAGAAGACAGCTCTTTGCTCAGAGCTGATGGGATATTTGCTATGGGGTGGGGATAGTGTTCATGGGAGGAGTTGCCAACCTACATAATATATTAGGATTTCTTCGGGTATCTTCCTGAGGAGGGTTGTTATACTGACATCCTCATTCTTCTGGTCTTCGTCATCTTCGTCTTCATTTCGAGTCCGCTTTGGCACTGGTGCGAAGAACGCATCGAGCGTCCGTCTTTTGGACATGACTTGCTGGGTTAAAAGGCGTAGACACAATCACCGATTATTTCCTCAGCTAAATTTCTGTGGATCAAATGCAAATCACGTCCAGCTCTGGCATCTTCACGAAACATTTATTTGTTGACTGAAAGTCGTGACATCACCTAGTTTGAGGAACAGACTGATGTTATCCCACATGTGGCGGTGCAGGTGGCGCTGCGGCCAAGGATCTAGTTAGTAACAGAATAAAGGGCATATAGCGCAAATTACTGGCCAAATACCACGGCACGGAACAAATTAATTAATTCATTGCACTTCAATAAATAAATAGTAAAGCTTTGTTACTGTATTATTTAGCGTCGGGTTATGTAGATCAATCATGTCCGTCCAATCGCTTGCAGGTTTCCATTGATGCGTTCTGGTGTGTCGTGCATTCTGCCACCCTCGTGCCCAGCAAAACCCTAAAATTTATTTTCAGCCTCGCGGGGATCCCTGTCTCGGCCAGAAGAGTCAGTGCTTCAGAACCTGTACCCAAACGATACCTTAGGAGCAAGGCGTCACTATGGATGTCAGTTCTGACCACCCGCGAAAAGCACTTCGCCAAATGAGAAAGACACTGACTCACGGGCAACACAGAAGAACGCACAGCTTCGAGACATGAACCTGTTCCGAGCTCCAGCTGCTGCTCGCGCGGCAAAGACGCTTGATCGGGCTCTGTTTTCAAATACTCTCAACTCCTCAGCAGCCTCTTTCAAGGATAACAGGCTACTGTCCAAGTATCGCAAGGAACTCGAAAAGACCAAAGAAGTTCTTTTCCTCGATCGCTTTAACCCTATCCAACCCGATCCAGATGCTACTTTGGCTTCCCAGGGCAGAAGATGCATGATCTTGGCTCCTCAGATCAAGCCTTCTTGTGAGTTACCAGAAGAAGAAGAAAGAAAAGACTCGACCACCCCGGAACATAGCTAACCATGTATGCTTATAGTGCCAGAAACTTGGAGCCCAGTTCTCAGGGCGGCGACAGAGGCAGGTGATATCAAAATCGTTCCTTACGACCTCGAGGTGAACTATGAGTTCTGGTCCTACCGTGCGCTTCTCTTACACCATGTACCCCTGGGTGCCACAGGCTTACAGGTAGACAGTTGATGTCCTAAAGGCTATTCTTCCCGAGGACCTCCATGACGAAATCCCCAGTGGCTTCAACACTGTGGGACATGTCGGTATGTGTGAACGGTACTTGTAATCGATGATCAAGCGTGCTGACCAGGAAAAGCCCACCTCAACATTCGCAACCAGTATCTGCCCTACAAGAAACTCATCGCCGAAGTCCTGATGGACAAGAATCCTCACATCAAGACGGTCATTAACAAGATTGACAACGTCGGTGCGGAAAACGAGTTCAGAACGTTCGCCTACGAGGTGCTGGGAGGGCCCGACGACATGGACGTCGAGGTCCACGAGGCTGGCTGCGTCTTCAAGTTTGACTACTCCAAGGTATACTGGAACAGCAAGCTCGACACGGAGCACAAGCGAATCACGGAGCTCTTCAAGCCAGGAGAGGTAGTCGCCGATGTCATGGCAGGCATCGGCCCATTTGCCGTGCCTGCTGGAAAGAAGGGTGTGTTCGTCTGGGCAAACGACAAGAATCCGGAGAGCTTCCGCTATCTGGAGCAGGCGGTCACAAAAAACAAGGTATGGACAGCCTTATCGCCGGCCGAGCGTCTATCAGTATCATATGCTAATGGTTGCATCCACACAGGTCGGTCAATATGTGAGGCCCTTCAATGCCGATGGACACGCCTTTATCCATCAGGCAGCTGATCTCGTGCTCGAGGCGTCTGAGCGCGGCGATTGCGCCGTCATCAAACCTCCAAGGCAACCCAAAAACTCCACAGCTCCGCCTGCAAATCCTACGACCGTGCCCATCCCTCGCACTATCTCGCATTTCGTGATGAACCTACCAGCGTCGGCAATTGAGTTCCTGCACAACTACCGCGGGCTTTATCATGGTCACGAGGGCCTTTTTGCCCCCCACACGGGCGCGAAACTGCCCATGATACACGCACACTGCTTCTCGGTCAAGGCCGACGATGAAACGCCTCTTATCGACATCTGCGAGAGAATAGAAAAGGAAATTGGCGTGATGCTCAAGCCGGGAGACCCTGAGAACGATGGCGAGGTGCTTATCTACGATGTCCGGGACGTGGCGCCTGCGAAACGGATGTTCTGCGCTACGTTCCGATTGCCGCGCGAGGTTGCCTTTGCGCCGCGAGCTTAGATAGCCGGGGCAGCCATTCGGCCCCGGCGGGCGGCCGGAGGGTCCTCGATGACCTGGTTTCGTGCCCGATGAGACTATTTGCGATTGTAGCCTAGCCTGGCTGATGCGACTACGACATCACGGCATGCGATTAGATAAGACCTCATTCATGTACTCCGTGTAGCGCTTCACTGCGTCGTATTGCAAACGGACCTGCCCGTCAAGGATGACCCCTTATCTTGCCGCTGTGCCAATGCTGCGCGTTTCTCGCAACAACGGAACGGAGATGCGGGCATGGCTCTGAATGGCGAGAGGAACGAAGGTTCCCTCAGGTTGGAACGGCCCCGACCATGCATCCATCCGGACAATTAAACGAGGACTAAATAAGGGCTTTGCATGCAGCCGGTCAAGACAAACTGGGTCTCGGGATTTTCAAACATGATCGATACGAACCACATCGGCCACCTGGCGTGGGCGTTTGCCATTACCGTCCCCTGTCCCCTCGCGGGAGCCCCGTGGTTCGCCCAGGATGGCGCACAGCTCGCATCTTCCGGGGGGGCGACAACTCCCCAGCTAAGTAAAAGGCGTGCTCGGCACCCTCGTTCCTCCGGGGGAAGAATGGCCTCCCCATGCACACGCCCCCTCCCTCGCCCTCGAGGAATCTGTCTGGTGTTGCACGGCAGCACCGTTGAGCTGCACACCGATGGTGCATGCATTTGGATGTGGGCGGCTGTTGTGCAACCACCAGCCTTGGAGGGGGGGAGTGGTAGCAGGCAGAAGACCCCTTTGGACTGGCCGAGATCATTAGTCAACCGCGTTGCTTGTACGTTCTTGATTCTCTGCATTTGCTTTGGCGGGCCAGCGATGGCGACAACGACTTGTTATTGATGGCTGCGTTGTGTCAACATGGTGTGATGGCAAGACAAGATGGGTTACTGAGGGTTCTTATTTCCACGCCAATTCTGTAGTTCCGTAGCATCATCACCAATCACCTCCGGGGGGTTGAAGAAGGACGACGATAGCAATTGAGAAGAAAACTTCGCACCCTACAACCTCTTTGGCCGTCTACATCCTGTTCTTCGCTTGCTTGACGAAGGGATTTCCTGCCAATGCCAAGATCAGCTCTAAAGCATGCGAGCGTGCACCATACCTTGGCGGCGCTCGGTGTGGTCCCCAAAGAGTGCCCAACACCCTGGCCATCGGTTGATCCCCCTTCGCCCCATCTGCCCTGCTTTTTTTGGTCCTTTTTTTGGGCTTAACGCATCCCACATGGGGGTGGCCCCTCAGGGTCGATCAACTTGGTCGAGATGCAGCTGGGAGGCGCGATACCGACCACCAGCTCCACAGCCTGGGTCTGGCTCCTTTAACGCTGTTCTCGCCGGGCCTGGATTTCCAGGACTTTGCAAGACGTGCATGTATGTGTGTGTGTGTGTGTGTGTGCGCGCGGGCGCGCGCGGAGAGGCACGTAATACACACACAAGGGTGACAGGACCCCGATTCATGATGCTGACTCGGATTACCTTGGTGGGACTAACCGCCGGTAATGATGTGTGCCTTCTTCACTATGGTGCACGCCACAGGGTCGTTTTTTTACCGGGAGGAAGCAGGGATGCCGCCAACGAGCCAGCTTCTCTGTTACCCAAAGCCGCAGGCAGTGGATTCTTTCATCTAATAATGACGCTGCAAGGTAACGAAACGCGATTTTTGCGCATGTGGTGCGGCAGCTCCAATGCATGCTATTGATCCCTGGGAAGGCGCCGTTTTTTCTTGTGCAACGCGACAATCCTCTTTTTTTTTTGCTTCTTCGTCGTCGGAGGTTTTCCGTAGACAGGTTTGGGGTGCATCTCCTCATGCATACATGACAGCACATCAGAAACCCAAACTCCAGGGGCCCTGAGCCGCATGGCGGCGTCGTCCCTGATGATCAAAGTGGCGAAGAATAAAATAGAAACCAGGGAGAAAATCAGGGATTTGGGTTCCGTCCCGCCGAGAACTCGGGGAAGATCCGGCCTTTCTCGCTCGTACCCCGTACCGAACAACAAGGCAGCCGCTTGATCAACGGCGCTTTTTCCCCGAGATGAGCCCTTGGACCCGTTGTCATCCTCATCTTCCAGCGGGCCGTCGCGGACCCCGATCGTGAAGAGCCAGGGTATGACCTGATAATCGTGTTGCAGATGGCGAACGCTTCGCTCCAGCACCGGGCATTACCCAAGGGGGGTGCTCGCCCTCAACCATGTCCTCGTTGACTTGCATGCCAGTATGCAACTAGGGCCATGTCCATTTAGGTTATGGTGCAGCATGGTGTTTTTGGAATCCCGGTCTGGGCCAGGCAGGAGGGGGGCGTGTCCAAAGAGGCTGATGAAGATGCCCTGCGGTATGCAGGCCGCGTAGTGTTTACATGTAGAGCCTCTGAGTTGCACAGCAGAAAGCCCCCAAGATATTCGGGTACGGAAAGCGGGAGGTCATATGTGATAGCAACGTATGACAGATCTACATTGTCCAACAGGGTGTCATTCCATCGACTCTGGAACTTCCTACAACTTGTTAGCTGGGTCGAGTGGAAAAGATTTCATCCACGCCACGGACAGGCTCAGTGAAAATATGTGGGCTTTCACATGGAAAAAAGAAAGTAAGTAAGAGACAAAGATAGAGAAGCGAACAGGGGGGATGCTCGAGACTAAGAAGAATCAAGCATTCGATGCAGAAATAACCCTAGGACGTGAAAACCCATTGTCCCCAATCAGAATACCAATCAATACCAGGGGTCGGTTTCCGAGTAATTACGGCCAAATTTCTCTTCGGCAATTTACCTCACTAAACAAGATGCTATGCCGGATGAAAGGGTCTAGAAGTGTTAGTAAAGGGTGATCCGATGGATGGGGTGATTCTGAACGACGGATTGCTGACAACGAGCCAAGGCGTGCCGGTGTGGTTGGGTCGATCAAATTCGGCACTGCATGGCTTGCATTTACTTAACGGGACATGTTATAGGGTTGGTCGGAGAGGTGCGGAGGGTACGGGTAGGAGGGATACCGGCGTGGGTGGGTTACGACGACAACAAGAAAGAAGTGGAGAGGATAGCAGTCCAAGCGAGAAGAGAGACAAGATGACGAGATGAGAGGAAACAAAGGGACGAAAGGGTGTCGCAACACCGTCATCAAATCTAGGAAAACCCCATGGATCAAGCTCCAGAAGCTTGATACGGCTCCGGTGCAATCGAGCATCTGCCGACACCTCCCTCCCCCCAGCGATGCAGGGCAGAGCCACCCTATGATGCTGGCCCATGCGACCAGTGCCCGGACCACGCCTGTCAGAAGGAGGCCATCCCGGATATACCACTGCACTGTAGCATCGCACCCGTGAGGCCCTGGGTGGGCGTCAGTTGAAACAAGCTGAAGCCGATTGCCACTGTCAGGCCGGGCAGTTCAAGGCATTGGCTGTGGTTGGCACGCCCTTGTTCCCCCTCGCCGATGGCCAGCATGCTCACGCAGCGGGCCATCCATCCCAGGTGGAGGAAGGTCAGCAATTCGAATACTACGATGCATCTCATGGCCCCAGGCACTCTGAGCGCCGACGAGATTTAGCAACCGGTGAGAAAATGACTGGTCAGTAAAGCCAGGGCCGCCGGGGAGGGTTGCATCACAGTAGTGCCGCGCATCGTCAAGCACAAGAGGAGCATGTCTGTATGTACGCCGGCGGGCCCAGAGACTGGATCCAAAACCTGCACGTCCAAACCCCCTCTGCAACGTCTCTGCCTCAAGGTAACACTATGCGGTTGGCTGCCCTCGTCGAGGCACAGTAGACGCGCGTGGGACGGCGACGGTGCGGGACTGGGCGAGAGAAAAGTGGGCAGGTGGTTGATAAGGCGCTTGTTCGCCCTCAGAAATGCTCTATGATGCTATTCTTACGCTTAGAATGCCTCTCATCATCATGTCGGCCGCAGGAGAGGCTCGGAGATAGCACGTTGTGACACCCCAGCAGTCTGGAATCTTCGCTTCTCTGCAACACCAAACTCCACTCGGCGGGGGAAGCTCGATGACCGAGCAGCCGTCGAGTCAACCGAAGCAGCTAACCCGTGGCAAAAATAAATCGATTGAGACGCCATCTCGTCGGTTAACTCCAGCGTCGCAACGGGGCATCAAAAACACCTCTCGTCCACAAGATATCCAATCCTTATGTGGCACGCCCGGGAGCCATCAATTCCCCGACCCCGTCAGCCTCTTGGCTACGCCATGGTAGTGGTTTTAGACCAAAGGAGGATTCCTTGGGTGGAGAGTGGCTGGGATCTCTGGTCCGGCGTGAATGGTTTCTTCTGTTGAAGCTGTAGGTATCTCGCTCAGAGCGGCTTGCCGGGTTGCTTAGCAGCTGCACAACTCGTATCAGCAACACCATTAAGCGGCTTAGAGGGGGGTCAAAGGCAAAGAGGAGGGTCAGTGAGCTGTGGCAGTCGCTTGCTTGAGCCGGTTTACAGGGATAGATGTAGAAGGGAAACATAGGACCGAAAACCAGAGGCAATATTTTTTGAGTTTGTGTGGTTAAGAATTACACCATGACTCGGGAGAGAGTTCGTATACGCAACAGTATAGCGGAAAGTCTCGAGCATCAGTGCCTGAGAACCAGATCGCAGAGTTTCAACCGATAAGTGACGGGAGTAGTTGTGGCTGAGCCGATTGATGACAATGTCACAATGAAATCACCAATTCGGGATACCAGGACGAGAAGACCGATTTGCGGGAACTAGGGGGGGATGGATAGCATCAGAAACACCGACTAAAAGGTAGATACGGAGACATGGTGAGGTGTCTGTATCGCATGCGGGCTTCATGAGATGATTGCAGCTGCCGATAAGGCCATGACCCGCCGCCATTGCGAGCTCGATGGCGACTAGCCAAACGAGCAATCATTCTATACCATGGCGCAAGGGATCGAGGGGTTGGCGGAGCCTAGGCGAGTGGCTTTGATTCAAGCTTCAGGTGCATTCGCTGCGCTTCTGCGGGACTGATGCAAGACTGTACCTGTTTGCGGGAAGACGTGCAGCAGCGCTGAGGTCTGGTGTGGCTCGTTCGGCCCTCTCCTTTGCTCTTGGCTATCAGTGGCTTGGATCTTGTAGGGATAATAGGCCCAGCCCTCCCGTAGCCACATCCAAGTTGCAGAGTTCTCAATGAAGAGGTTTAGCTCGACAAGGTGGATGGATAGGAACTGGCCAATGGGCGGAAGCGAATGAAACCTCACCGAGAACCGACGTGGATTGGCCCGAGAGGTCGCCCGCAGAACGTTTCACAGCATTGCCCGGATCCTCCGCAGTCCGACTTGGCCAACACCGAGATGATATGGCGTGAGGACTCCAGATTGGCCGTGCATGGATGGGCAGAGAGCAACGAAAGAAGGGGGCAGTATCTGATACGAATGCGGAAAGATCCGTCAGGACCAAGAGTGCGCTGCGTACACAGTAAGGCGGAGGACATCGGAAGAAGGCCGAGCGCAGCGGCGTACGAGAAACATGGCAGACAAAAAAAACAGAGTTTCGACGGAGGCGTGGCGATCTAGCAATGCGGCGGCGGGAGAAAAAAAAACGAGTGCAGGGGCCTAAAGCATGAAATCCGGAGCCGGAACCCGACAATTACAGCGAGATGATGATGATGATGATGATTATGGTTGTGTACAACTCAGCGAGGTGAGTAAGCGACACGTTGACGTCTTCACAGTGAGCTTGGACTTGGGGTGCAAGAACCTAAGACATGGCTTATGGTTCATCAGAGACATACAGAGCGTTTGTCTGGGGAGCATGATCTGGGGTGCGCTCAGGGCAGTTTTTTTCCGGGGGAAGTCTGGGGCAGTTATCGGGGGTCAGCTACTGGTCTGGGTCAGCGCTGATCACTGTCCCTCGCTGGGCCACCCAGTTGTGGAAACAGGGCGCACCCGCTGGGCCAGCAACCACAAAGCAGGAGGGCGGGCATGCAAGCAGCGACAACAATCAACAGAGGCTTGAAACAGCCAAATCCAGTGTTATCAGTACGAATACCGGTCCGGTTGGCTGCTCCCCCCATCAAGACTCGGATCACCCAAGTCGTCAAATGCGCTGTCGTTACCGGGCCGCCTCGGTCGCGTCCTTCCCCCCACGGGCATACGTTCCTCAACTTCCTCCTCCAGCCAAGCCGCGGGAGGGGTCGGTGCCACCCTTTTTTCCAAATGGAGACCTCAAACTCAGGTCACGGGACCGCGATGATGTGCGATGCATGAGGAGTCCTGGCATGGCCGGGTGCCTGTTTACATGTTCGAGCAGGGAGGCACTGCGCCATGTATCATAGCTCCCCTCGGGTGCGCAAGCTGTGTGTGGGCTCAGGGACAAGGCACCCGGCAGGGACACTGACACTGACACTGACATTGACATTGACACCAACCTCTCCCCTCTCCCCCCCCCGCCATCCCTCCTCCCTTTACCCCCCACACAAGCAACGCCCACGCCCCCATCAGAACGGCAAACAAAGCCAGCGAGGACGCAATCAAACCAGAGGCACGGACAACCCCAACGCCATCGAGATTGTATAGTGCGATGCGTTGTGTTTTACGGGGCCCCGGGGCCGTGCCGGGTGATCCTCTTGGGAGCCCTGTTTGAGCCGTCGATCACCTGCGTCTGGATCATCGCACAGTCATCATGGATGACCAAGGCTCGCCAGGGAACAGCCCTCGGCATATGTCATGGTTAGATCACACTCGCTGCAAAACCAGGTACGGGCGGGCGAAATAGATTGCCGCTTTCGTCCCCGGTGCTCGCCCGTCCGCCACCAAGTTGTCGCACGGTCCGTACCGTCGCTGAAACCCCAGGAGGTGGAAGATAGAGCGAAGGAAAAAGAAAGTTGGCTGTCCAAATGCCATTCCCACCCCCTCATTCATGCTGGAGGACGGTGCATGGTTGGATCAAGTGGCAGTGGGCACGCACGTCTTGGTCGCAGGAGCGAGTAAGCTGAGCCCGTGGCTCGGCCCAAGTACAACTCATACTCGCACACACGCATACATGTTGCATTCCTGCGTTGCAATAGCACCCCATTTGGCACCGAAGTAGGTACGAAGCCACGCACGGCACTCGACATGCTACTGGACTGATGCGGCACCGTCGGCGTCCGTTGTTCTCCTCTCGGTGACCCCTAAGCCCGCGGCCACAAAGTCAATGAAGTCGCCGACATGTCAAAGTTCCATCTTACATCTTTTTAGCTCCGGGCCACATCATCGCCGCCAAAGAAAGTTACAACGATGGGTTCAACTGCCGGGACAGTAGGAAGCATGTCTGCCTGCATCTAGACACACCTGGGCATGTTGAGGATCAAGGTTCTCTCTTACGTTATTTGGGATTTATTTTGGTCAATCTCGTGTCGTTGAAAACGACACGAGGTAGAAAAAACCGGCAGACGAATGTAACTAGATGTCTGCTTGCGTGCTTACCCTACATCCGCATTGCTCACTCCCCGTATTCGTAATAATGCCTAGGACGGCACGCAATGGCTAAAGTTTCAATTGAGAAAGAAGGAAGAAGAAGAAAACGACTGGTATCGTGGTGGAAGGCTTACGACCTCGTTGGTATGCGTTCAGGCCCGCTGGGAGATCCATCGATGCATGCCTCATCAGACCCATGTGGTTGATGCGCTGCTCTGGAGTGGCCATCTTATCAGAGTTCCATTGTTACCCGGCGGCAACCAACAAACCTCCCTTGAGCCCCTGAGACTATTATCTTCTCCTCGGAAACCCAAAATTTCAGAGACGAGATAGGCTTTTCGGGCCCTGAACCGAATATTTGCGCAATTGAGGGAAGACGCCACCCAAGCCATAGTTTTGACAAAGATAGATAGCACGGTGAGGGAGGCTGAAGTCTTTACTGGCGGGCGCGCATTTGCCGCACTCCGGAATAGACCACTGGCCTTCCCCACCGGGCGAGACAGACGCACCACCGTCACGCAAGCCCAAAAGCACCAAAAGGCACACTACCTACAGCGCAGCGTATGTCGTCTGAAGCCAAAAAGTATACCTCCCCACGCACCTACACGCAGAATCGATGCTATAACTAATCTGGCTGCTCCCCCCACGCTGCCCTAAGATTTGAGTTTTGCAGGGACCGCCAAAAAAAGAGAGCAAAGGCAAAGCAATAGACGCGCCGAGATTAATGTGAGAGGCGCGGGATGTAAAACATTAACATGTCAACTATGGTGCAACTGTTTCTTGGCTGTTTTGCTGATAGATGATGTATCACTGTCTGTATTCTCATACTTGGAGGGTTAGGGTTATAGAATTGGCTGTCAAAGCGGCCACTAATTGCGCCCTGAGTTGGGAACTAGCGTCGTTTCCATGGGACATGGATCCGATTGGGCTTCCCTGGCGGCTAGAGACATCGCACTTGTCTGGGCAAATTAACAAACCTGGGGAAGGGCTGAAGGGCGGCGTCGAGGATTCAGGCCGGCCCTAGAGACGGCAAAGGGGTACGAGAAAAAAAAATTCTTCGTTTTCTTTTCTTTTTTACTTCTGGGGCTCACTTTCGCTTATAAGCCTGATTACGGGTATCGAGTGCTGCCCAATTCAGATCCCCCCCATGTGCGGTTCAGTTCACCTGGTTAAAGAGTTCTCGGTATGCTGCTTCTGGAATCTCTGACCCCCGCCATGCCTCCACTTCGGGCGAGCCTATGGCTGGGCTTGACGATGGCAAATGGAGAAGGCGAGGGAAAAAAAATCCGACGATGCTTGGCGGGTGTCCCAGCAGGCGGCTGAGCAAGAATTTTTTTTTTCACTTTGGGGCCCATTCTAGGGCTCACTCGCATCCCTGCCAGCCTCTGTCTGGCCCAGCTTGCTGGGCCGCTTGGGGCTCTTCGGGGGAACTAGTCGTGGGCCGCGGGCCCGGTGTGTCCGCCATCGTGGATCGCTTTATTTGGGGTTGCCCCCCTCGCGGGAGTGTCTAATCTGGCAGCCAGACAAGGGCTCATTCCAACAGTCAGAGGCTAACTAGCCGCAGGTGAGATGGCAAACAGAGAGGTCGGGACAGGATGGCACGGAGGGGAAATAGGTAGTAGCTCTTAGGTAAAGGCACATAGATGCAAGCGCATCGTCAGTCGAGTTCGAGAGCGGCCGAGTTTGCATTTCGAAGAGCCGAGGGACATGCTTGGGCTGATTGCAACGTCCGCCCGTCCTCGGCTAACAGTTGAAATCGCCTCCGCCGTACGTACGCACACTGGGCCATCTCATCCAGCGTTGGAGCGTCCTCGTGGCCCCCCCGGAGGGAGGACCCCATTTCCCATGCCCCATTCGATTTCCCCTTGCACGAGACCTACAACCTTGCTCCTTCGCCTCCGCCAGGTCCCGGGCATTCTGGGAGAGAGGGGTTTTGAATGGAGCGGTTTGAGGGACCGTCCACCCCAGCACGGAAGCCCGGACGGCGTCGTCGTGTCACAGTCACGCTCATGGCTGCGACACTGCGGCTGAACGGGGCATGACAGGAGTCCGTCGTCGTGGTCATGAGCCTTTCGTCCTCCATGTCCCCTCACCTGTCTGCCCACAACGAGGCCGGAAGCATACACCTTGACCCTCACCTTGAGCCCTGACACCCTCGTCGGCCCAGTCAGGTGATGGCACAGGAGATTTCTGGGAAGGGGGGACAGACCACACCCAATTACGGAACGTCGTCTCGTGGTCCGTCCAAGATGGTGATGAGAAGGGCTAGAGAGAGGGCCGTTGGGCAGAGCGGGCGCCGCAGAGCTTCTCGGGACGCCCCCGGGCGATACGGGTGTGGGGAACTTTTTTTTTTCTTCCTTTCTCTGTTCTAGTGTCGAGTGTTAGCAGGCTCTGCAAATTACCCTGGCCGGTGCTGGCTAGCTGGGCCAGGATGTTAACAGACCCCCCGCAGGGCTTCTGGTTAGGTGTTGATTCAATTTATCAAATTCCCCGGTTATAGGAAGGACTACGGCGGATCTAGTTACAGCTGTAATTGCTTGCGCTCCGACCACCTTTCAATGCGGGTGATGATGTTGTGCTGTATGTCAACAGCCGGGTTAGTTGTCGTGCCCGCCGCGGCGTCTGGTTGGAGCGGACGGACGTGCAGGGTGGTGCAGCGCGGTGGAGGCGCCGTTGAGTTGACTCCTTGCAGCGCATCGCAGTGCAGCGCAGCGCATGGCATGGCATGGCAGAGGCATGGCAGAGGCATGGTGGACTTTGTTTCTCCCAGATTATGGCGTTCCTTTCGCCTTTGTTTATCCTCCCTGAATGTCTCCTCACTCTCTCTCCACTTCGGGCTTCCACAGCTGATTGCCGAGACCGTCGAGACCATTGAGAGACGTGGAGAGGTAGGGAGGAAGCTTGGGGCATGCATGGACCGCCCGCGGCAGTGACCAGGTCTCCCGGGCGTTGGAGTTGATTCTCATTTCCAAGGCACAATCATTTACACGATGCCCTCGGCCACTAACCACGGTGCGACGACGCACGCTTGCATCCACGAACCCCCTTTCCCCTCCCTCGTTTCTGTTTGCACCACAGACATGCCAAGACTGGATATGAATGGATATGGGATGGCAGCGCTCCAGACAAACCCGGGGAAAGCCACTTTGTTCACAGACTTTCCCCCCCTCGTTGCTTGATATCGCCGTACACACACCCAGGCCCCAACCACCATGGACGGCCCGGACGCTACCAAAACTTCCACGCCCCTTTGCCCCTCTCAAAGCTCCAAGTCCACACACACCTGTGTATAGTCTGTTCTTTACTTTACCTGGAAGGCCACTTTGGCTTGTCTGTGCTCCTGCAAAACAAATGCATGGCATCTCTGTGAGAACGGTGCGAGGGGGGAGGGAAATCTCGATACGGGCATCAGAGTTTGTCGCAGAAATCAAGTCCAAGAGAAGCACCGAGCTTCCCCTCATTCGAAATTTCCCCATGTGTATCAACGTCGCACTTGATCGTGATACAACAGACAAAGACAGAATCCAGTTAGCTCTGTGCGACACCACACTCTCTCGTCCGGCACTCCGGTACTCAGTCCACCACACTCCCCCCCTTCCCTGGCCTGGGCCACCCCCTCCTCTCTGGTCGACCTTCAAACCCGACCAGCCGGTGGAGTAGATACCTGTCTACCTGGCCTGGGGCCCTGGTTCGTGAAAACCCCCGGCACGTTTGGACCCTCCCCGTATGGTCCATCCCATCAAGTCAGCCTCAGCGATCCAATCCAGACCTGGTCCCTCGTCGTGGCCCAGGGCGTGTGCGTGTGCAGACATGCGTGAGTGAGTGATTGATGCTGGGCCTGGGGCGCAGAAACTGGAGACGATGGAGTCGACAGAATACCTTGCCCTGACTCCGTCTGCACCTTCTGCACCGTCCTGTCGGTCCATCTCGTCCGCCAGCGTCAAAGTGCAGATCCGTCTTCACCCGCGGGTACCGGAGCCTCTGGTCCCCTCCCGCCTCCCAAGCCCGGATGGTGTACAATCAATGTTTGTACGTTGCAGTGTTTGGGTGTTGGGTCCTAGGCTCTGTTCGGCCTCGCAGTGGTATTAACTTCGTCCCCTCACGTCCCCCTGCTCTTCTGTGCGTGCCCATCCATTGTAATGCATCCCCATCTTTATCCTAGAACTCACCCCCCGTGTCGCGTATGAATGGGATCCCATACTCTCCTTCGCTGCCCGTACTCCTCTCGTTAGACCTTGTTCTCGGATCCCTTTATCTGTGCGTGCTCTCTAGCTTTTCCCACGCCCAAGCTTTCGTCTCCCCGGCCCTTATCTTCTTATGTATGCCTCCCTCCCGCCCATTGCTCCCTCCCTCTTGGTTTCTTCATCGAGATCAACAATTAAAAGACCACGGACAGCACGCCATTCCACCACAGTTTGCGAGCCAAAGGGCGGGTGCACCTCAACTCAACTCACATACTCACACTCACACTCACACTCGCATACCCACACCCCCGGTCCGCCTTCGGTGTGTGCGTGCCTGTCTCTCTTGGGTTGATTCTCCCCCACGAAATAATTCGTCACCGCCCTGGGGCATAATCGGTTCCTACGCCACCACGCCCACGCCCTCAAGCCAGGCGCAAAGACACCCTGGGCCAGTCATTCGTTTTGCCCACCCATCGCGTTCGGAGGTGGAGGTACGTACCGGTACTCCATACAGTGCAGTACCAGTGCCGAGTACACACCAGCGCCAGCGCCACAACCACTCCAGCACCGAAGCCTGCTAGTCCCAAACTGAACTGATTTTAACCACCTGCCCTGCCCTGTCCGCCGTCCTGCCAGGCCCGACACTCCCTATAACCTGGCCCCCCACCCCTCAAACCATTCTTCTACCTCCCCACGCCCGGATCCCCAATCCTGTCTCAACTTCTATTCATAACTCATACTTCAAAAAAACAACTTCACCCGCCTCGACTCCCAACTCCCATCCATGAGTCTCTAACCTCGACTTTTATTTTCCCTGGGTGCTGCGGCGTCTTGGTCCCGTCTGCGGACCCGTTGTCTTCCATCATGGCCGTCGTTCTTCCTTCTGACGATAGTGGTTACTTTGCCGCCTCTTCTCTGAGGCGCTCTCACTCTTCGGCCAACTTCGTCGGCGCATCTCCTGCATTCTCCTCCGCCTCTCGCCTTGGCGACCCGTACAAGGCCTCGTCCAAGGTCTTCTCCGATTCTGCCGCCTCTTCCGCTCCCTCCTCCCCTCGCACCATTCACGGCGAATCAACCGACCTGTCCTGCGCATCTACACCCTCCACCAATCTCTCCATTGCCTCTGACTACGACGACCCTCTTGGCCTGTCTGATTCCCCCGAGGACCACTTCATGTTTCCGACGTTTGCCCAGGAAAAGCTGTATATACATCCTGAAATCCACCCCGACGACAATTTGGAACCTCCCCCGAGCCCCAAGACTGGTGACTCTTACACAGTGTCGCCCGCCGACCACGACACCTCTGATGACGGCTCCAACAACACTTCGAGACCAGGCACCCCCGATGTCACTGAGCATGCCGAAGATGACACTGCCGTTTCAAGCCGGCCGTCGCGCCAGGTCGACTACCTATCGCACGACTGGAAGGAGGAGGACATTTGGTCCTCGTGGAGGTACATTGTGACTCGACGTGGCGAGTTTGCCAATAGCGCGCGACTAGAAAACGCTTCCTGGAGAACATGGATGAAGGCTAAGAACAATCTGAAGACTGTTTCACCCGAAACGCTCAATTGGTATAATCCGACTCGCCCTCCGTCTCTTCCGCGACATTGCATCTAACATTTCACAGGCTCAAGGATTGTGATGTTACCTGGTTGTATGGGCCCCTGCAGTCGGGTGTTAGGCCCCTGCACGACACTCAAACAGAACCTTCCAGCGTCTCTCTGTCCAAGACGGACTCGTTCATCAACCTCAACAAGAAGCCCATCCTCAAGAAGAGGAGCATGTCTGAGGTTATGCTCCAGAGGTCGTTATCGAATGCTTCGCTATTGAAGCAGGCTACCGCGGCCGTGCAGGCTCAGGAGACCAGAGGTATCCTGCGACCCAACATTAGGCGTGGACCTGTCGATTACTTTGCCTACCCTTTCTCCTCGAGGAGGATGAGCGGAGAGAGCAGCAGCCTGGCACCTTCTACGGAGTCTTCTGGAGTTACATCGCCAAACGCTGAGCGCAAGCACATTCACTTCAACGAGCAAGTGGAGCAGTGCATTGCCGTCGAAGTGAAGGGTGACGAAGAAGATGAGATGGACGTTGACACAGATCGCTATGGTGACAGCAGCGATTCAGACGACGGTGTCATGATGAAGCGCGTCAAGACCAAGAAGAGACCTATCCTCAAAAAGCGGGTTTCCAAGTGCAAATCATCAGAGGGCAAGACAATCGCTATGCTCCCCTCGACAACGCTCAAGTACCGAGAGGACACCCCGGAACCCAAGGAGACGGCTATGAAGCACTCGCGAAGCCCTCTCATGTCCCCATCATCATCGCAAGAGACGCTCCGACCGGCAAAGTCATCGGGTAAATTCTTTTTTGGCGAGGATGACGAGGAGGATAGCCTAGAGGACGCACTTCTGAGCCCTTCATCGGGTGGCTGGTCATCGCCTTCCGCGGATAGCTCCACTGGTGGACTGCGTCGATCGGTTTCTACCAGCAGCCTTGGCGATGCCCCCAATGGGATGCGCCGCACCTCTTCTGGGATGCTTATGCCCTACGAAGAGGGTGACCCAAACAATGGCGAAGGCATCTTTGGCCGAGTCATTGACACGGTGAACACGGCTCGTGACATTGCACACGTCATCTGGAACGTGGGCTGGAGGAAGTGATCAAGTGTTCGCCCCACGGAAGCGATTGGTGAACGCAAGTCTAATATCTAATGGCGTCGCCTTTGCCCGGGACTCTTGCAACCCAACTGGCCTAATTCGGAGGGGCTAGTTGGGACGCAAAATGATCTTTTTATTATTCGATCTCATTGGGAAAGAAATCACACTACCTAATACAGGACACGAGCATGTTATGGCTGTCGGCATTTATCCAGCATGTTTTATTTGTCAGAACTCATGGCTCCCCTGAGGGGCAACTGGGTACGGGCCGCGGGTCTAGGATGACCTGACGCAACGGCACTTGGAAAGCGACATTGATTCAACCTATTACTTGATCATACACGGGCCTGTCCAGAGATGACGGGCACAAAGAGGGGACGACCGGATTACAGAAAAGCAACATGCCTGATAAGGTGGGCTGTGTACGAGTACGAGGGACGACTTCCCAGGGCCCGGAGGAGTGGACGCTGAAGCCAATGCCGGTACCGGTGCCGGGGCACCACATGGATTACCGAATGGCGTGTGGAAGGCGGCTTGAAAATACAGCGCATTACAGCGCAGCGACCTCGTGACCGCCCCTAGCGGACCTCAACAACAATGGGGCTGTGAAGGAATGGGTACGGATGGTGCGGGACTTGTTCGGCGTTTGCGTTGATTTTTTTCTTCTTGTTTCTTTTTGTGAAATTGTTCTTTTCTGCGACTTGTTTCTGGCAGCTTCTTCATGATATCCCAGAAGAGTGGGGGGAGCGAAATGTCTACGAATTTGGGGGAGGGGGGAAGGCTCTGGGTACTTGGGCAAGGAAACTTGGGAAAGGAAACGGAAGGGCAAATGGCGAAGAAGGAAACGGTACAGGGCAAAGGGAAACATTGGGCAAATACGGACAGATTTCCAGTGCGTTTGTGTTTTTGATTGTACATAGGACGGGAAGCAAGGCGAAGCAAAGGCAAAAGCGCACGCACGGCGTTGGAAATCAACAAAACGAAAAAGGTCAAACAAAAGAAAAGATACAATTGAAAGATGCATAAATCAACCCACAACACAGCATTCTTCTCTCCTCGTGATGGGCTTCCCACCCCACCGTGCATTCCCCATAATCCACTGTGATCACAGACCAGGCGCAGGCGCGAGTGCGAGTGACAAGTTGGGTAGCCCAAGCAAGAAGAGTCGGTCAGATTCCGTAGCGCCGTGAGCACAAGTATCTAGGAGCCTCGGCCTTAGCCGTTCGCTGTTGGACCGAGCGAGAGTGTAATTATTTTCTTTTGTTAAAAACTGGCCAGCGGTTTGGGCTACTGTTTTGGGCTCATGCAGCCAGCGGATCGATCTTCACTTGGTGCTTCTACATTTGCCACCCACTTCGAACCAAAGGAGGTAGGGCGACAGGGAGACAGAGAGAGAGGAAGGGCAGGGGGAGAGGGAGGGGACCAGAAATTCCCGCTTTCGGGGCGCGCGGGCGAATAAGCGTTACACGTGGATCGTCGGCGATGCAGGTGAGGAAAAAAAAGTGTTGGGGAAAAACCCGTAGGTAGCCAAGGGTTAAAAAAAAAAAAAGACAGTGTTGGAAAAAGGGCCCGTGTGTGAGTTGAGTGTGTGACATGGGCTCCCCGCGTGACCATCCCGGGGCGAATAATTAACCTCCCAGGAAAAAACAATGTGTGTTTTGGGAAGTTTTGGAGACCACGTGCAGACCCCAGGGCGGGGGAGAAGGACAGGGGGGGG
>JAHVYC010000146.1:12339-120219 GCA_020623665.1 Calonectria multiphialidica
CTAGCAAACGTGACCAAGGGAAAATGATAGGCTCCCCCTCCCGGATTAGGTTAAGGATCTCGCCCACTAAGCATCCTCGTGCGCTATCCCCCAGAGCCTTTATCACGTAAGTTCTCTTCAGCCTCAACCCACATTACTAATGACGCAAACTCCAACATGTTCCTTCACAACCCCGTCCTGTCTATCACTTCACAAACACCTGCCTTTCTTGTCCTGTCTGTCATTGACTCACTTCCATGTCGTCATCCCATCCCCCCTGATCCTTTCCGGACCCATCCATCTTGCTCCCGCATTCCAGAATGTTCGTCACATGGCTCACCAGATTCGTCTCCGATACCCGCAATGCTGCGGATGAAACAAGAGCCATTCCTTACGCTACTCTGCCAGTGCTTGAAGCCCCTCCTCTCACATCCTAGCAAAGTCATACCCCAGTGCCGTAGACATGCCGAACCGTCCGGATACCACAACCTCTCTCAAACCTAATCCGTGTAAACCATGTAATATGGATACGCGGTCCACTTGTTCTACTTCCATTTGCCGTCTTTGCCCACGCCGTCACAAATAAGCGTACACTTTGTGCCAGGATATTCTTGTTTCACCCCATACTCGCCTTGCTCGCCTTGCGTCGTAGCTCCCCAGGCATGTTATTCAATGTCACGAGGCACAAGGCACAAATTGTTTCAACGTAGAAAGTTATGTCTCATTTCATTATTCGACTGCGTGTACGTAGTCTTTTCGGCTTTTCTTTAACCATCCCAAACCATTCCCAAATGCGGCCCACGCCAGGGCAAGTCCCAATGCTGAAAATTCACACCGTAACAATGCTCATCTCCCATAGGAGCACATTTCTGAAAGCAAAACAGGCTATGCTCGAAATCAAAAATAATCAACCACACTCTTTCAGGCCTTTTACAAGATTCGTTGAGGAATATGTTCAGGCGTTGATCTTGGCCATACGCTTCGACATGCTGTTTCAACTAGTTAGCAACTGTACTTTCTAATCAGGGTGGTTTGGGTTATACTTACAAGTCGTAGAAGGCAAACTGGCTGGGGCTGCTACCAAACTCATACACGAAGCGGCTGGCCAGGTAGGAGCCGAAGATGCTGCGGAGGTAGGACTCGGGGATGCGAGTGACCATGGTCTCGAGGCCAATCTTCTCGAGAAGGAGGGCAGGAAGAGCATCCTTCAAGACAGAAAGGCGGATCTTCTCGTTGTCCCAGAGGTCAGAGTGCTGGAGCTTCTCATCGAGATCGGTGATGGCGACGGAAAGCTTGTCGGAGAGGACGGATCGAGCGGTACCGGTCTCCTCGTGCTCGCGCCAGATAGCCTCGAACTCGAGGCGAGCGTTGTCCTGGATCTTGAGCTGGACCTGCTTGACGTAGTCCTTGTAGAACTGAGGAGCCTGGCCATCAGCACCAATGCACATGTTCTCAATGAAGCCAGCATCGTCAAACGACAGAGAGGCTAGGACCTCGAGAGAGGACGAGGTCACACCACCCTTGTTGGCGGAAGCATCCTTGTACAGAATGCAGCCAGCCTCCTCGAGGCGGAGCTTGGCCTCCTGGGTGATGAAGAGGTTGGCACCCTCAACAAGGTAGGGGATGACAGCCTTGCCATCCTTGATAAGACGGTTGACGGTGATGAGGTCAATGGAGGCCGGGCGACCACCGCAGGGAACAAAGGCGTCGACGGCACCAGTGTCTCGGAGGTGGAAGGTGTTTCGGAACGATGTTCCGTTGCTGATGACCTCGCCAGTAGGGAGGGTGACGTTGTTGTCGTCGCAAAGGACGCGGTAACCGTCAGCAGAGAGCTTGGAGATATCATACTCAATGATCATAGCACGCTTGTGGGCAAGGCGGAGGAGCTCGTCGCGGTCAAGACCGTTGGGGTCGACGAGGACACCGGAGCCATCGACGATGGCAGTGTACTTCTCGTTGCCGAGCTTGATCTCGTTGCTACCCAGATCACCGTCGGGACCACCAGTCTGCATCTTGCGGATGGTAGCAGGGTCGAGGTTGAGCTTGCGGTAGATACCCTTGACGTACTCACGGACAGACAGAGTAGTCATACCGTAAGTGTCGTGGGGGATACCACCCAGCTTGGGAGACTTGCCGGTGAAGAAGGACTTCCACCAGGGGGCACCACGAGTACGGGCGTGCTCAGTAGCCCAGTCGACGAGGTCGGCAGTGTTCTCATCGGGACCCATGAAGATGATCTCCTCCTTGCCGTAAAGGTCGACAAGAGGGTTCTTGATACCAGGGGTCTGGGCAGGCAGGAGAAGGTCGAGAATACTGTCAATGTACTTCTCGAAGGCCTCACGGGCACGGTCCTGCTGCTTGGGGTCGAGGAGGATGACACCCTTGGAACCACCCTCAGGAATGTCCTTGTTCTTGCGCTGCTGGGTGCTGGCAAGACCGTAGTTCTCGTCAAAGAGGTTGCGAGCGTTGATGCTGTATGCCTCCTTGCTGCGAGACTTGACAATACGGATACCACCACGAGAAATGTCCTTGAATCGGAGGTGGAAGCCACGAGACTCGGAGCTGACAACAAGGAACATACCGTAAAGGCGCTTGGGGTACTCAACCTCAGGGAGGAAGCCGGGGTCGAGACGGAAGCTCAGGGCAACCTTGGTAGGGGTGAAGTAGTTGGTCTTCAGGATGGCATTGTTGAAGACACGGAAAGCAGTGAGGACCATCTCCTCGTGCTCGTTGCTAACGTTCTTGGAGATCTTGTCCTTCAGGGCATCGTCGGAGAGAATCTCAACAGACGAGCTGGAAGAGACGAGCTGCTCGGCAAACTCGGGGTCCTTAGCCAGGTGGACGTTAGCGAACGAGGCGTAAAGGGCCCGGACAAGGCCAGGGTAGTTCTGGATGATCTCGTAGATGTAGTCGGGGGTGAAGGTCTCAGAGCGGAGACGGCGCTTGAGGTTGGAGAGGAGAGCGGCCTGGGCGTTGTTGCCGGGGTCGAGGATCTCCATCAGCGACTTGTACTCAGGTCCAAGACGGTTGAGGAAGTGCTGAACAAACACCCAGGCGGAGTGGGCGTAGACAGACTCCTGGAGGCTCAGCTGGCCAGTGAGGAAGAGGTCATGGAACTTGTTGTGGGGGAGACAGTAAAGCAGAGAGACCTCCTTGGCGATCTGGCTGATGGAGTGCTCCCAGGGAGGGAACTCAGAGTCGAGGCTCATAGCGGGCTTGAGGTAAATACTCATGACGGTGATACCGTTAGAGAACTGCTCAAGGTACTTTCGAGAACTAGTGACTCCGTAGTAGTGGTAGAGATCACTGAGGGCGGAGAAGAGACCGCGGGCGGTACGGGAGCGGAAGGCAATAACCATGCGCTTCTCGGCGCTGTCCTCGATGTCAAAGACCTCGATGACGGGGCCAGCTCGCTTGACAGCAAGCTCGATAATCTCCTGGTAAATCTGCTTGGTGTTGGCAGTGGCCTTCTGGAGGAAACCCATGTCGGCAATGAGCTCGAGGCGGGTTTCGCTGGGGTCGACATTCTCAGGGGCAGTCAGGAACTGGCACTGGTAGACGAAATAGCATCGGAGAGAGGCCTTGGAGTTGGGGCTGTTGCCGAGGACGGCGGGAGATCGGAAGGTCTCGACACGGTACTTGCTCTTGCCGTTGTGGTCAATGTACTTGGCCTCGAGGCGCTCCTCATATCGAGGACCAGAGAGGTTGGTCTGGCCGGGAGTGCTGGTGTCGATGTAGATGGCGTGGTCGCTAGCCTCCATGTCGAGGCGGATCTCCTCCTGCTTGTCCTCACGAGCAAAGGCAGCAACCTTGGCGGCGTACAATGATGTGACGTGGCTGGCAATCACAGCGGGGGTTTCAATGGTGAAGTAGACATCGTCAATGCCAAGCTTCTCGTAGAAGTACTCGATCTGCTCATCAATCTGGACCTGGGGGATAAAGCCAGCTTGTAGGATAATCTCCTTGACTAGTTGAGTGTCAGCAAACATTATCTTCTTGAGGGCCAATTAGATGTATAAAACTCACCAGCCTTGATCTGCTCAATCTTGCCCTTAAATTCAGGAGCAATGTAGCCAACAGTGCCCTTGCGAAGGATGCGGTGGCCGTTGCCGCCGTTGATACCATTCAAAGGAACGCTGAAGTGTGTGGGCTGGGGGGAAGGGCCACGGCTGGCATCATCGGCCTGGACGTTGGCCAGAGGCTTTGCGACGGGAGCAGCCATAATGGGTGAGAATTCCTCGAAAGGATCTGTGTATTCGGGAAAGCTGTCCACAGGCGGAATGTTAGTCGTGGGACTTTGAACAGCCAGCATCTTGAAGCAGATGCCGTTGCAGGCGTGAAGGGATTATAAAGGAAACGACGAAACGGAATTAACGTGCAATGGATGATGAGAGGCAGCTGAAGACGGGCAGCCGCGAGCTGGTTATATACATGATGGCCAGGACTCTCCGAGAGAAGAGTCCTGATAAGAGCCGTCATGTCGTCACCTAGCACACGGCATGGCGAGTCTCGGTGAGTTGCAGTGACTCAATGACAACCGCTTTGATCCGGCCGCTGACCACCAGGCGGGCGCAGCCACGGCTCACGAGGCGGTACCACGGTGCCAGCGGGCGCCACCAGATCGGGACCTGAATAGCAAAAATGCAGGGTTGCAGGGCCCGGCTCAAAGTGGGCTGCTGCGGCGAACACTCAAAGAACTCCGGCAGATGGCTGCAAGCAAGCAATGTGCTTATCTCGAGACACTGATAAGAGCAGTAGCCAATTACCCAGACCCCGGCGACGCTGGTATTCACCGCCGGGCCGGTTCAGCAGCCTCTCGTATCTCACAAATCCAATTTTGGCAACGGGGCTGGGAGCCACAAAGGGGTCCAAGTTGCGATAAGACAAATAGAGGGGCGGGCTGAGGGAGCGATAAGAGAGGGCAGGTATCCGCGACTTACCGGTGAGTTTATGCGATGCGAGTCTAGCCGCAGTCGATCAATTCAGGGGAGAATTGACTTGGGATAAAACCTGCTGTGACACTCGTGTACAGGCAGGGGTAATTTCGTGTTGTGATGCGATAGCAGCGATGATGCTATGCGTATAAGTCGGAGATGCCGGTGCCTCGTACAGGTACAGAGGGTGCGATTGGCGGGGCACAAAAAAAGAATACGGGATGAATTGTGCAAGAGTTTAAATAGATGGAGGGAGGATAAAAACGTCAACAGAAAATTTCTGCGGTTTTCTCAAGCGTGATTCAGCGACGGAGGCTAGCAAGCGTTCCAGAATGTCCAAACTTTTGTTCTCGATTAGCACAGCTTAGCTGGCGTTGGTTCCGTAGAGCGAACTCAGCACAGCCATCCAGTCAGCCCTGTCGTAAATAGAAACTGGCGGACAATCCGGGGGTTCAAGAGAGAGATAAGGGAAACTCTCTTGATACGGCGGAGCTTGTTTTTGGTGGAGGGTGAGACGGGAAAGGAGGTGAGATGTGAGATGAGATGCCGCTTAGACTCAAGCAGAGCAACAGTGGAGGGGGAGAAGGAGAAGAGGAGGGCGAAGGGAGAAGTCTTTTGTAAAGACGAGACAAAAAGGTGAGCCGAGAAGCTTTAAAGAGCCGTACTATACAAACAGGTGCTTTTGGGACTGGCGATGGAAGCTTTAAATACTCCTGGGCCGTGAGTGTGACCTTCGTGGCTCTCTCCTTCTCAACAATGATGGGAGTGTAGGTAAAAGGTACGAAGCGACATGACGAGGTACCTGCGTGAGAACCTCGCAGTACGTACCCGCCGGACGGGTCGGTGACGAAAAAACAGGCCCCAGGTACGTACCCCTTGCGGTACCTTTCAAGTTCCAATCCAAGGTCAAACCTCGTGGTCGATTCCCTTTCTCTTTTTGACGCGCTTCCGTCACGATGGCCACTCTCCTTGCCGCTCACCTACACCCTACACCCTACCTACACCTTCACGCCCCCGTCCTGGTGGGGCTCCCCTGCTCTGCTGGAGGCTGGATGCTTGACGGGGCCCATGGAGGTACAGTGGAAGGTACCGTCTACGAGTACCGCACCACAGGCTGGCTGCTGGAGTCCAGTACCTTTGACTTTTTTTGCATTCTTTTCTTCGCTTTTCTTTTTTTTCCTCCTCTGCTACATGCCCGATGGCAAACAGAGGCATCCGCCCTCTGCCGTGTGCTGAGTGCAAACCGAAAAATCACAACAAACACACAGACGGTGCAAACAACTGCTTCAAGCCGCCGCCTCCAACCGCATGTTTCCAACCATGTCTCGACCTGATTATAGTGGCTTCTCGGCTGACGAATTGGACAACGTCGTCTGCACAAAGACACAAGTGCATGAAAATACCACAACGCAGAGGATACCTTCAACCGTACGGAGTACCTTGAGTACCGTCGTGATCACCGGCCCGGTCGGTCCATCACCGTCCATCCTGGCGCGCGCCCCGGCATTTGCCCCAGTCAGAAGAGTCGAGAAGCAGTGCCTAGCGGGGAAACTTGGTGATCATGACCTCAGCCAGCGCAGGAAAATGTCCAATTGATTACCCAATAGCGCCCCCGTCCTAAGCCTCAAGGGGAAGGCTACGTGGCCCGAGCGCCTGGTTCCTGGCCGTTCATGTGCCAGGAACAAGTTGTTGCAAAGAGTTGCTCTCCATTCCCCCCCCCCCCCCCCCCAGCGTCCCCAGTTGTGTGGAGCAGAAGGCCCTGCCGGGGACCGGTTATTCGAGGCTCTGCCAGATCCTCTTTTTTTTTTTTTGGTCTCCTTTTTTTTCTTGTCAGGTGCTCGGCAACTGAGGCCTAGTTTCTGACTCTATTTTTTTTTTCTGTTGCAATGGCTTCTCATGCCCGCTGTCTATTTCGCAATCTGTCTCCACTCGCTCTCCACTGTGGAATTCCTTTCGCCATTGTGGAGGAATCATATTTGATGCCGTCTGTGCCATTGAGGATTATACCGTACATCACAGTGCAGGAATTACGGTGCATCCACAGCTCAGTCATGTGTACCATGTGCGGAACCCCGGGTTTTCTTGGTTGGCACAGGGCAAGTCAACATCACCAGGTTGGCACAGGTCTCTTCTTTTTGCCATTCAGCCTCCGTTTCTTGGGACTACATGCACGGAGTATGCACGGCGTCCATCCCACCTCCAGCGCTAGCCTAATCGGTCACCCAACGGTCTGGAGGGAAAATGGTGCAATTGTGCTCTCGACCTCACCTCGCTGTCTGCGAGTCATCGCAAAGAGGTCTTTGTGACATGCAGATCCTGCCGTTTCAAGTTTTTTCTCGCAACTTGCGCAAAGCCTGCACCGAGGCCCACTCGCATGTGCCTTCATTCTGCACACAGAAAGGTGACAGGTCCATGATGTCGAATCCTTTCCATTGCCTTGGCTTGGTTAGATGCTGACCAGCTGATGGTTTTTTCATCCCAGCTTGAGTCGTCTCCCACGCCAAGCAAGGGCAGAGGGAATTGATGATTCGTCCAGGTTTTTGCACTGCATTGCCAAGACCGCTGTTGGCGCCCTCAGACAAAACGTCATGAAATTGTGCCCCGCCAAACTGCGCAAGTACATGGACTATGTACCCATTGTGTCGAGGCGGTCGTAACCGTGTCAGCAGCAGTTCTGTGTGTAAGACAATTTCTGCGACCAGGATGCGCAGTCACGCATCCGCCTGTGATGAAGGCGTCTACGAGGGACGGGTAGCAAAAGCTGGGGGTACATCTCCCGCAACGAATACACGGTCCTGTTTATGGACACGTTCCCGTTCGGGCGCTAATCAAACGCCCGGGGAAGTGCTCGAGGGGTGCTAGTGGCTCAGAATTGGAGACGGTGTCGGCGAGGGCCCAGCAGGCTGCTCACCTGACCGAGACTCGCTGACATTGAGCCCCTCACCGAGAGTTCCGACCAGCCTGACCTTAGATCACGAGCCCGCCAAGTGCAAATTGCGATTCGTCTCGCCTCGCCTCACCGCGACCGGAAGGGCCAACTACAAGTGGAAGCCAGGGCGAGGGCGAAAGCGAAGTAACAAGCTTGGACCGGTTGCCCCCCCCCCCCGGGGCTGCAATTGCTTGCCATCTGCTCCAAGCTATTTACACCCCAACTTTTCTGGGAGCTAGGTCCATCCCCAACGCGAACGCGGGGCCGCATGGATCACAGTGCCTACCTATAGAGACAGCACAATGGTGTAACCAACTAGTTGCGTAAGTTGCCAAAGCATGGAGCCCCATTGAAACAAGTACTTACGTATTTGTAACTCGAGTACCAAAAAAAGGTACTGCTTTTTTTTTTCTCATTCGTGTCCGTATGGAACTCGAGCACAGTATAATGTCACCAATGACACAATGATCCAAGTCTCGTTAGTGCATGCCCCGGGTTTGTTCTAAAGCACGGTCGATGTGGTGAAGACATTTGGGAAACAAGGTTGCAGAGGGGTTGCACGAGCCTAGACGAGGACCACTCAGTTGCGAAAATTTGCGCAATGATTGGATTGTATTGCCTGCTCAAACAATAGCAGAAACATGCCATCTCACCCACACCCTCCCTTCTTCCCCATACGCCAAGTCCCCCCTCCCAGGTGCGTATCTTGGGCCACTGCCACGGGGCCCGGCACCCGCCTCCGGCGTCTTTCAAGGACCCCCGGGGCTGCCCCGGCGACCCACTCAGCGGAGGGACCGGCGCCCCCGAAAAAGGTTTCCCCAGCCCCAAAGATCCATGATGATGGTATTTCCATTACCCCCAGGTTTGCTTCGATTGTTCAGAAGCAAAACTCTGTCCCGCTCTGTTGGGGGGGGACGTGTAACCGTGAGCGAGACAGTGGCATCCAGCAGACCCAAGCAGACCCGCTTCGCCGTCGGCCACGGGCTCCTTTGAACCGTTCCCCATGTTTTCATTACCCCCAGTTTACTTGATCGTGCAGCATTCGTGACAGCCACGGGACCTCCCGACTCACCCAGGTCCCCGTAATCCCCGGGTTTGTACTGTACTGATGCCATCCCACCCCTTTTTTTCATCTTTTTTTTTCCTTTTCCCCATCAGATTCCATCTCGAGCTACCCCATTCTACAGGACAACGCAATCCCATACATGCATGATTTAATACGCCCCCGGACCAGGGCATCTCACGCCCCCCGGACTTGGGCTGTTGATCCCCCCTTCAGTCTCGTGGCCCCTCTGGTTTGTCATGGGCCTCTCTCCATTACCAAATCTTCCCTGCACCCCGCATCCGGTGCTTGGAGGCGGGCACCGTTAAGGCGTCACGAGGGCGACAGAAAAAAAAATAGCACAGGGCGGGACGGCTAGGTGGTGTGTGCGTAGCAGGGTCGGTCAGTTGAGCTGTCGTTGCCCCTTGGGTCAAGAAAAACAACGCCCAGGCCAACAGGATAAGGAGAAGCAGAACCGTAAAGGAGCGAAGCCGGGAACAGGGATGAAGAGGGTAAATCGAAGGAGAGGGAAACTACGAATAAGTTTTCCCTCCGTCACTGCAAGACGAGTGACGATGATACGAGTTGAGGGGGATTGGCCATCCTAAGGCGGTGCCAACACAACCGATTGGCCCCCCTTTTCGCCCATCCCGCGTGGCAGGCGACGCACAAAAGCAAGTACAGCGCTCCAGCCACGAAGACTTTAAGCTGGCTACAGGAGGGGCTGAGCTGGGGAACAGACAATCGATAATCGATCTGACCCAGCAGCGCGGGATCTGGCAGCATCTCTTCCCAGCACCCAGTGACAGGTACAGACGGCCTCGTCCGTGCCCACTGTGTCTGTGGCACAGAGTTACCACCAGATGGTTGATGTCTCGGCTGGTCCTTGGCCAAAAACCCGGAATGAACGCCTTGTCGGAGGCGTTCTCAATCGCATGAGGGCGTGACAGTCCAGGTCGCCGACTGCATTCTCCGTGCTCCCTCGTCCGGACCTCCAGACGAGCCGATGGGCCGTGAATGCGCATCAGCAGTTCAGAAACTTGGCCACAACTCGTAACCTGTCTCCACGCGCCTTCCGTATCGGTTCGGCAACGCAGGCCGGCCTGCGCTACCCCGCCATTTTTCTGCCTCCCAATCTGAGAGTCGGCTCGGTTCCCGTCCCAACTTCTATTTTTGAACCCCCTTCGCGGATTTGCCCACCAAATGGAGTACGACAGACGCACAGGACAGACAAGGGCAGGTGTTTGCCTCTAGCTTTGCCACTGGCAGGACACATGCCACCACCAGAGTGCCACTGCCACCCTTCCTCCCTTGCCCCAAGCCTTAGGCCTTATGTAATCTGAGGCCCGAAATCCGGGGTCCAGTATAGTGATCCTCGTGCTTCCATGATGCCATCACCAGTCGAAGATGCTGCATCGCTGCTCCTGCACCCAACTCAAACCAATTTGTCCAGCGGCCGCTCAGCAACCCAGCTGCATGCAGGACTTGTGCCCTTGAGCCGAGCAACGCGTCCTGTGATACCCACCGGGTGCACAATTTCCACGATCATGACTTCAAATGCGCACCGCCACACGGTGCTCGACACATCCGCACCCGCATCCCGGTCCCGACCTGATTCAGCGCGGGACATGATGTACTGATGTACAGTACGGTGTACCTGAACCGGGTACCTTTTTGACGTGGGCAAGGGGGCCCAAGTAAGCCGCACAACTAACCCAAATGCATGCTCCAAACAGACGCAGGCAATTGTCGGCACAAGCGGTGGGCGGTGCAACAGGTACCTAATGCCCTCTACTGCAGGTCCTCTTTTTTTTTTTCCTTCACGCTCCCATGCCATCACAGGTACGTACCAGCCGGCTTGGGACGGGAAACGAGCTTCAATTGGAAACAAGGCGTGATAATTACCTTGATGTAGTATAGCAGACGGATGCATCAAGAAAGCTTGGATGTCAGATATAGGTACGTACTCCATGTACAGATAACGACACCTTGCTGGCGTCCAACCGGCGCGCCCTTTGAGTTGCCCCGAAGTGGAATGTTGGGGGAAGAGTTTTCCCCGTCGACCGTCCCCAGTGGCTCAGCGAGGGGCACCCAGGGCGCCGCACAAGACCAGCCCAACTCGCTCGGGACACTACTGTCTACTACAAACACCGCTGAAGCAGGCCCTAGGAGGAAATCAAGACGACCAAACACGACCGGGAGGCATCGAGCGCCCGCTCGAACGCCTTAGAGTGGGGTCGGCGGCCCACTGCCGGCCAAACTGTGCTGCCGGCCTCCGGCGCTGGCTCCGCGACTTGATGCCAAAACGAGGTGACGACGCGATCTAGTTTTACGAGTGCATCGAGCCAATGTGACGATGAGGCAAGCCATGCCGCTGTTCTAATTCCCTAATCCCCAATCCCATCCGCATCCGGGTGTCAGGTCGTCTGCGTGCATGATCACGATGCCCTCGCGGGTGTGCTCAATGGCTCCCGAAAGGGCACCTCAAATGAGATGGGGTTGCACCTTTCCTCTTTACTCACCCTACCGACCCCGCCGTTTTGGCCCTCTTGGCCGGGGCGTTTGTTGCGGTGAGGGACGGTGGACAACGCATGTTATTTGAGGCCACCGGGGCGGCCACACGGAGGCGCAACACACACTGGCTGGCTGCGGCGCACACCTTCGCCATACCCTCCAGACCTGTCAACATTGACGAGCCCCTGCCCGTCCGTCTGCACGCAAACCAACGACACGTACACGTGCTGGCTGGGCACTTTTGAGAATGTGACTCGGTGCATCTGTTAGTGTTGGTCGAGCGGGGACTCGGGAAACTGGTCAAGTTGAGAATTGACAAGAATTGTACCTGGCGAAAAAAAAAATTAACCTTGAATGCAAATCAGGGGCACAAGGCGTAGCCTCTACGAGGCACAGCAGGTGTAAGGTGTACACTTATTCATCACGGGCACTGGGAGAATGTAACCCACTCTCCGCTGGACCGCAAGTCTTGTGCTCTCCAATAATGATGCCATGTACTATAGGGTGGCTATGGTATTGACGTGCGGATGGCTTCGTCCACACCATACCCCTTGCTCGCACCAATACAAAGTCGCGAATGAGGCCATTCTAGCCATGGCGCATTGTTTTCCCACACATGATAACTTCATGCCGACCGAAACACCTGAGGTGACGCAACGAAGGCTTTTTTCATCCGGATAACCGAGTCGAGACTATTCGTACTACATCGTGGGGCAGAAACACGTCTTCGATTCCACCTGCACCTTGTGAAAGTTTGGACGACATTCCTGGGAAGTTCTAGAGCCAACTTGGCTGGCCCTCGCTCCCGAGGCGAGGATCGCCCAATCGGTGGTTTCCCCGCGGGCCGTCTCCAGCCCTTTCCACGGGCAGCCCTTTCTACGGGCCCCTTTCTATACTTCCCAGCAGGGGCCTAGATTCGGCAGATGAGTTTTCCTTTGATGATCATGGGGCTGGTGCTCCTAAATGGCCACGATTCGTAACCGCTTTTTTTTTTCCATATTCTAGCCCCCACCGCCCATAATTTTTTTCCCTTTGCCTCAGAACCAGGATGTGATGGTTGAAGCGGTCACGATGTCCAATGTCTAATTACCTTTGGACACAGAGGCGACATTGGGGATCCATCGTGGGTCATGTGGTTGTGCAGACGTGCCTGGCGATTACGTACTAGCGCACTTGTCTTACATATTCGCCAGGAAAACATCCGCGACTTGACGACAACACCAGCGCTTCGCAAAACAGCTCAACAATACTCCCCTCACGATCTCATATGTCTCTCAACATTTGAACACGCCCCCTTTTCATTTTAACGCCGCAGTTTTGCTTTGCTACTTTACCAATCGCCTATTCCATTTTGGACTTCGGCAGCAGGACGTTGCTGGGGGACCCGGCACACTAGCCACAAGGGTATGCGTCAGGTGAGCAACTATGAGTTTTTGAGGTGAAAAGTAAAAATGCGAATCATCTCCATGTGCATCAACCCAAGCACGGGTCGACCTGGAATTGACCAAGGCACCGAATTTCCCAGGCATGTTTCTCCCTTCCATTTTGCCGTGCGTTCCCCAAAACGTAAGCTGTCAAGCTTGATGCGCCAACACCCAAGCACGAATAATGACACATATTCTATCCGATTCAAAGCCAAGTCCGTGATGGTGGGCCGATACACCTGCTATCCTGTAAGCCTTGGAGAGGTTCCATTCTTCTTTTTGTGTGTGTACAAAGCAGGAGTCTCGAACATATGGGTTCTCAAGTACTCGTATGTCGACGAATCTCATATCATCATTATGCTCCAAAAAGAAAATTTGAAGAAAAACCACTCAATTAGGGCTGATCTTGGAGACCACAAAGGCGCCACACGCTATTTAATTTGGGAATTTCTTGTCCAATCCTGTACGGAACTAAAATGATATGCTACAACTCTGACAATATCTTGCAACGTGCCATCTGGGGGTAATGATTCAGAGTCTCGCTAATTATGACGAATCAAGGCAGTTTAAACTAACTAAAATTAGCCAGCAACCAAAGTTGCTCAAATGCTCAATCCATCTGCCCGCGAATTACCCTCGTGACCTGGGCGTGCTCATGGCTATGTCCAGTTGAGTTCACTACCTCTGTTTTCGTTTAAAAAACAACATTGGCTGTGAGCCAAATTTGTTAATTGCGAGACAGTTTTATTCCTTGTGAAAAGAGGACTTGTGATTTCCGGGGTTTTTGAAATCCAGACTAGATCGCTCTTTCCCTTCGACCATTTCGCAGAGACCTTTGCGGCTTTTGGCCCTGTTTCCATTGTCGCACTTGTTGACGTTCCCCACGGTATTCATGCTATTTTGCAGCCAGTCATTATACCGGTAGGTGTTATGGACGGGTGCGTGGGATCGCAGAGAACACGACGTTCAAGATACGGTCCATTTGCAATGGCACCAGAAGTGAACCAATCGCACAGG
Source organism: Calonectria multiphialidica (assembly GCA_020623665.1). Lineage (NCBI taxonomy): Eukaryota > Fungi > Ascomycota > Sordariomycetes > Hypocreales > Nectriaceae > Calonectria > Calonectria multiphialidica. The sequence goes on from JAHVYC010000146.1 coordinate 26,179, forward strand.
TCTTGACGAGGGAAGCCATCGTAAACATTATGACAGGGCTGATAGACTTCGTTATATCCCATTCAAACGGGCACCAATGATGTGTTATTGAAGTTGATTGTTCTGTAAGTTAGGGCTGGAATTGTTTACACACTAATTGTATCTGCCTACCTCGCGGCCCAGGCACGAGCTCTGGGAAATGCCTGGGCGACCCCCTTGCTTTTTTCTATCTAAAAACAAGCAATTAAAACAATGACAAGGCTTTTATTCATTACAAGAACTTTGCCATCAGAAACCCAGGACATTCTTTGTTGTTTTACTTTCGTGGTGTTATCAGACTTTTGGCATGTCGTCTTAGCCAATCATCAAGGTGGGAGGGATGCTTGGTCGGAGCGCTTTCGCACTTGGTAGGCTGGATCCGAGCCTGAGCCAAAATTGTTTTTTTTTTTTTCAAACCTACTGAAACTCTCATTCTGTCCACTCACGATTTCAATTATATATTTTATTTTAGTTTCTTCTACCTTTTGAGATTCTGCTCACTCTTATCGAGCATCATGATATAAGAAGTCAAGAGTGGGGTCTTTTGATGACGTTGGGCAATCGCTCAATGGATGCACGTGATGATAGCGAGTTCTTCGGCTAAACCCCAAAGGTTCCCGTGCTCCCGCAGCTACACTCGGACGCCAAAAAATTTGACTCGATGGCATCGTGACGCCAACACCAGCTTAACACCACCATTGACATATCCGGAGAATTGCCCCTTCATCGGCAATCTTCACCCGCCCCCAGGTCCTTCTCGGTCTGCGCACTCTACTCGACGAATATATAGCTCCGGTTGCTAGGCCGCATTGGTCCAACGCACTCGAGCTCCCTCTTATTCGCAAGCTCAAAAAAAGACGACAAGTCACCAATTCGAGCTGCACCCTCCGACTTTGACGGCGGATACCCCCCCCTCTTCGTCGACTTTTCCCCTCCGTAATTTTTTTTGATCTCGGTTGCATTAGCTGAGATAATTTACCCCGTTTCGACGACAATTTATACAACCTCTTTCCCCCCCGCACAACTTTAATCCGCCAATATGGTTACTCTTACCGAGGTCGAGGACGAGCACTTCCAGGCTGGCCAGGTTGGCCCCGATGTCGATGACGACGACTACACTGACACTGGTTCGTATACCCTGCTTTCAATGCGAATTTTGGGAGCCTCAACTGACTTGACCACCAGAGTCTGAGATTTCCAACGAGTCCGATTACGACCCTACCGACGAGTCCTTCGCCGAGAGATTATACGCTCTCCGTGATATCGTTCCCCCCACCACCCGCTCCTGGATCTCTAGCCGTGTCAACGCCGTGACCAGCACTGCCTGGAGCATCGTCTCCTTCAGCGGCAAGGGTGCCTGGGTTATTACCACATCTGCCCTCTTCTTCGGTGTTCCTTTTGCCCTGTCCTTCGCCGAGGACCAGCAGCTCACTGCCATGGAGCAGGAGTATAACATGCGCCAGACCGGTGGCGAGCTTCTGACGGCCGGCACTGAGCAGAGCACCGCCGATAAGGTCGGTGCCGCCATTGGCGACAACCAGGCCAAGCCCGCCCTGTAAGGGCTGAACCGACGTGAACGAACAGTTGCCTCTTGACAAAAGAGGCCTACGCCATGAGACCGCGCTGCAACGGCGCGTGGTAATGTTGGGCCGAAAGGGAGCCCTTTCTTGTACAATAAACGGAAATGGCGCATATAGCCAATGAACCCCTTTGATGAAATGCAATGGGTTGGACTGGGGAGGAGCAAAAAACGGGGATGAATGCGTACCTATGATGTAAAGTATTGGGAAGGGGCAACAAGTAATGGCTGCGATCTCATCTCCAGGAAAGGAGGCTTCACATGTACTCATGTCATACTGGGCTTTTATTCCGTTACGACATACAATGTGACCTTTATTACCTTGTACTTTTAGTAACCTGATGTTCTGTGATGACCCAATTTGTTAGCGCCGTGTTGGTGGTGTAAAGATGCACTGATTGAGAGTTTGTACATGTACATCCTTTATCAACTTGAGGGAGTTGTGGCTGCCTCAGATACTAGTCAATTTGTATTGGGTTTTGGACGACAGGCAGGGGTCATGGTCCTTGTTTGAACTACAGTTGCATAGTACGAGCCAAGAGATTCGGGTTGATTTCAATGTTCGCATTGGAAGGTGCAATCACTTCCGGCTCAGTGCGCACTAGATAATATTCACAACCCAAGACATAGGACATGGAAGAAACAGAGCAAATAAGTTGGGAAGTGATAAAAACTAGAGCATACGCTATCGTCTTTAGTTCGGATATGATAACCCCCAGACAGATCATCATGTCTCACCTCGGGAGAGGTTTAGGGTAGCCGATCGCCTTACTTAACCCCATACGATGATAGCTCAACCGAAACTGTTTCGACTCTTTCAACCACAACATTAACGAAAGCATTATTTCAGGAATCCTTTTAATAAAACTACGGGTCTAAATGGATTACGTAGCTTTGCCTAAGATCGAGGTGCGTCCGTGAAACGATTTGCTGTTAACCCCGCTCCCAAGGAACCCACTTCGATAGCACGATCTGATGGGGAAAGGGTAAATAAACCACGATGGACTCTGACAACAACCATAGCTCCATGCTCACCTTACCGGGAGCATCTCTCGCCGCACTCTTCGGGAAGTATGGCTCCGCAAGAAGCAGAGCGGAGAGACTGACCTCGAGGATCCCTTGGTCGTCATGCCGGAGGACAAGCACGATTACGATATCAATACGTGAGTGTCTGTTGAGCTGCACCTCAGCCGCCCTGCTGCGCTTTTGTAAATGTGATGTCGAGTATTTCAAAAATGAGAGATGGGAGAGCATTCTATTTGTTTCGAGTCGGCATCTTTTGACTTGTTATTTGTTCACCCTGCCCTGACAATTATAATTATGGCTTATCTTTCTCTCTATGTATACTGATGACTCTTAGCTTCTTCCCGCTCTTTGGAAAATACATTTACAACCTCCTCACAGACGAAGAGTCCGTCCGCTACACCACGAACGCAGTGCTGACAGACTTTCTCAATGACGGCGTCTGCTACCTCGAGCTGCGCACAACCCCCCGGGAGACGCCGCACCTGACGTCCGAGGCCTACGTCGCGACGCTCCTCTCGACCATCGCCGCGTTCGAGGCCGGCCACCCGGAGATGCACACCCGCCTCATCCTGTCCGTCGACCGGCGCCACACCCCGGAGAAGGCCGCGTCGGTCCTCGCGCTGGCCCTGGCGCACCGCGGCGAGGGCGTCGTCGGGCTGGACCTGTGCGGCGACCCCAAGGCGAGGCCGGACGGCGAGGTCGCCGTCTTCACCGACGTCTTCCGGGAGGCCCAGCGGCAGGGCCTGCACGTCACGGTGCACTTCGCCGAGGCGCCGCCCAACGGCTGCAAGGCGGAGGTCGACGTGCTGCTGAGCTGGCAGCCGGGCCGCCTCGGGCACGTCATCTGGGAGGACGAGGAGGCCAAGAGGGAGATCATCAAGCGGGGGCTCGGCCTGGAGCTGTGCCTGAGCTGCAACGTGCAGGGCCAGCTGATCCACGGCGGGTTCGAGGACCACCACTTCAAGGAGTGGAAGGACATCAAGGGGCCCAAGATTTCGCTGGGTGTAAGTGCAGCCTCCTCACCAAGTCTCGGGCGCCAACTGGTTATACTGACCTTGTAACCCCCCCTTCATCCTTAGACCGACGACGTGGGCATCTTTGGAAGCTCGCTTTCCAACGAATATCGTCTTGTTGCCCAGCACTTCCATCTCGACCGTGCCGCTATCTGCGCCCTTGCGCGCGAGGGGATTGATACCATTTTCGGAGGCGAAGAGGAAAAGGAACGATTGAGAGAAATCATGTGGAGATGAGAGTCTTTTTTTGCTATGGACTGCTTGCTATAGAGAACAATATGTGTACAGGCATGATGGGCTTAGGGCATATATGTACTAAGGGTAGCCCAAGACACACGGAGCAATAACTACACATGACATCACCACACTAATGCCCTCCTCAAGTGATACAAGTACATGTGCTGCGCAAAACAAACGTGTGGTATTGGTTCTTTTATCTAGACTAAAAATGTTATTTGTTTTTGAGCATCAGGGTAGAGAGACTCCGCTGGTGCGATGAATCTGCAGTTGTGGGGAGAGGGGACGGTGCATCTGGCCATGTCAGATGAAGAAAGAGAACATCAAATCGTTCGTCCCATTACGTAGAATCCGAGTCGAAAATAAGAAAAAGAAGATGGACGACCTTGCAAGCTCTGTCCACCATGCCCCAGAACGCCAAGTTTTGCCTCCTCTTCGTCAACCGGAATAATGCTACTTCGTCGCCATTTCTTTCGTGCCCGTTACGTCATTCAATGCATGCCTTGAGGTGGCGAGTCCAAGTCGATGGCCTCGACGTTGTTACGCTGAGCCTGACTGTTGCGCATGAGGCCGGAAAAGTATTTGTTGGCTCGGTCACTTTCGCCCTTGGTCTTGATGGTCTCATCACGTTTGGCATTGAGATCTTTGATGCTCTTGTCAAGGCCGACTCGGAGGTTGTCGGCGGGAATGCGGAGGACCTTGCGGACGGAGGCTGCGATGCGAGAAGAGTTGGCGTGGACGTAGTCAAGCTCACTGAGCTGAGCCGACACCTTGCTGGCAAGGCGGGGAGGCAGAGAGTGGGGAATCTGCTGGAGGATATATGCGGATGCGGCGACGGCTGCAGTCCATGTTAGCGAGGGGTGCGTTCAGCAACGGGCGGAATAAATCAACTTACCAGCGACGAGGATGCCGGGAAGAATCAACTTGCGAAGATTCTCGTTGCCAATAATGCGTGTGGCCGTGATAGCATGGTCGACCCAGGATGTCATTCCGATCATTCGGGGGATCACGGCGCCAGCGATGGTCAGGGCCATACCAGTGCCGGCATACTTCTCCTGGTGCTGCAGGAGAGTAGTCCAATCGATAAAGTCCATGAACTCCGTGGGGATATGGACTTCACGGGCGAGGGCGTCCCGCTTGCGTCGGAACATGATGCTGGGTTGGAATTGCAAGTTTTGGAACTCGTCACCGACGTGCAGGATACCGAGCTGCTTGATGGCGTTGACACCCTTGACGGTTCGGCCGCGGGCAAAGTCTTCGCACTGAGAAACCGAGTTGGCAATGCGGGAGAGCATGGCCTCCTTGAGATCTTCAGCGTACTGGAAAGCGCCGAAGAGACCGGGGTAGGGGATTTCGTAATTATTGTCACCAGCATGGAGAATGGCCGAGTTGAGCGTTGTGCGGGTATGATCGTAAACGTCCTGGCAGGTTTCCTCGATGTTGTAATCGACATTCTCACTAACCTCGGAACGGGCCTTCCTGCTTGTCTCCAACTGGGGTTCAAGCTCTCTAAGCTCCTTTGTTACCCGATCGAACTCAGACTGGGCCACTTCCTGGTTGACTGTTGCCAGACTGTGGAGATCGTTGAGAATGTTGAGGAGATAGGTCCGAGCAGGGGCGAGCTTTGACCTGGCACGCTTCTCCAGGACAAATCTTCTGAGCGACTGCTCAAGAGCCCCAAAGTCCCGGATCTTGTCGAGATCCTTGCCCTTACCCTTGTCGTCACCATCGCCAGGGTCGCCGCCACCGCCTCCGCTTGAGCTCCCGCTGCCGCCTCCGCCGGGCCCGCCGGGAGGGGATGGCCCAACAGGGATGGCATTGCTGGAAACGAAGTGTACCAGCTCTGAAGACTCCTTGGCTGTTCGGGGGCTTAGTGCATTGACCTGATCCATGATCATCTTCTTGCATCGGTTCTTGTCTCTGATGTTGTCAAAACCGTTGACGACAATAAAAATATAGGCCTTTTCGGCAGCGGCTGCCCAGATAAACTCCTTGGCCGATTGGGTAAAATGATTGGCCGCGGAGACGACAAATACGACGACATCGATCTCCTCCTGTCGTGCAAAAATGGCCGTCGTCTGGGTAGTGTCCGAGTTGAGACCAGGTGCGTCAATCAGAGCAATGTCTACCACTCCGTTGTTGAGTAAGGACTCATCGATGGACCTGCTGTCCCTGACATAAATCTTGCACTGAGTATAAGTGTCGCTATCAATTACAATATCTTCCAGCTCATTCAGACCAAACACATCGTAGGTTGACTCGTCATTCTTGTCGTAGACGGCATCCTTGTGAACAGCGTGAACCTCCTCGATGCCAGAGTTTTCTCTCGCATCAAGGACCTCGCAAAATATGGCCGTGCAGGGTTGCTGGTCTTCCGGAAGCACCTTTCGTCGCAGGAGGGCGTTACAGAATGTCGACTTTCCAGCATTGAGGTCACCAGTGATGAGAACCTTGCTTGCAGTGTCTTCGATACGCTCTCGAAGAGAAAAGAGGTGCTTGATGCTTGTGCTAATCTTGCCATCGAGGAGGGCGGCGATGGAGTTTTTCTCGAGCGAGTGAACGAGTTCGGCCTGGTGCAGGGCTCCCAGCTTTAGGTCCAACTTGAGAATGGAGAATTCTTGGGCAATCTGTGGAGAGACGAGGCGGGGTTCGGGCGTCGATCGGGTTTCTCCAGTTCGGCTTGATTCAGAGGAACTCTCGACAGAGGTCATTGCACGGCGAAGCATGGGATTGCGGGAGCCGGAAGATGAATTGCTGATCGAAGAATGTGTCTGGTGGAAGTTGGGCCGCGATGAGGGCGGGTCGGGAGAAGCGCTCCGAGTTCTCTGGACGGAGGGATAATGTGCGGGCCATGATATGTTCATCTCCTGGAGCTCGCGCAGAAGCTCGACAGTTCTGTTGATTGCCCGACCGAGGGTAGAACGGTGGGCGTTGTACCACATTTGATGGATGGCGCCCGATTGGGGCCGGTCGTGGTGCATGTCGACGGCATGAGCCCTGGCGGCGGCTATGTTGCGTTGGTCCTCATCGGTGATATTGCTTCCGCCATAGCCGGAGTCGGCATCGAGCATGCTCTGAAGACGTGCAGCATGGTCGGAGGTAGAGCCGTTGCCCACAATCATATAGGTTGGGCGGCCAGAGGGCGGTGGCGGAGAATTCGGGTCGTTGTCTTGGCTGGGATCGGCATCGGCGTCCCAGTGCACAGGGGCCTTTCCCTTTCCATTAAAATAGTCTTGACTCATGGTGTTTGTTAGGATTCGAACGTCATGTTTCGGCCGTCCGGAGGGAGGGTGGCGGTGGTGATGTCGTAGGAATTAAGGTGAAGCTGCTAGGGCAGCGTGGGACCAGAAACTTGAAAGTTGATCCGGGTTGCATGATTTTTGGCGAGAGCGGCAAATTGCCGGGGCCGATTTAGAGCGGCGTAGTTCTGATTGGCGAGGGCGCTCGGGTGAGCATCGGAAAGGCTCGCCTTATCTTATCGGGCGGGCGTGTCTAGGAACCATGGCAAGGTAGACCATGGCGGTCGAACCGTTGTGGAATGACAGCCGCCTCGGCGCTAAGGCTAGTGAGGATAGTGCTAAACTCAGTAAAGCGCAGCGTGTTTTCAGTACTCATCCGCCTATGCTCGTGGTTACGTAGTGCCAGCATGGGGGCACGGCTGAGTGGCCCAGGCTTCGCTTTCCCTCACCACCGACCCCAGAGGCAACGCAGTGCTTTTCTTGCTGCCTTGCTCCCGCATCACATCATAGCTCGTCTACGAAGCGCTCGTCTCCTCTGCTGAGCGGCATTTATCCCGACGACAAACCCAGGCCTCGCTCCCTCCGCCGTCCGAATCCCCTCCCGCCACATCCACCCCCGCAAACCATGAATGTAAGGATGATGACGTCGCTTCGACCCCAAGATGTCGAGGGCTAATCCGTCTCGTGACTGCACAGATCCTAGAATGGGCATTCGGAAAGCGCATGACGCCAGCGGAGCGTCTGCGCAAGAACCAGCGCATGCTTGATAAGGCCATCCGCGAGCTCGACCAGACCCGTGTCAAGTTGGAGAAGCAGGAGAAGACCCTCATCCAGCAGATTAAGACGAGTGCGAAGAATGGCCAGATGGGCGCCTGTAAAATCCAGGCGAAGGATCTTGTCAGAACCCGACGATACGTCGAGAAGTTTTATGGCATGCGCAGCCAGCTCCAACAGATTTCGCTGCGACTCCAGGTATGGCGTACACAGGCTACGTGATGGTCGCAGGGCAGTGAGACTGACTCTACCGCGCGACAGACACACCGAACCAACGAACAAATGATGCAGGCAATGAAGGGCGCGACAATGGCCCTGGGAAGCATGAACAAGTCTATGAACCTCCCAGCGCTCCAAAAGATTGCTATGGAATTCGAGCGCGAGAATGATATCATGGAGCAGCGACAAGAGATAATGGACGACGCAATGGACGACGCCATGGATGTGGGCGTCGAGGAAGAAGGCGACGAAGTGGTAGAACAAGTTCTAGAGGAAATTGGCATCGATTTCAACCAACAGGTACGCGTCCTCAACATCTTTCTGGCCAACTGGCCAAGGCTAACAACTTCTAGCTTGGTGAAACGCCTACGACAATAGGAAACCCAACTGTACCCGAGAGCAGGATTGCTCAGGCAGTTGGAGGTGGCGACCCGCTCGACGATGACCTTCAGGCCAGACTGGACAGCTTGAGAAAGTAATCGAGGCCCAGTCTCGTCATGGCATTGACGTGCCAGGTCATCTTGACAGGGTTTCTACCGCGATGCATAAATGGCGAGGTTGTATAATGGACGCAACCCTGGCCAATGGTGGACAGTCGAGAAGAGCTTGTGGGCGATATTGAGGGGTTATGGGTGTTGGCATTCCTTGTATGGGCGCTGTGGTGTCCTGAGCACATTTGTTTATTAGCACAGTTTCAATATTTCAATCTGGGCGGAAAATGTTTTTCTATAGATGGAGAGGAATGTGACATTTTCCTCGTTCTTGGTGTCTTGTGGGGTCGGTGAAATGCAACTGGGGGAACAATTGGGCTGCGCAGTCAATTTGGAAATTGCTGTGTTCGTCCATGTGATTGAAACGTAAATGGAGGAGGGTAGAAACACGGACAAATTGGATTTGATGGGTATGTCACTGCACTCTATCTTTGTTTGACATGTGCTCTAATCTTAACCGTGCATATGGTGCTTATGATGCAGCAGGACGGGTGATGCTCGCGATCCCGCCCGAGAATGGATATGGCTGCGAGATGACGACGGGCCTTGCAGATTTAGAGCATCACAACCATGACGCGGCGGATAGTATACAATGATTGGACATGGGCAGATATCTGAATAGAAGGAAGCTGGGCAATGCGCTCCAGGTGGAAAAGGGTTTAGTGCGTTGACACACAGTCTCCTATTGCATGAATTTGTGCGATAATGACATTGTTACTCACTCGTCGATTCTTAATGCCGTTGCTTCGGAGAAAACCATTGTTGTTCCTGTGTGAAAGCAAACTTGGTGTTGAATGCTGCTTGGATATGCGGGCAGTCTCATAGGTAGACAAAAGGGTGGTTGGCTTGTTTCACCGAAGGCTGGAAAACGACCGTTGTGAAGCATGCGCATGATTGCCGATTTAGGCTGCACTTAGGAGTAAACAAATCTTTCCGGGGAGGGAAGAAGTTGCATCGCGCCTGTCTGGAGTAAGATTTTTCTTTCAGCCCGGAAGCACCGGCAATGACGACTTGTGATCATGGTCATTTGCCTAAAGTGTCATGATTTAGACGTTTATTTCTGGAACCTATATGGAATATGAGATGAGACGGATGCGTCAAGGTCCCTTAGAGCTTCTGGTGGGGACGGCGAAGCAGCAGTGAAACAGAGCTGCTGGGCAAGAACCCCCGCTTTAGGCGCCCGCCAGGTGCATGCTGGCTCTGGAACATGTCGCCGCACCGCCCTGGCTGGCCACTGGCATCGCAGCTCCAGGGCCCCGAAGCAGCACGAACGCGCTAAATACCAGCATCCCGAGGACGACTCCACCGGCGCTTGACCACTGAAGCCCGGCCGTACCGTGAATCACGCCCAGCGGCCAGCGTCGCGGCGCCCAGTAGAGGGACAGCATTGTCCAACTCCCCATCATGAGCACCCTTGAGGCCAGCAGGCGTGTGGCAGCCATGCAGCTTCATTGACGATGAATAGCCCAACCTAAAACCGAACGTAGCCTAGTCGAGCTGTCTAGCCCCCCCAAACCTCCCAGCCGCAAGCCTGTCCCGCCGCTCTCACTGCTCACTCGGCACGGGCGTCCCTCCACACGAGCCCACTTTCACTCACTTGACTTATCCGTCCACGTCCACCGCCGCCCTACTATACTCCGACCCCCGGCCTACTGACGCTTCTGACTTACAACATCCTCCGGTCCTCCCGTGTCTTAGCTGCCCTCCCTCCCCTCACCCGGCCTGGTGGCATAGCTCTTGGCTCTGCTTCCACCAAGTTTGTCGTGATTCTTGCTCTCAACGCAGCGAATCAATCCAACATTCGCCGACTTTGATCATCATCCTACTCTTCCTCTCGGTATGTATCATGATATTCCTGGCTGCATTGGCGCTGTGCTCCCTTGCCTGCCGTCACCAGCTCTCCCCTCATGCCCCTCCTTCGCTGTCGAGCCGTGCACTTCTACTCGCGCGGGCGCTCTGTGCATCGTGGTGTCCCAAGCTTGGCTGCTTTTCCTGGCCCTGTCCCCTCCCCGCCAGCGCCCATCTACGTCACGCTACCTGGCCCTGCATCGCTTTCCGCTGCGCTGCTCTGCACCACAGCTCCACGTTGCCCATGTTGGATTCACTTGGCCCTCTAATAGCTACCTGTCCCTGTCGCTGCATCGTTGCAAGCTAGGCGCGGCGCTGCACGCCCGACAGACCAACTGACCACTGGGCGTGCTGACCGTTGGCGGGCGGCTGCTGCGCGCTTGGCTGCGACGTCTGCGTTGCCCCTCCCAGCCTTCCATCCTCATCGGGCACATCAGCCTCCTTTGCCCATACACTTGCTTTTGCCGACTCCTTTGGTCCACCTTGAGACGCAAATTCTGACCTGTTCAAGCCAACATAGGCAGACCCCGACGACGAAACGGCGCCACCTCTCATGCCCACTCTCGTGTTGGTCTGATACCCTCCATCACCCCGCCGATTAGCCCCTCGCGACCCAGATACCTTAGCAGAACCACTCTCCTGCCACCGCAACAGTCGTTTGTTGCTGGCCTCGCATTTCATTTCAATATCGATTACGACATCCCCGACCCAACGACGAGAACCACACGCCCCAGCACCCTTGTCTTTCAACCCACCCCTTCCACACACCATCGCCTTTTCAGCCGCCTCGTCCCCCTCCACAAGCTGGCGACCAACAAGCGCCGCAGCCTCTCCTCGACCGGGGGAAGTCTGCTGAATAGAATGTTTGGCGGCGGTTCCAACTCTGCAGGCAACAAGACTGAGACCGAAACAAAGTCCGACAAGGCCCCGTCCCCCGAGGCGAGCCCAAGCGCGCCCACTCCCATCAAGACGACCGATCAGGCGGCTAGTGGTGAGAAGCGCAGCGGCAATGGTAGTCCCCCCACCCGACAGGACACAGGCGGATCAACAGACAAAAAGCGCAGAAGTAGCAGCGTCAGCAGCAAAGCCAGCAGCCTGCTCGCCTCTGCCAAGAATTCTTTGAGCTTCTCCCAGGGCGGTCGCGGTATAGTCGCTGCCGAGATGACTTCACAATCACCCCTCCAGAAGCTGGGCAAGCAGGACCCCGCTCTCGCGGTGCCTCAAGGTCAGCATAACAACTCGGCTGGGGAGTCTGTGCCAGGCCCAAAGTCCACATTCCGTGTTGGTGTTTGGGAAGATAGGAACAAGAAATGCCGCCGGACTATGGAGGACACACATGCTTTCTTATACAACTTTGTCCAGACCCCTCCTCAGACCGATCCTTCCGGGAAGGATACCACCGAAGGCGACGAATCTGAGTCAGCCGTTCAAGAGATGGTCGAAACTGACAATGGCTACTTTGCTATCTTTGACGGACACGCAGGCACCTTTGCCGCAGATTGGTGCGGAAAGAAACTGCATATTATTCTCGAAGAGCTTATACGCAAGAACCCCGGCGCGCAGATACCCGAAGTGCTCGATCTTGCCTTTACGACTGCCGATACTCAGCTAGAGAAGCTTCCGCTCAAGAACAGCGGTTGCACAGCTGCGGTTGCAGTATTACGTTGGGAAGATCGCCCGACCACCAACCGCGTGGCCCCTGACGCGGCCTCTGTCAAGGCCGCAAAGACAGACGAATCGTCTCAATCGGAGAAAGAAAAACCCGACGAAACAAATAATAACGAGACACCCGCTGCGTCCACCGAGAGCGTTAACGCAAAGGTTAAAGGGCCCACTGCTCGACAGCGAGTTCTATATACGGCGAATGTGGGTGATGCTCGTATCATTTTGTGCCGTGCTGGCAAAGCTCTGCGCTTGTCGTATGACCATAAAGGAAGCGACGAGATCGAGGGCAAGCGAATTGCCAATGCTGGAGGCTTGATCCTAAACAACCGTGTCAATGGTGTCCTGGCTGTTACTAGGGCTCTAGGCGATGCCTATATGAAGAAGCTCGTTACAGGGCACCCGTATACAACTGAGACTGTGATTCAGCCCGACAGTGACGAATTCATAATTATTGCATGCGACGGAGTAAGCCAAGAAATGCAGATCACCTTGTTGTGTACGATGCTAACCTCAAATAGCTTTGGGACGTGTGTACCGATCAGGAAGCTGTGGATTTGGTTCGGAATATCGAGGATCCCATTGTGGCTTCGAAACTCCTCGTCGACCATGCACTCAACCGATTCAGCACCGACAACTTGTCGTGTATGATTGTTCGACTCGACTCGAATCAGAGCAAAGATGTCGTCGTGGAAGGAGAGGGCACCAGCGAGGCTGACAAGATTGTAAACGACACCAAGCAGAAAATCGCCGATGGCTCTGTACCCGCCATGGGAGTGTCGGCGACCAACAACAGCCCTTCAGACGGAGAGTTTGTGCCCACCTCGCTGGATGAAGCCGTGGTGGAAGAAGAGCCAGACCCTATCGAGGAGAAATCCAAACCGGACGGGACTTCGGCCGACAAACCAGCTGCGGAGGACGACAAGACCAAGGCGCCCGAAAAGTCTTGACACAGGCATGGCCGGTCGGTCCAGAATTTGCCGAAGGGTTGAAATGGGAGACCGGAAATGGCCACCTGTAATGAGGGGCTGGGGAAATATCTGTTGTGTTGGCCTCTGTTGGACTTTTGTTTTAGACATGTGGAAATACGGCGATATGCTGGGTCACCAAAGAGAAGGTGACGGCAGACGGGCTATCCTGGCCGGACCGGGTGGTGAGGAAAGGGAGACAAGACACGAATAGTTCTACAAGTACATGGAGCACGCGCTTTCTAGGCGTTGGGAAGTGTGCACGGCTGAGGGAGACGAGAATCAGACATGGACGAAGAATGGGTCGAGACCAGAAAGCATGACGGTAGTGGTACTCGGGATTCCTGTAGGTTAGCTTTATCTGTACATGTACGACACAGTCTGTTGATGTCGACAAGGGTGAGGCTTGGAGTGGTTGGTTTTGGTCTCTCAAGTTGTGTTTTTTTTTCTGCATCTGATACACTGCATTGGTGTTCTCGCCAAACACAAAGGGCGAGTGGTGATTTGCAATTGATAATATCATTACTTCCCCCCTCATGATTAAGACGCACTCGCTTGGCATGTACAGTAGGTGGCAATAAGTTCTGATCCAAAGCCATGTACCATGCACAACCCGATTAGGTTATCCGTGCAAAGTCGCGTTGGATATTAGGGAATAACTCTTTTACACTAATCCGCATTTTATACCATTATTTATTTATCTTTTTCAAAATTTATTTATATTTTATTTTATATTTATTTACTTTAGTTAAATGGTAATTGAGACTTCGTCATTTGGATACCAGCGGTTGGATCAAAGCCTTTTGCCCCCCACTGTATGTGTATGAATGGGTGAATGAATGACTGACTGTCTGCAATTAGCAAAACAAGATTTTATTTAATTGCCAGTCAAAAGATATTTACGCAAGAAACTAACTAAGCTCAATGGGCCACAACAAGCTTTGAGGCCGATACCGTTTTCGGTGTTGCCCGATTGGGTAGGTGTTGAAGATTTTATTGCGTGTACGGAGTGCATGCTACCCACTCAGGTTTGCGCCGCTGACTAGGGCACGTTAGCCAATACGGCGTTTTCTCCAGGACAGTGGTATCAGTCTGGACGTGGTGAGGCTATGCAGGTTTGAAAATTGCATCAATCTGAGACGAACGCCAACGACATCAGATCTTGGGGAAGAGATCTGAAGCAGGGGGTGATGGATAGTCAGCGGCCGAAACGCAATGGACACGCGGGATGTGCCGAGTGAAGCGACGGCTGTTGAATGGCGATTTGGAATTGGTGGATGGGGAGTTTGACGCTACGGGTGGGATGCATTCTGCATAACTCAGGAGACGGAGAGGGGGGCAGGGTCATGTGCATGTTAGGCCGGCTTATGAAAACCGAATGATTTACTCGCAGGCTGGCTTCATTATTTCGTCCTGTTGAGTTTGGTTGGATTGAGGTTGGCCGGCTGGAACCTGGAAGGGGTCCATGCCTGACGGGACTGGGGTTTGCGACAAGAGCGAATGGCACGAGCTTTTAATTGTCCCCATTTCACTTGCATCCATTTAGGCTCGCAGAAGGGAATCAAAACAAAACAAGCAGCCCCCTTCTTCCCGCAGCGCAGCAGCCAGATGAAGCGCAGAGCGCGTACATGGGACGAAGCGATCATCGACGGGGGATGTGTGGTCAAGACCACGACCAGTCTGTGCCCAGCAAGCCACTGGAAACGACAGAATTAAAAGAGCCATTGGGCGAGTGCCCGGGGCGCTTCTAGCGCCGGCGCCATATGTCCCCCTCGGCGGAGCTTGGAGCACCTGTTGGAGAATGCGTGGGCTCGGTTCGGGTTCGGGTGACCCTTTTCCCCGCCGCCCCCTTATGTTGGGCATTTGGTTTTGCGAAATCATCGAGAGCGTGCAGTAGGCCTTCGCAAATTGCCGGCTTAATTGCCCTCTCTCGCCTATTGCGTCAGTGATTCCGCGAGCGAAAGTAATAGGCCGTCACGGCCTGTGTCGGGGGGAGCGGCATGGCGGCTGCGAGCGGACGCGATGCGGTGGAGAGGGGGGATCGGATGGGCGGTTGGGATAGCTGTGCATGCAGGTTTGATGTGCAAGAACGAACAAACGTTTCGGGCTTGGGATAATCATAATATTAAGCAGAGGGAAAGGGAAAGTGGAGGGATTCAATTAACCCCAGCCCCTGTTTTCTGCAGCCCTTCTGGTTGGCGCTGCGAGTTTATTACAAGAGGACCCCCGGCTTCCTGTTGAGCCAGGCAGCCTGGACGGGAAAAGGCGACGCGATGGGCAGGGGTCTTATGAGTTGGGGCCAAGATATGGGGCTTTTTTGATGTGACGGTTGAGACGCAGAATTGAAATCACGGCACCTCCGGGGGGCAATTACAGACCAATTGCTCGCGTGAGGGCGTCGTCGTCGCCGCCGTCAATGATGATCCCTCGCCACGAAGAAGCAAATGATGATGGATATGGGGGGGCATCGCTGCCAATGTTCCAGCCCCAGGGCCAGACTAGTATCAACGCCCTAACCAGCTGATGTTTGCATTGGCGTCCATATTCGTCGTCCCCATGGCTCGCGTTCATGACGCTCACAAATGCGCCCCCGTTCATGCTTGCTTTTTGCTGCCGTTGGCTGCAGAGCGACTTTTGTCATCCCATTCCAACTCCACTTGGGCCTTGGGGTTTTGCCTCCCTCTATTCAGCTGGCGCCCTTGTGATCTGCTGGAGCGTTTCGACGTCAACGACTTATCCCTGGGCTAGCCCTTCGATACGTACGCGCACGTCGTACACACCAAGGCGCCACCACCACCCTGTTTTTTAACCTTTGTTAGCCACCTCCCGGGATGCAACATTACACATGCACTGTCAGCTGTTGCTCAAACTTTGGACGATATTCCCATATCGTCGGGACTTACAGGGCCGTAGATTGCGATGAATGTAACGGGAGAGACGACCGGATAGGGTAGTAGGCGGCGTAGAAGGGCGGTAAACCTGGAGAAGAAGAACGGCGACTGCGTCCCTTTTCCAGGCAATATCATACATGTAAACCTGGGTATCGATAGCCCTATTCTTTATCCCTTGTTTCTTTTTCCCCCGTTTCTTTTGTTTCCCTTTAGGATTCCACAAGCACATGCTTCCAGCATCCACCGATCAGCTCACACGTGTATGCATCATGCTGCGTTCCCCCTCGCAGCAAAGACACGCCTGATGACGTGAAACCTACGACGCCACCTTTTTTTCTTTCTTTCTTTTCTTTTCTTTTCTATTTTACTCGCCTCACTGTTGCCGCTGGATCGTGTGGTGTCTCTCTCGTGGCCCTGTGTATGGTCCAGTGTTGAGTTATGTCTCGGTCAAAGACAATATTCCGACACGAACGATCAAACTAACTTATTAGAGCAAACCAGCCGTGCGGCTATATCCCCTGTGTCCCGGCCCTGGGTTCCCTTTGCTGGGCGGTCCTCCTCAATGCGTGGCCTTGTGACGCATGGAATGCTTTAATCTTTAAAGGAGACGAAAAACAAGACGATCAAGTAGGGGAAAAGGGATAGAAGGGAACATCCCCGTTGACATGTCTGATTCGCCCAAAAATAGTAAATAGTGACAGGCACAAACGACACTCCCGTCCACCCTCGCCCCATGTAGCTCGCTGCCGTGGTCGCTATCCATGCCCGCCTGCAGCGCAGCCTGCCCCTGAATCTTGGTGGTACCGGACCACTGACCCGCACCCACCCACCCGCACCCGCGCCCAAATCCACCCCATCCCCAATCCTCGAATTGAACCCCCGAATTAAACATCTCCCTGCTTGCTGCTGCTGCTGCCCGTCCCGACTTGTCCCCCCCCTCGTTGGCAGCCAGCTTGCGTCGATTTCGTCTTTCGACTTCGACTTTGTCACTCCTTTGAACCGCGCCGTCGGGCATTTTAATCGTGCGCCTCCCAGCCTCGTACGGCCCTTTTCGTTTCTTTTCTTCTTCTTCTTTTCTCCCCCCCCTTTGATTTGGCTGTCAGCGAGGCGCCATGTCGTTGAATGGCCTAGACGACCCCAAGGTCCTGGAAGCCTACCAGGCCTCAGTCGCAGAACCAGGAGGATGGTACGATGCACTCCGTCTCTGATTATCCTCCTTTTTTTTTCTGCTTTGCTAAAACTCTGCGACCACAGGTTCCTCCTCAAGTACGCGACCCGCGATGAGATCGACCTCCTGGGCCGTGGCTCCGGCGGCATCGTCGACATCCGCGAGAAAATAGCCGAGTACGAGGAGACCAGCCCCCTCTACGGCTTCCTGAGGTATCGAAGGAGAAACGTCTTGATCAAGTATTTGCCTGAGGATTGCTCTCGCCTAATTCAAGGTTCGTCCTTCCAAACCATACTTCCGCCCCCTGATTGGAAACTAACCATCATCGGCTTTGTTAGCTCGAGTGGTCGTCCACTTCAACGCCGTTTGCGAGCGCTTCTCTCCATACGACACCACGTTTGAGATTACCACGGCAAAGGAACTCAAGGATACAAAGCTATCGGCGGCATGCTCATTGCATGCTGCCTCCGGGTCCAACTCGTCGGCCAGCAGCTCAATACGCAGGAGGCGCCTGGTGGAAATTGCCGAGGAGGAAGAGGAGGAGCAGCAGCAGCGGGCGACCAAGCGCCAGTCCCGCAGCCAGGAAGATAACGAGGACGATCGTCCTCTTACGCCTAAATCGGACAGGGAGGCGTTGTCAGATATCGCCCCGGTGACGCTCAACTCTGATCTGGCCTCGTCCCCTGAGGAGACCAAGTTCTCGGCATCCTCCACCTCCGAGGTCCCCAACTTTGTTGGCGTCGACGACCCTTCTAATTCTCTCGACCTGTCAGGCGAAGCGGTGCCGCGATTGTCTTCACAGTCTGCTCGTCAGGATTATATGACCTATCCCTACGTATACGGGAAACCGAAAGTTAAGTTGGGGCCGCGTCCCTCTGTCGACTCAAACGGCCGACCCCGAACGGCAGGTAGTTTCCGACCTATCTCTCAGATGCCTGCTGGCATGAAGATGTTTGGCAAAGGCTCCAAGAAGACCAAGAAGGAAGACGGCAGTGTGACCGAAGACGACTCTACCGACCCCCCCCAACCCAGCACCATGTCCATCACTGAAGAAGATCGGATTGCGCCAATCGAGGTTGTGAGACCTAATACGAGCTCAGGCGTTTCTATCGCGGCGACAATTGTGCCACTGCCATCACCCTCAAAGAATGTTATGTCTCCCGAGAAGGCCAGACTGATGAAGGCTATGAAGCTTCGCGAAAAGAAGAACAAGAAGACCCTGACTGTTGATCCCAGTGGTAGCACTCTGTCCCCAGAATTGCTTTCCCCGTCGTCAAGCGAGTTTGCCAGTACCGAGGAGGCGGTTGATGAAGGGGCCGAGGATGATGACCTCGATGTGCCGCCTTCGATTTCCAACACCGATTCAGCAATCGGGCTCGAGGCTTCCTCTTCGCCCATTACAACAGACCATGCTTCTGAGGTCACGCAGTCTGATTCCCATCCCACCAGCCCGGTTATTGCATCCTCGGAAGCCGACCATTCTACCAAGGCATCCTCAGTGTCGGAGTCTACGGATGAAACTGTGGAAGCCAAGAGCGATGATGCACCTACCTCAAAGCACCCGGATGATGTGTTTGCCGCCGAAGAGCAAGATAAGGAAAAGGAATCGTCCGACACTGCTGAGAGCAATCCCGAGACACCGGCCGCTTCTATATCTGCCTTGGAGAGCTCTGTTTCCCTAGAGACTCCCGCCACTACGCAAGGTGAAGCCGCAACTCATGCAAGTTCCCAGTCTACCGAGAAACCCGACGCAAATTTGGACCAGGTTGCTTCGCCAATTGTCAATTCGGACAACATTCCAACAACCGAAGGATCCGCTTCGAAGGAATCTTCCAACGACGGTGGGCCTAAGACAGACAAAATTCCAGACGCAGCGGAGGCGACTGAGAACGAAACGGATGCGGTTGACAAAAATGATGACGAAAACTCGACTCCCACGCTGAGGATCTCTACAGCCACACTGCCCGGAGCTCAAACCGCCGCGGAGCAAACGGAAGAGAAGCCCGCAGAGAAGGAAGACTCTACCACCGCCTTGGACCCAAAACCCAAACGGAAGGCGATTGATCCTATCCGAACCGATTTCGCTGGTGCCCGCCCAGACTCTCGAGTGAGCAACATTTCCGACGACGACGCATTGTTGGACGAGTTGCAGAGCGCGACTTTCCAAGAGGCAAAGTCAATGCTCGTGTCGAAAAGCCCCGTCACTCCCGTGTTCCCGAGCCCCACGAAGAGCGAGGTATCGTCGCAGACAGTCCGAACTGTGTCAAACCCCGTGCGCGGTACTCTGCTCACCCCTAGCGATGTCAGCACAAACACTACTCGATCGGTTAGCACAGGTGCCGCGTTCCTCAGCAAAGTGGCTCAGCAGTCTGCTGCACCCAACATGGCTAAAAAGCCTAATAATATGGGCTCTAGCATCTCGCAACGTATCAAGGCGCTTGAAAAGCTGTCTGCCACGTCAAGCGAGGCTGGAAGCCGACCCTCGAGTAGGGAACGACCGTCTTCAGCATTTTATTCTGTTAGGAAGGGTAGGGAACCAACAAGGACGTCCACTGTCATCGATCGAACCAACTCATTTACTCGACCTGATTCGCGGGCGGCTCCTTCGAGATCCGATTCTTATGACGAGTCACAAGACGGAGCAACTCGCCGCCCACGACGTGACCGGTCTGCCTCTGTAGCGAGTAGATTGTCCATGTTTGAACCGGTATCCGGTGAAGGATGTTCGCCAAGCAGTACAACCGCCCCTCGAGGTCGCCCTGAGACAATCTCTGTAACTGCCAAGATTGTTCGTGATGCTCCTCAGAACACGTCAAAGGCTTATGAACCACCAAAGGACCCCTCCGAGTACAATCATCTGCATTTGAAGGAATCGCCCCTGCTGGTGGACCACCAAAAGCCAGTTTGGACGCCAGTGGCTCTGGAGCACAACAAGGACAAGGATCCTCATAGTGAGCGACGGGGGTCTAAGGAGTCCAACAGCCAGGAGACGAGCAAGTCCCGACGGTCCTCACTTAGTGTCGTCAAGGACTTTATCAAGGAGCGTCGCAAGTCGATCACATCTAATTCGTCGGATGTTTTGACCCCTGGCAACCACCGACAGGCTTCGCGGTCGCCCACTCGACGACCTCCATCCGCTCATCAGAACACAGCGTTCGATAAGCTCATGTCCATGAACAACCGCCAATCATCTTTCAACAAGGAGCGAGACGCTGCCCTATCCCCCACCCTGACTGAGGGCTCCGTCTCCAGCGATGATTCCAAATCTAACGGTGACAAGAAGTCCGGGTCCCGTGCTGGTCGCTTCATGCGTCGTCTTTCCTCGCTGTCTAGCGGCTCCCGCGGAAAAGTTGCAGTCCCTGCTGGTGTCTCACCTACTGTTACAGAAGAGGTCGTTGAGCCCATTCGACCAGCTACCACCGCTGGAAACGCTTCCATTGTTGCTCCATTGGGCGACGTCAATGTTCAGTTCCCCGACAACCTTCTCTGGAAGCGCCGTAACATGTGCCTTGACGCCCAGGGCTTCCTCATCTTTAGCGCCATCCCCGGCCAGAGCGGCCGTGCTGCTCAGGGTTCCAAGCGTTACCACATGAGTGAATTCCGCCAGCCTTACCCCCCGGATGTTGATGTTCAGGAACTTCCCCACAGTGTCGTCCTTGACTTTATGGAGGGAAGCGGTATTCAAGTTGCTTGCGAGGATCGGGCCGGCCAGACGAAGGTTCTGCAGAGTGAGTACCACACCCTTACCCCCGTATGAGGAATAACTAACATGTATTGTAGCCCTGCAAGAGGCCCACCGCAAGAACGCTGCCCGTCTTGGACATTGAGCTGTTCCCAATTTTTCTTAACTGTTGAAATCATGCCACTATTAGCGAGACTGGGTGGCATCTGGGTAACATTGTTCTGGAGCAATGAACTACCCAGCAATTGTACCGATGCCATATAGAGCGCTGCAACACTTTAACTTGGCGGAGGTCATCTATTTCACTTATTAACCGATATCCACCGACTTATGCCTACATCCTCGACTCGAAGGCGTTACGACATTCCCTCCATACCATTTCTTTTACGCCGGCCTTGCTGGATGTCTGCGACAGCGTATGGCACCTTCTCGCGAACTGTACACGGATTTATCGACAAACTCCTGGCCTGCATCGGGAGATTTTTCGACTTGTTCCCGCCTCTATCTAAAACCAACTCAATGCTCGACGATGCTTTTCTAATCATCTGTTTTTTCTCATCGCCGATATTACATCAACCACATAGCACGTTACTTCCCTTGACTCAACATTGATGATACCACACCATTCATACTGCTCTGCCGTCTTGGCTCATTCGTTGACAAACGACTTTTTCTTGTTTTTCATTTCTTTTTTTCTTGCATCGTATTATCTTGTCTTCTGATATCATAATTTCTATTGGCTTCCCTTATTTACTCCACTCTCATATCTAAAGCATGGTGAGAGAGGAGCGGGCTAGCGTGGTACGGCATTGGATTTTTGGTAGGGAGGGAATGTTGGATATGATTGCGCTGGAAATTTGTGTTCTTTTGCAGTTGCGCTTGTAAGGAACTGTACTCCAAGAATGTAGGAGAAAGTAGAGGGGAGTAGTAAAAGTCGGGAGACGGTAACAAAAAGAGGATTTGCTCAACATCTATTGTGCCTTTATCATACTGTGATTTGAGAACTGCTCTTCGCGAGGTTACAGCCGTGTTCTAAATGTTGGCTATTTAATCGACCTTCCCTTGATTGTTGATGTCTCCGTCATGGGTTGCGTGAAACTTATCGCATGAAGCTGGCGATGACATGTTTATGCGGGAGTTCAATGGATATCCCAAACAGGGTTTCCTCGAGTTGGTAGTCACCCAAGAGGTGGATCTTCAAAACAGAACACTTGATGATTGAAATAGATAGAATACCTTTTTGTAACAGCGAATGAGCGTCTTTCTAAAACCGATTCGACATACTTCCTTCGCAGAGGGGTGTCGGTACTTATATTCCAAAAGTGGCCAAGATCGACATCCGAGATCCCATTTGTCTAAGCAGACTTCAACTGCAGAAGCTCGGTTCCACACCTTGGAGCTGACAAAAGTGTGCAACACCGGAACATTTGATCTTTATTTTATGGATGAATTATATATTGCTCTCTGATCTTGTCAACATGCCTGAACTTCTGTTGCAACTTTTTGAAGTCACTAATTAGCGACTTGCTACTTTGCGAGGCAATCTGGTCAGCAGTTTGGATGCTATGTCTTCAACCCGCCCTCCGCCCTCCCTCCTTCCTTCATAAGTCTATTATTCTGTTTGGGATTTGTGAGAAGCCTGGCAACTTCAAGAGTTTTTGAGTGGTGTTTTGTGTCTGAGGTGAAGCCACGAATTTCTGTTTGGCTGTTTGAATACAAGTGGAGTGCTTTTAGCGGCTGCAGTTATCTTACGAAGGCAGTATGTGTTTATGTGAAATAATTATTTATACAGGAAAAAAGACATAATTTTATTTCAGGGTCTCGCAGGCTTTCATGTACAAACATAGAATACATCAGACGATGTGTTGCTGAGATACTTCCTCCTTATTGTCAATCACGACTGTTGCATGGGTCTTTAGCGAATAAATGGCAAGTATGTTAGTTATATCAACTACATTGAATATTCAATTCTGACGTCACTCGGTGAAATGCCCTATTAAAGCTCATAATAGTAATCACGAGTTTGTATTACTCACGCCAAATGACCCGGGAGTATCTAGTATACAAGCGTGAATCGTTTGCGCGACCAACTCGCGCTGGAAATGGATCTCAATTAAACCGACTCGTGAAAAATGAGCGCGCCAGACAGGCCGCAATGGTATGCCCGGATGTTATCATTTTACGGGTTCTGTCATCGAATACCATTTTACTACTAAATTAGTGAGCCGACACCCGAAATGCCCATACATGGCGATCGCAATACCCGCCCGAGAGAATGCCAACCCTGTTATGATGACCGAATTGACTAGATTACTTATTCAGAGGCAGAATTCCCAGTTCGCCAAGCGAGATGAGTATTGTGTTGGCGAAAAGAGGCGGTTGACGCGGATTTGGGTGGCCATAGTCACATCTCCACACGAGCCGAAGCCAATAGCGAGGCTAGTAAATCTCTGTCCAATCCTAGCAGTGAAGAGCCTCATAACTAGGGTTCCGAAGCACGGGTGCAATAAAGGCGAGCAGGGCCGGAATCAAGATGTGAATAATAATACATAAAGCAAAGCAAAGACAATACTTGAGTCTGCATTCATTGTATAATTTTGCTGCAAGTGCTTTAGGATATTATTGACTGATTCATTCTGTAATGCAAACAATTTTCTTTACTGTGTCATTTCATACTCTGAAATGATCAAGTATTCATCTTCGGTAGCATTTCACTGCTCGAGATATACAGGTGATCATTCCACCTACTGGATGCTCATGTGATTAGGAAGGTGTCAAATCGCACCCGGGTGACATGTTGCATGTATTTGTCCAAATGGTTGTGCATAACTTTGGACGGGCGTATATATATGTATATCATTTATTATAGATCTGATATGATTAATCATCCCTGATCTAAAGTGTATCACTTGAAGTTGATTGTGTTATTGGTCTGGGATAATAAGAGACCGAAGTTGTTTAAATGCTGATTGTATCTGTCTGCAATCCCTTGTGGCCCAAATGCGATCTGCAATACTTTTTTCAAAACTAAATACACGTTTATCAAAGAAGGTACAAATAAATTGTCGCAACTGTCACTGCAATCGTCTTCCATGCACTAGAACCGTCCTCGGCTGATGCATCACCGCGGGAAAACATGGTTTCTTTGGGATTGGGAAAAGGTCGTGGGCAGAGTCAAGTGACTTTGACTATAGAGTCATATGGTCGGACCGATTGCAAAGACTTCATTCATACTTGACTGACCCATACTGCCTAGATGGTGGTTGGTATGAAAACAGAAAAGGTCTCCAGGTTCGAACACAGCCTCATTCATACTATCAAACTCGTACTCCTCGGCTAATAAACCACGCGACAAATTAAAGCCATCCTCGAGATTCTCGGGGAAGAATTGGGAGTTGAGTTCAGAAACACTGCCTGTATCCTGCTGTCCCATGCCACTTGACATATAACTAGGCTCAAAATCAAAATGGCCTTCGGGACTGAGAGACCGAATGGTTGAAGATGTCTTGCCGAAAAAGTCACCTGGTGTTTGGATAGCTCCAAGAGGATCGTATGGTCGCTGAGATAATTGGTTGTCAGGAATGGTTGCGTCATGCGGATAATCCTTCCCCGAATTGCTTGACTGGGAGCGACTTGGTGGTACCAAACCGACTTTCTGGTTGCTAGACACATAAGTAGGAATGTAGCCATCGCTGCGAGGCATTCGATAACGGGGTATCGGGAACGAGGAGTCATATGCGGCGCCCTGGATAACAGCCAAATGTAGAGACCCAGTGTTATCTGGCAGTTGGCCATCGGTGTTTTGGAGTGATTGACATAGACCTTGCTGATTCTTGTGACGGAGAATATTTGCCACTTCTTTCACTAGGTGCTCAAGGTACGGTGACACGCCGAAGCTGCCGTTAAAGTGCCTTTCCCAGATATAATACCACCTTAGCTCGCAAATATTGATGTCAGAACTAGGGACGGATACATGAATCTTCTCGATGAGTTTCTCCTTCTTCCAGCGAAGGGCCACTTCAATCTGGTTCCATTCATGCTTTGAAAATAACTCTTCTTGTCCCCTGTTCCTGCAGTCGGGAACGTGAACGTAATGCTCAGTATGTGACCCAGACCTCTCCAAGCAGGGGGGACAACAGGGCTCTTTGAGTCTGTGGTCCCGCCCCAGGTGCTGCTTCAGATCCGAGAACCTTGTGAACGATCTTGTGCCGCATTTAGTGTATCTAAAGAGGTCCAGGCGAAAGAAAGGGCAAGCCCAGTTGCGAATAGAATCACTTGGATGTTTAGGTTCTTCATATTCGACGTCGTCATCGCGGTCTCTTGAACAGTCGCTGCCACTGTTACGGTCTGCCTTATCCCCCTTCTTGCTCCGCTTTTTGCCCGTGGTACTTTTTACCCTTCGAGGTTTCTTTCGTTTCTGGGCTGGGCCTGCAGTGGTTGATGTTGATGAGGCGGCTGCAAGCGGGCGCTGACACTTAGCTGAAATGCCTCCAGGAACGCCGTGGGGATTTGCAGCGGTGGTGGGGCGCATAGCTTGCAGGGCGACGGCCCGCGGCGGGTCAGGTATATTAGCTGGGCTCGGTACGATGCAGACGGGTGGTTGAATTTGAAGTCGAGAATCTGGAGGAGGACGGACATGTTAGTAAAGCTATAAAGACCACACGACATTATTCTCGCTTGGAGCTCAAAGAGAAGCTTCTGGTATAGGCACAGTATGTGCACATAATGTGTATGGCATGTGTATGGCTTGGCACGAGGGCGGCCTTGTGTTCCGAATATGGACTTACACGACAGCATAGTTGGGTGCTGGGCCACTTCGCCGTACAGCATTACTATGATTAGGAAGTGGGAAAGATTGCAAAAATGTTTCGAGTGAATGAACTGACGATGAGAAACCGAACAGCAGCAAGAAACGGGAGGGAGTGTCACTCATTTATTACATTATTTATTGTGGCAAATGCGCCATGGTGAAAGAGTTGGTGACCAGTTTGTGGAAAAAGGATTGAGAGAATGATTCCAGGCTAGCCGCACTGTAGGCTTTCGCTCGGACTTAGGGATGAGTCGACGTGCGCAGGGGCTCTCGCTTGTCTCACGGTCTCATTGTGCAAATTCTGCTGCAAATCACGGGGTCGCGCCACATCGAAAGCCATCAGCGGCATGCCTAGTCAGCTACGTGTCTCGCGGCTTGGGCAGACAGACATTGAATGTGTGAGGGGGTCGGCCCATGCCATGACCGACATTTTGGCTACCGGCACTAAGTTAGGCGGATGTGGGATGCCATGGCAGAGATTCTAGAGGTAGTTTCAAGTTCCAGACGGCCACTAAAAAAGTCCTTTACGCATAGGCTGTGAGGCTGGGTGTGTTTAGCTTTGGGAATCAAGCCGAGAAATTCTCATACGAGCACTTAGGCTGCAGGATAAACACCTCCATTGATTTGACTACTACGTCTTTGACTTGAGGACCCTGGTGGCCCTTCTTGCCTCAATTATGAGTCGGGCGTTAAAATTTTTTTTTTGATAATTGAGGCACTCACTGGAGAGAACATACATCACTTGAGGAGGGTGTGGGGACCGACACAGGGGGGGATGGTTGCTGAGGATGTCTGCTGGACAAGTGTACACCAATCAGTTGTGAGTTGGCCCACTGGACAAGACATCACATGGGGAGCGAGGAGCGAGGAGCGAGGAACGAAGAATGTCATGGCTGGTGTGAGATGGAGATGAATGTTAACCGCACTTCTGTGTGCTTATTGCAAAGCACCATTCTAATAGCATCTCATTTTCTGACAACTCCGAGTTTCCTTTCTACAGTTTGCATTTTGATATTCAATGAAGGGTTGGAGTTCTGGTTCTCTCTATAGGTGGGACACAGCAGTCGACAGCATACCCCACGCGCCCAATTATCAATTTCAATAGATAGCACGTCTGTACTGACATATCCATATCCACAGCCTCCCATAGGGAGCTAGGAGGCTGTGCTCCAAGTTCCATATCCAAGTAGAGGGGTGTATGCCGCATCCGTGTTGCATGCAAGATGCATGGGGCCTGGTCGATCTGAGCCATATAAACCCCTGGAAGACGAAATAACACATCTGTGCCCATCCACGAGTCAAGATCCTTTTCTACCCCCAATCACAAAATCTGCCTCAATAGCATTCGATCGTTTTCGGACCCGCAACTGGGTACTGTTCGTGCCTGGTTTTGGATCCTTAAACGCACAGCGCCACGAAATCTTGGAAAACTGCCACTATCGTTGTCTTCATAAGGGCCCTTGATACTGCGCATTGGTCTCTGCAACTGAGTGGGCGAATTGGAACATCTGGAGTGTCGTGGCAGAGAGGTCAAGGTTGAGGTATTGGGCGTGACGATGGACGATACGCACCTGCCTGATTGAAGTAGTCTGGAACAGATGTATACATTACATACTCAGCTCCTAGCGTCACATTTGGATACCAATTGGGCCACTCCCGTGAAGGGGGTAGTGATTAGTGGGCTTGTTCAAGTTCAGATTCTGTGTTTAATTCGTTATTTGACCCCGTGTATTGTCTTTGGTTATTCCGAGACTGTTTTCAGAACATGCCAACAGGCCACTCGTGTGCTGGGATGCGAGCCATATCGGAGAATTTTCGAATGGAGAGGCAGCAAGTTACTTTCAACTCGTTGGGCGACGGATGGCCCAGAAAGTATTTATAAATTTATCTATAATCATTTATAAAATAATATTATTTCCCTTAATTAAATCTTAGGATATAATTTTATTGCTTATTTAAAATCTTGTCATCTTCATAAACTCCTCCTGCAAGGGCAGCGGCAGCAGCGAAATTCTCGTCGCCCATGTTCCAGTAGTGAGGCTATTTCCAACTGCAGTAACAATATTTACAGTTGCATACAGATAAGACACACCCATAGCTTCGTTGATCCTCCGACAAACATTAACCAAGACTGGCGCCTTGCCGGACGAGGTACTTGGCCAAACTTTTGTGCCCGTTCTCTCTCGCAATTTGAAGAGCTGTTCTATTTTGCCATCCCGTGGCATTTACATCAGCGCCGTTCTGGATGAGCAGCTTAGCCATGCTCAGATACCCTCGTCTAGATGCGGCATGCAGGGCTGTTCCGCTGGCCCCGTATGGTTCGTTGACGTTGGCCCCGTTTGCAAGGAGCAGCCTGGCTATTTCCATGTTGCCATACCCTGCCGCGATTTCAAGAGTTGTCCCAAACAGCCCAGGTGGCTCATTGACGTCGGCACCGCGCTCAATGAGCAACTTGGCAACATTGTTAGAGCCGGCCTGTGAAGCGGCTTGCAGAGCTGTTCCATATTGCCCAGGTGGTGCGCATATATCAGCGCCTTTGCTGATGAGCAACTCCACGATACTTGGAACGTCATGCCGCGATGCCAATTGAAGCGGTGTCCCGTAACGAGGCATGGGGCTTGCGTTGGGATCGGCACCATTTTCAATCAGCAACCTAGCTATATCCCAATAGCAGCCCTCCACTGCAGCCTGTAGGGCTGTTCGTTCTTCGCCTGTCCAGACATTTGGGTCTGCTCCACCGTCTAGCAGGGCCTTGACTACTGCATACTTTCCCATCACCGAGGCTGTCTGAAGGGCAGTCCCGTAATATCCGGTTGTGATATTGGCGTCCAAACCATTGTCTAGAAGCCACTGAGCTGCCTCCGCATCCCCTTCTGGTGCAGCAGCAATTAGAGCATCTGCGTAGGTCCTGACAACAACGGTAGCCCTGGTGGAAGTTGCTAGGAGGAGCTCCATGATCTCTGTATCAGCCGCACAGGCTGAAGCTTTGAAACCCGGCGTCTTGTTTTCAGGAGAGGTCACACCAACTTTAGCACCATGTTTTGCCAGCAACTTCACAATCTCAGTCCGGCCTGATGCTGCTGCTATACGCAGAGTCGTCATACTAGTTGGTGTTGATGAGTAACTATTAATCTCTGCACCGTTTTCGAGCAGCCACCGGACTGTACTTGCGCGCCCATAGTTGGACGCCACGTGCAAAGCTGTCACCTGATCTCCCCCAATTGATGTGTTGACGTTGGCACCATTATCAAGAAGCAACTGCATGACAGCATTATCACCAAATCTCGCTGCATGAATAATTGCCTTGCTGCCAGCCACATCAGCCCCATGCTCAATCAAGACCCGGATCGAGGAAATAGGGCTTTCTTCAGCAGCAGCAGCTTCAAGGAGCGCCGAATACCGCCCGCCGCAATCATATTGCGTGCTATCCTCTTTGAGGAGATCAGATAATATCTTTGTTAGGCCAAGACTTGATGCGAGCAAAATCCCCCACTCGGCCTGGTCAATATTGCGGATTGACAAGTACATAAATTGCATACAACGCATTAACGGCCCGTCCCTATCTCTAAATAGCTGCATCGCGAGCTTAGGGAGATGTTTGGTATCGTATTCTTCGCGGTAGTGTTCAAACCAACGAGTTGCGGCATAATCTGCAAATGGATATTTCTGCCTCAAGACCATAGCGTCAATATCTGGCAAGGTAAGTTCCAGTAGGTACACTAAGCAAATGCTCGCCATTTCGGCATCCGCATCCCATCTGTTTATGCGGAAATGAGATATTTTAGGTTGACATATTCTTCTAGACTCGAGGTATTCTTGAACCGAGAAATGGGCAATCCTCACAGTGTCGTTGGACAAATGCTCATCTAGCTCTTCTTGGTCGTTGCCATCATCATATTGTACTTCGCCATGTTCTTCCTCGTCACTATCATCTTGAATTTCCCTGTCAGACTTACCATCCTTGTCGTACCCTGTCGAATAATCATCGTCAAACATGGCAATATCCACTTCAACAAGTCCAGGGCAAACATAGAGAATATCCTGCCGGCCCTGGAGTCTTCTCTTAGTATCGAGTTTGGGTTCATCGCCCAGATCTACAGCCATCGCGTCTATAACTTCAGGAACTTTCAAGGGTCTTTTCGCGCAACAGAGCAACATCAAAAGTCTTCGGGCGTATTCGGTGAGCCGTTCGTCAATATTCATGAGCATTATTTCATAGGTTTCGTCCAGTGATTTGGGCAACGAGTTGAGCAAATCATCTAGAAGATGCTCGCTGCGAGGGCAGGTCTCAAGTGCGGTGAATTGGCATTCCACCCATCGAAAGCTGGGCCGTCAGTAGGGGTACTGGAGGGGTATCAAAATATGCCACTTACACGCCTTGGGCACGCTCAGTGAGCGTCCTCTCAATCCTATCGTGATAGCCTTTCCATTTTTGAAGTCTTCTCGAATTCCTGAGGTGACCAGAGATGAAATTCGAAATGTCTTCGTCTACATTGTTGTTGCGCAAGGAAATATCCGCCTGCTTTGGTGGGTCAAGATCACTGCGAATATCGACCTCGTCTCGACTTGTCACGAGGAGGTGCATCACTGATTCTGACCACGCTCGTATCTGGAGCAAGGTGTCAAGAACATCAGCGCGATGTTTCCCCCGAGGGCTTTCATCGAGGGCGTCCACTAAGATGTAAACGTGATCAAAGGACTCGACGAGCTGGTGTAAGCAATCCAGCAAAGCAGAATCTGGTGGCGTTCCAGTAAGGCAAGAACCGTGCAATTGTGAAAGCGGGGACTGATCTTTCCCTAGCTGAGCTGAAAGTTGTAGTACTAACGAGCGTAGCATAGCCGAGGTGCTTTGTTTTTCCAAATTGTTGAAGGTGAAGAAGAAGAATGCTACCGCGATTGCTGGATTTGAGGCACGATGCCGAAAGGCGTATTGGATTGCTGTTGAACAGAGCACTGACTTACCACACCCGGCGAACCCATTAAGCCAGAGGAAGGAGTTGCCATTTGTTAGCCAGTCGGTGAAACTGGGTCCCTTGACAAACCACTGGCCGGTATTCGGGTGCCTCTTCTTGTTGGCCTCGTTGAAGTTGACAGTAGCATCTGGCGCCCTGAGCCACGACCGAATTTCTGAAGAGACTTGGTCCGCTCGGACTAGGGCCAGCAGCGCCTTTGTCTCTTCGACCTCATCCCGCACGCTCTGGATATCACTACTCTGCAGCGTCTGCAACGCTAGATTTAAGCACTGGCAGAGCATATCAATGTCTTCCTCGAGCTTCTGCAGCGTGCTTTGTCGGAGCGGATACATCATCCGTTGGCTAGCCGATCTTGCGGCAGCTCGGAAGCTTCCGGACGAAGGGGCGTTGCATTTTCGCAGAACCTCCTGGAGCTCATCGATGAATTCGGCACAGTCCTGGACGAGCGCCTCGGCCCTGTCGAGCACCTTCTTCTCACTGGCCTGGAAAGTTCGTTTGCTGCACTGCTCTCTCACGGCGTCTAGGATTGCGAGAAGATTCTCGAGCTTTTTGGCCGTCTGGGCGGCATCTGATTCCCGGGACTTGTATGCGCCGTAGACCCGAACCAGACCTTGCGTCACCTTGATTCCCAGTGAAATAAGTCCTGCCACGTTAGCATCTACATTCAGCCCATCCATGATAGGAATGAATCCCCTTGGGTTTCCTTTTGGAGAGCTCTGGCCGTGGAAGGTCGAAGAGAGGGGTTCCAAGCCATTGGTTCATTAGGCAGGAAGCGAGGTATTTGTCAACCGCCAGCTGAGGCTGAATGGCTGGCTGGCCAAGCCCATTGGCTCTGCTGACCCCCTAGTTGGTTTAGCCAACCATGGAAGGAGATAGGTCGAACTAATACTCAGATCGCTAATAGACGGGTTCAATTCACGCTTGCTATATGGGGATATAAGTGGTCAACCATCTGTGCTGCTTCTGGGAGTTAATGGTTGAAACCGGTTATCCTGTGTCATCTGAGTGGACACTCCCGTTTAGATGACAGCAACCCAGCACGTATACTACTCAATGATTCTCAAAAAGGTGCAATATGGAAATATAATAACGTTATCCAAAATCAGAGTACGATACGCAATAATAGAAGTTATGAAACTTTAGGTTCAACTGTGAAGTTATTCATTTTCTTTCTTTTATCTACTCAGTGCCAATTCTACTCTTGTAGAATGGTAAATTTTGAAGATCCTCTTCACAAACATGCTTTTGCATCCACAACCTCGCTCCACTCCGGGCGAAGAATAACGCACCATTTTTATAAACCACACCAAAGTCCTGAAAGAAGAAAGTATCAATATCCCTTGTCGAAAACGTATCAACGACACCATCCGAATGAACGGGCTAGTCCCTCATAAAACATAACAAAAACATGTCATGAAACACGCTGCCATTCAAGATTTTAATCATGCCGAGCAATGATAGAACATATTGAACAGAACAAGAAAAGAAGGCTATTTTTAATGCATGCATGTCAATAATGGTGACAAGCTTTTCGTCTGACATTTCAGACATTAGATGTAGAAGCTGAAGGATCCAGTCCTGGAAATTGCGAGGGATCCATGGCCATATACTCAAGGAGATCGAGTCCCCCCACATTCACACCCTCGGCAGTCATGGCGACAGACGAGTTCTCCATATTCTGGAAAAAGGCTGGACCAGGCGGCAAATACCACATCTCATTGCCTGTGTTATTCCAGTCGTCCAAAAGACCGACGTCGATGTTTGAGACGTTGTTTTCTGCAGCGGTAGGCGTAGCGGGGCCGAGGGAGGCATTTCCTGGGTAGTGAAAGTTGCCAGCCGATAGATCGAATGGTGTAGCCGAAATATTGTTTGGCTCATGGGTAGGTGAGTTGGAACGATCTGGATGATGAGTGAGCATACGTTCTGAAAATATTTGACGCAAAACTTACAGTTTCCATTGAGCCCGTCTCGGAGTTTTTGGGCATGCCCTCCAACCCAATTTGAGCTGTTCTCTCCATTTGACCCATTTGCGTTGGTTCCATTCGTAGCTTCTGGCACAGGACTTTGGCCCCTTCCCGATGCCTGTTGCATAGTCGGGGCTTGAATGAAGCGGTTTCTTAGTCGACTTGTCAGAGACTCGAGAAGGTCGGCGAATCGGATTCCCAAATGAACATCATCGACGACGCAGTTGCGGAGTGCTTCAACTGTTGAATCCATAAGCTCGATGCTCTTCCTCACATCTGACCGCGGGGCACCGAGCGCGAAGGTCTTGAGCAGGAACATGGCACCACTGATAATGCGGAAATACGTCCGGACTGGCGCGTGCTTTAGATAATCCCCAGGTAGCAGGCCTTCGACAACCGTCCTCAAGAGATTTCGACTTCCCTCTACTACTTCTCGGATGTATTCTTGATCATGAGCGGTAAAACCGCCCAATTGGCCAAGCGGGAGCTTGCCAAAGTTGATCATGGTCTGTGGAGAAAGTTGTTGGTGTCCATTCGGTGCCTGCACCAGGTGATGGCTCAACCCAGCCACATTTCCAGGGTTCCCTGCGTTGTTTGTGCAACGCTCGACGACGGCTTGCAGCGAAAGCGAATTGATGTAGATGCGGACATACTCATATTCAATTGTCAGAATATGGCGTATGAATGGAGGCAGTCTGAACAGCTCAAACTCCCTCCACCAATCTCGCAGTAGTGGCACAAAATCCCTTAGCAAATCAACGTACTTGCCGCTCTGGATGATTTGCGTGGTGTGTTTTCGGGAACGGAACAGTTTCTGGTTGCCCATGTGCATAGCGTTACTAATACCCGCCCAGCAGTGGATGATTTGATCATCCAGCTCCAAGTCAGGCACATAGTTGAAGGCGTTGGAACATGATGACGGATTCGTACCCGGCGTGGTGCCCTCATGCGATACGGGCCGCTTTCGAGAGATAGCAGGATCGCTCTTTCGGAGGTGATCAGGGGCCATATTTGTCCAACCCAGGCGACCTGCAAGCTGAGTAGCGTAGATAAGAAGAAGACGCTTGATCCTGTAGGCCCGTTGTCGGTAGGCTTCCTCCTTATACTCGAGTCGCATAATGGCATCATCCTTGAGCATCTCGTCGATATCGTCAAAAACTCCGAGCTCATACGCCAAACCGTTGGCAGTGCTCAGGAGCATCCAGCACATTCGGTCACTTCTCCACGCCGGTTCCAGCCAGCTCTCGATCCGCTTGCCACCAAAGCTTTGCCCAAGAGTGTTGGAAGGATCCTCTTCGGCAACTGTCAGGGGTATATGGTCATTCATGGGAAGCACCAGTTCATCCGTCGCCTCAGTTGGAGGAAAGTGCAGGGCTCTTGGATGCCATTCAGTTAGAATCATCAGAGATTCAATGGTTCCTAAAGTGCGCAAGCTTCCCTTTCTAAGTCCGCGCCAAGGGGCTGTGCTGCTGGTCTGCGACTCGTCAAACACTGAAGCTGAGGGCGGTACACAGAAACCACCACCAAAGGCCTCTTGTCCCCAAAGACACCGTTCAATCATGCCTCGCAAGTAGGTCCACAATTGCTCGTGGATGGCATGTGAGCGACAATGACCACCTGTGCCGGGCATTTGTCGATACCGCGATGCAATTGTCAACAAGGTAATGGTCAAGATTGGCTCTTCGTACAGCAATGTGGCATGCGAGGCTGGGTTACTAAAGGTGGGAGGTGAGATGGGAGTCAGTGGCGAGAGGTATTTGTAATAGCTATCATCCATTAGTCTACCAGCTCCTAGTCAGTGGTGGTTCTTGGGGACCAAGCTTACTAGTCAATATATTCAATCGCCTCTGCAGCAGTGAACCAACCGGCTCGAACAAATCGAAACCTCTGCCAAGCTGCAATCGCCTCCGCATATCCAGGCTGGTTGCAAAGTTCCGATTGCGAAAGCTCGGGGTCAATAGGTTGCTCCATCCTCGCCGGCCTAGCTCTTTGGGACATGTATTTAGGAACACCATCGTGGGCAAATGATGGCCGAGCAGAGGGCTGGGGAGTAGACATACTGTCCTTGCGTTCATGTGATGCAACAGGACTGTTGACGTTAGTTGATGATACTCGACATGTTGGACTAGAAACAAGGTATTGCCAACCAAAACTCGATCAAACGTACCTGTCAGTAGCTGCCTTGTAGAGCAAATCAAGGGCATCGTGGGGCCCAAACACACTGCGGCGCATCACCGTCTGCGCTTCGAGGTTCTCGAGAGTTTGGTTTCCATCGCCATCGTGACCGAAGTCGCTATCCCTTCCCCCGTCCTTGCTGCCATTGGGTCGGCGCAGTGGCTGAGCGCGGCCGTGAGAACCACCGGGGGTCAGTGGCATGTTGTTATAGACCCGGCGATCTATGAATGGCGGCGGAGGACTCCCGTTTGTGTTCACGCGCTTTCGGCCATTGCGAACTATGTACTCGTCGCCGTCGCTTCCCTCGCCATCCTCGTTCTTGCGCTTGCGACGAGTCGCACTGAAGAAGCATTCCTTGCTTTCGCGGCGGCAGCGAACGCATGGAGGGTCGTGCGGGTTGTCTACACTTCCCAAGTCGCATCGGACTTTGCGGCGGCGGCACGGGATGCATGCCTGGTAGACTCGCTTGTGTTGGGCTTGTTGAGCTGCTTGTGATGCTTGATTCGGGGTCGGGACCGGACCGGGAGTTTGGGATTGGTTCTGGTGGTTTGGAGTCGAGGAGGAACCGGTCGGGCTCGACTCTGCGCCGACGGAAGGCGCCTGGGCGGACCCATACGGGGCCATGTCTATGGCGTCTCCTCCCTAGAAAAAGAAATCGGCACCGAATAAAGCTTGGGTCGCGTCAGGGTTGTGCAAACAGGGCCGCGACCAGCGGGGTAGCTGATGGGGTCGGAAGCGTCGGTCGGAAAGCTGCAGGGCCGAGCCGGGCAAGGCCAGTGGCATGCAGAGGCGCAGAGGCCGTGTTGGCGACAAGCAATGCGCGAGGGAAAGGAGTCGAGCGAGGTGGTTGAAGCCGGTGGTGATGATATCGAACTCGGCTTGCGGCGGTTGGGCGAGGTTGAAGGGAGTGATGCGCGTGGGCCGAAGAGAAGCGGAACGGGGGGATTGGCGACTTTTTGGACTCAGTGGGCAAGGGGAGGCAGAGAGAGCGGCCAGGGAAGCGTGGAAGTTAGCGCAAGTGTGGTGTGGGCCTTGGTCTGGGCGTGAGATAAGTGACCCAGTTTGCTGGCGGAGCGTATCTTGGGCCAAGCACACGGCAAGGCAAGGTCGCATGTGCCACTGCGGGGTGAAGCTAAGCGACGCTGGGGGCGTGTTTGCCAGAGCTCTGAGGTCGAGGTGCCGTGCTGGACGCGGAGCTATGTCGATGGGATGGAGGGTTGGCGTGTCGTCACTTGCGCCGTCGCCTTTCTCCCCGTGTCGTTGGGGAGGCTCTTTGATCAAGTGGAGGCTGACCCTGAGGTCTCTTTTTGGCGTAGTAGTATCCGTCGTCTCTGGAGGCGGGTCGCAACGGTTTTTTTTTTTTTTTCCTTCAGTCGATGGGTCAACGTCAACGGTTGTCGATAACGGTAATGGAGACAATTGCAATTGGAATGACACGATGGGTGGATGCGACCCCAGATCCACCAGAGGCCAATAGAATTGTAAACTTGAACGAGGTCGCGACAGTTCAATGGCACAACATGATCGAGGATACACAAGGTTACCCAACTAGAGAGGCTGAAAGGAGGATGGCAGAAGGGGTGGGTGTAAGAGGTGGAGAAGCAGCGCAGAAGATAAGAACAGCGGGGGAAAAAAGAAAATTTCGATGAGCTTTGGAGTTGCCAATTGTGATGCGTGGCAGTCAGGGAAACATTAAGTAAAGTAGAGGACGCGAATGCACCATAGCGGCTGCGAAGCTTCCTCCGGGAGACACGTGGTGAAGATGAGTGAAGAGACAAAGTACGGCGGTAGTGGTGGTGGTTGGAAATGGAGGGTGAGGCGGAATACCTGTTCCCAGGAGGGGGAGGTACCTGGTAACCAACCGACCTGCCTGTGAGGTTTAGTGGGATGCAGCTAACTTTGACCTCACCCACCACACGCACGCTCCACCTGCATCTTGCATCAGACGAATCTCCTTCTTGTCGCATTCTTCCTTTTCACACAGCATGGCAGCAATGGCACCTGCATCGCTTATCATGATGTCTGAGACACTTGGCGTATTTCCCCAACATGTCCAAACCGGAAGATGACGTCCTGGCTCTCAGGCCCGAGCTAAATCAAGACCGAAACTTGCTCTCCCTTACATGCTGACGGCTCGGGCGCCTCGCCAAGACACGACAAAGCACACAGAAACAAAGTCGACGCAGATGTATGTATGTATTTACGTACCTGGGCGTAAACCAAGTCTAGCCCTGCCCCGCCATGAAAAGGGCATAGACGTGCTGCGGCTAAAGTGGCGCGCAGAGTGAGAGTATAGGAGGTATGGTTCCAAGCGTCCCAACGACTCGCTCCATGGCGTAGCTTTAGGCAGAATAAGTGAGGCGCAAGTCATTCAATAGATTGGTCACAGAAAACAACACCAATCCCTCCTTTGGACATGACAAGTGTGCAGGGGGACGCCTCGTTGGCGCCTCGCCCAATACGAATGGTTCAAAAATTCGTCACGACCCTTTTGTGCCATCGATGGATTACAAAAGCGACAATTGGGATGGGCGGGCTGCATCCTTGTTGGTTGGCCTGGATGAAACGCTGCACTCGATCGAAGCCATCCATCAGGCGCAAGAGGGGGGGTGGCTGCCCACCAGGATTCTGGGATTTCCAATGGGCGTCGGCCGAAACATTGTGGCCTTTGAACGACAGACAGCCCGGATACCACGGGATACGTCTTGTATGCGGTGGTACGTTTGCACAAGCATCGTGCAAAATAAAACTGTCGGG
The DNA here is from genome assembly GCA_020623665.1 of Calonectria multiphialidica. NCBI lineage: Eukaryota > Fungi > Ascomycota > Sordariomycetes > Hypocreales > Nectriaceae > Calonectria > Calonectria multiphialidica. The sequence continues at coordinate 63,673 of JAHVYC010000146.1, forward strand.
AATCAATTTGGATCGTCCCGAGTCCGTTTCAATCCAAGGCAAGGGGGTAGGCACCGCAGCATGGATAGGCCTGGCATCGCTAGGATGCAGCCTGTCGCCTCACGCAAGCCAAGCAAAGGACGATGGAACCCGCGGCATACCACGCAGTGACATTGAACGACAACCGATTGTGCGTCCCTCCGCGCCTACACCTCGCTCGCAATCTGCTGCACACATGGCACCCCTTCGACATGCCCGAGATTACAATGGGGGTTTGTCTTCGAAGGGGGTGAGAGCGAGAGTCAAGTCCAGATCACAAGGTGCCTTGTCGCCACGATCAACCGGCCGTCAAGCTTAGCTATATGTCGCCTGACAAGATAGCTGCTCGTCTACCTGGCACGGCATCCGTGCTTCAAGCCCCTTCTCACGAATTCAATGACAGCAGAGGTCACTTGACGCTAGTCATTCTCTCAAGCTCTGCCACTCTGCTGATGAACTTTGTCCATCTTCGTGCCGTCCTGCTCCACCGCCTCGGCCATCCAATAGCGACGCCAACTGAAACGCCGCGGCCGTCCAACCCCGCCAAAGGCCACGATGCCATGGCGTCTTCCCCAGATGGCCCATGCCTCTCCCGCATCACTTGCTGCGTTGGTGATGCTTTTAGAACTTTCCATGGCCAATCGCCAACCCCGAATTGCCCGTCACGTTACCAACGCCGGGCTCCCAAAATTACGTACAGCATTGCCTCCCAACCTCCGAAGAACCGGTCGTCTGTGCATCCACACCAGACGGATCGCCCAAAAAAAATCCGCCGGTCGCCCCAACCGAAAGCGTCGCACTCGCTGGCCTATGCCCCGATTCGTCCTCCCGCCTTTTCATTTCCGAGTCTGGGGAAAATACGGGGACCTGTCTTGGCTTGGTGACATGTCTACGTATGGTTGCATGATTGCATCTGCCATGACGCCCGATCTTTTCGCGTCTAAGTGAATGAATGATCAATTTGGCCGACAAGCACACCAGCCCAGTCTTGCGCACTACACATTCAATCTGACTTCCCTTCGATCCCGGTCCCGGTCCGGGCCCGGAGATAACAATGTCACGGCACAGATAGGTCGGCCTGGCCTACGGAACCAGATACGCTTGCATGGCGGCACTGTGTTATGCTATTTATTACCAAGCCACTACACAACAATGCATCCCAAAGATCCATCCCTAGATTCTCCCCGCCCGCCCATTGGTGAATCGACACCTCCATCTCCATCAACAGAGCCCCTCCGCCCCAGTAACTTCGGTGCGTGTTCTTGCTCGTACGTAACAGCCGACCATACATGCGGCCGCAAATCTCTGGAAACCTGGTAAAAGAAGTGAAAGTTGGGTCTCGAGCCTGAGCTAGCATTCGCCGTGTCTTGCCCCTCCTGCATCATCACCCCGCATCGAATTCTCATCCAACATGTTCAAACTCTGCATTGCCGAAATGTCCGCTAGCGAACCCATTCTTTTCGGAACCCCGGGCTTCATGATCCTGTCCATTGCAAGTGCCGCCGTCGGTACGCCGCACCGATAAGATGCTTCCTCGCTTGCTTATTGTAAATGTGAGACTCTGGAAACGGATGTGTCAGTCCGGACGATGTCCGTAGTCCGTCAGCCCGACTGACTCCCTGCTTTTGGTTTTTCTCCGAATCCCCGTCGCCGTGCCGTTTTGCTAAGATAGGGTCGGCCCGAGTCAATCATCCGCAAAATAAAGACGAAGGCATTGAGTGGTAGGTAGATAAGCTAGTTGGCAATCCTTCTCTTTTTTTTTTCGACCGAGACAAGACTTGATAGCCGCTTTTATCTGAGACTTTGATATCCAAGCGCAACGCCCTAATGCTTCCACTTGGTAGGCCGCAGAGTCAAGGCCTCGGGCCCCGATCTGCGTGGATGTAAAAGTGTCAGACTTTGGAACATCCCCCACGTCCAGCAGCTTGCTTTTGGTAGATCAGCCAAGAGCCCCTTTTTGTCGATTCAGTTTGTCAGGTCTTCGTTTTCTCTCCCTTTTCCGCTTTATGGCGGTTAGTGGCGGTATGAAGAGCTAGCATTTGGGTTACAATGGGTTATTGTTATAGTCGCCTGTATCCGTCTCTAACAGCCTGCTGTCCAAAGAAGACGGAGGCTAAGAGTTGCTGTCCGTTATGCTGCTGTTATCAACTTTAGCAAATTAACCAGGATATATTTTGAATTGAACTAACACATATCCCCCATGTAGTTTTCAACGCTGCCCCTCATCCATGGACCTTGTCTCCCACATTTTACTCAAAAACAATTACCAGAGGTCGTAAAGCCGCAAACTGTGGATAGGCAAAATGCTTCTTGTGCCCTCATCACCCAGACAGCTGTTCCCCCAGATCATAATCTTCAGGTTCCCCGACGGCAGCAACTTGAACGCCGCTTCGTAGATTATCTGGCAGTCCCCGCACTTCATCTCCCACGACACCGTCCGCCCCTGCACGCCCTCGAAATGGTCCGGGCGGACCAGCGAGTCGTACCGGAACCGGGAGAAGTGCCCGTGGGGGCAGGGGCCGAAGAAGGGGAACCGCTGGGAGAGGAGGTAGCGCATGTTGCCGTTGTACTCCAGGTAGTTGCACACCACGAACTTGCCGTCGACGACCCTGGGCGTGCAGGTGAAGGTGAGGCGCTTCTCCCGCATGTAACTCCTGACCGGCTGCAGCATCTCCCTCAGGAAGCCGGAATAGGCGCTGCCGAGGCGGGAATACTTGAGGGCGAGCTGCACGTGGGCCTGGCCCCAGTGTATTCGATCATGACCCAGGGGATTGTCGTACCTGGGGCAGGTCAAGTGAAGGAGCTGGGGCATGACCCACGGCGGGATGTGGTGAAGCCGGCTGCACTTGGCGCAGGCCCACACGTTCTTCCTCGTGGATGCTATCGCGAACCAGAACTCGTACGCGGCCTCGGCGTCATCTTCCAGCTCCCGTTCCCAGTCGCGGCGGGCGGCCAGGTACATTTTCTTGCATGTTTTCGAAAGGGAGAAGGCGTCGTGCAACTTGAGGTGCTTTGCTATAATTAGGCAGATTTCCGGTGGAAGTCGCAGCAAAGGAAAAGGGCATTCCATCTTCAGAGGTAGTTTGGCAAAGTGAGATACGGTTGTTTAGGGAGGATTCGAGAGGATTCAAGGTGAGACCGCCCTTGACTTTTATTTTTTTCTTTCTTCCTCTCTTTCTTTTTTTGACCACGATAGGATAATCTTTTGAAGAGGAAAAAATATACTCGAGGTGGAACTTTCTTAAATAGGTTCACCACCAAGGTAGGTGACACTTTGAGAGGGCATCAGGGTTGACTATAAGAAACCCAATCTGGACAAATTCGAAGTTGGGAGCACCTAATCTGCTTAGCAAAAAACATTATCCGAGACTAGAGCAGATTCGGTGAATCTTTGTTTTGGTTATCAAACTGGCAATTCAGTATCGTCGCTGTCATCCTTGTGTGTCGTCCCCAAACTGGAAATCTCCACCACCAAAAAAAAAAAAAGCGAAAACACCAAAAAAAACATACAACAGCGGGGATTCGCTGGTCGTCACCGACCCAACTACTAATCCACCCCTTACCAGCTTGTCTATGGGAGAGCGGACGGGATCCCGAATTCTCTGGTAGGTATGGTCGTATGTGATGGTTCGGGATGCAATCGGGGCTCAAGAGCATAGGGTAAGACACCTGCGAAACTTCGGAAACGTAGAACCAAAAGAAAGCCTAACCAGAAGACACCATATCATCAGTGTCCAGGGAAGTGGGATTGTAACTTGACCCTGATGGAGTCTCGAATACTGAATCTGGGTTCTCAAGCCCAGCGAAGGTGTCATCGCATAGTCAAATTTCCTACAACATCAACCATCACACACTGTCAATAATTGAACGCAGGGATGGCGAATATTTTGCTAGCCTAATCATCTCTTTCATTTATACTCTCATACAATTATGTATCTTTTCCGGGCCTTTTCAGAATCCGCTCGCAGCCAGCCAGACCGGCCTAAGACTGTGCCAACTTGGAAATTTAGCAAGAATACATACAAAGCTTGGATGACACCTCTCTGCTACGCCCCTTCGAAAACCCTCCTTATTGCTTCCACCTCGAATCTCTCTGTCTCGTCAAAATGAAAGGTGTGGACTGGGTTGGAGGGAAAAAAGATCGGTACTCGCTCGTTGGTGCCGTCTCCCAGATTGTAATAAATCAGAATGGCAACATGCAGTTGCGTCGACGTCTTTTTATCCATTGTTATCATACAGCGTGTCATGCAAGTCCTGCAACTAAAGTACTGCCTCATTGGCCCGACTGCGCCGCGATTGCACACTGGGGATGGAAGGTCGCGATGTGAGCAGACAGGAATCTTTTCCATGAGAGGGCGAATGTTTGTGTCTCTCATATACTCCGTGCAATAGCGTACGATGAGCTCCCCGTCAATGATCTTGAGTGTCTGAGCCCAGATATTTCCATACGCTGCCATGTGTGTATGAGGCCCGATGACAAATGCTAAGTATTTGGGATCAGTTTCGTTTTTCTGAGTATATTTGAGAGTGAGCTGAACATCGGCTTGCCCCCACCAGCGGGTCAGCTCGTTTCCTTGCAGGCCGTCCCAGAGCGGACATGATAAGTGAAGTTCCCAAAGCGAGCCAGACGTCGGAACACGATGGAGTCGACGGCATCGCGCGCACGCCCAGCAGTTACTTCTCGTGGATGCCAAGGCCAAACAAAAATCATAATGATGATTGTCATCGGTGATGATCCGGCCCCAATCGCGGTGGGCGAGCATTCGGAATTGTCTGCATGTCTGGGAAAGGTTGAACAGGTCGCATAGGCTCATGTGTTCTGTGATTGCGAGTTGAAGCTCGCTTGGGAGCTTCAGCAAATGGCAAATCTCTCCCATATCGATGCCTATTTTTGTCAAGGGACGAGGTGTAGGTGGCAAAGGCGCAAGGCGAAGAAAAGCGAAGTGAGGTTAGGCAGAAGAGGTTAGGATGAAAGGGGGAGAGGAGTGTTGAGTACTTCGTTCCTCAGCAAACATTCGGCGGCGAGAACGAGCAAACAAACACGCAAACAAAATAGCCCGTGACACGTGAACAGGATAGTCTTCCAGAATACAAATGTCGGCCACCACTGAAGCAGAGGATCAAGAAATGGATGCCGCTACGACGTTAATTGGGTCCAATCCATCCAACTATACTGCGTTGCATGGACCCACAGCCCATGACTGGCAAGCCCCAACTTCATGTAGATACATGCAACTCTACTCTTTGTGTGAGGACGAAATTTCTCACGGGTTTTCTGAAGTGACAACAAGAAACCCCTCCCTCCCATTGGGTTTTCACCATGGCAACACTCAAAAGCCTGTAGGCCTCTATTGTTAGAGAACTAAGGTATTTCATTTTACCCCGAGCCTCTTCTAATTATGCCTCGTATCATCCGGTGCTGAAACGAATGCTTGGAACTTAGACGGCCGTGGCGGTGCTGCAACTTACAGCCTCTGGCTCATCTCGCCCAACTCCCGGTGTTCTGTAGTTAAAAAAAAGAAAAGTACCATTTAGGAATCATAAAATATGTATCAGAGGACCCTCATTTATCCAGTGGAGAATCTGACATTGATCAAAAGATGTAATGTGACATAAGTGGGGGGACAATCCTCAAAAGGACCATGAAACAAAGGGCGAACGAGCCACTTTGCAGGACACCAACCAACCTGGATAGAAAATACAGACCAAGAAAACTATAAATCCAATGCAATGTCTTATATAATCATTGAATTTAGGGGTACTAGCTCCATTACAGGGGGACTAAGTGGTTGATAACCTGGCAGCTTAGACTTCAGATTAAAAATGGAACCAAGATCTTAAGATCTGATAATATTATACAGGGCTATCTATCTTCCTTCTCGGGTATTCTGAGGTAAAGGTTCACTTGTACTACAAGGCATTGTACCTTGTTGTTTAGATGCCGTAGCTCAAATTTACCAATCACATCCGCGAAATATTCCTGTCAAAGTAATTACCACATAGTACATAGGCTACTGCATTGATGTCCATAGTTAGGGTGCCCATTTTGATTCGATTGGCCTGTCTTGAATGCGTCCAATATGCGCGCGTATGCATGACCATTTCCATCCACCAATGACAAAAATATCGTAGAGCAAACCAACAGAAACCACAAAACAAACTCCCATCAGCAAATTCGGTTGTCTTTCGTCTCGCCTCCGGGAGGCCAGGAAGAGGAAGGGTATCGTCCAATGACAGCTGCTTCCTCCAAAAGCGCGCGTGCGCCGCTCTCCTGTGCCTGCACGAGGTGATATTCCCTCAAGAACCGATGCCAAAGCCGCCCAACGCCTTTTCAGCGGTCTCTCGATTTCTCAAGCCCCTTCTTTTGAAGTGCAGGATCTTACATTCCGCCAAGTGAAAGAAAAAGAAACGATTCGGCACTGGCGAACGATGGCCGAGACTGGCCACGGCACTCAGCCGGTAGTTAGACTCCACCATCCACCCCGTACTGCAGGCAGTCCGTGCATCATGCTTCTCCCGTGAGTGAAAAGGCATGCGCATATGGCCGTGTGGGGGGAAAGGAGCACCTCGAAATGCCAATGCTCTCTTTCCCAATCCCTCTGATTTCTTGTCCGTTGTAAATCTTTCCATCAATCAACCCTTTGCAGCTCTCCCTTTTTGGATTTTTTTTTCTCGTTTTATTTCTTTTATTGCATTCGTCGCTGAAATCCCACCCGTCATTACCTAATCGTATCGTATACCGTCTTGTTCCCACCTCCATTCGGAAATCAATCGCTGAACTCCAGTCGGAAAAAGAAACAATAGGGTTTACATTAATTGCGAGGGTGAATTGGCTCAGCCAACGAGGCCCTTCTTGGACTTTTAAGATTGTTAGTCCAATACCGAACCCCTCAAAAAACACGTGGGTTTTTACTTACCAGGTGATCCCAGAGCTTAGTAGAGAGGGTTTCTGGCATGGTGTAAAGGTCGATAGAGAACTCTCCCGCTTGAGTCAGGTCATCCACTATTAGCTCACCACACATAAATCAACCGAGGAAGAGAAATAGATGGGGTTTGGGACGGAGAGAGAACGGCACGAAGGCCATCTCAGTCTGGAATCCCGATATGAAATTCACTTACCCTCGACATCGCTCCTTATGTAGGTGTCAGGACCCTTGTTCTCGTTGATGAGCTGAATCACGCGCAGCAGGTCCTCCTCCTCAAGCTTCTCAAGGGCCTCGGCAATCTTTTCGTAGTCGAACTTCTGGGCGCTCTTCTTGGTGGCGACGCCCTTCTTCTTGGCCCGGTGATCCTCATCGGTGGGGAGAGGACCAGTCTCGCGTAGGCGCTCCTGTAGCGCCTGGGAAGGGTTCTTGAAGGTGACGGAGTGGGTGGAGTCGTACTTGTTCTTAGCAAAGTTGAGATCCTGGATGATGGGGGCGACCTTTGTCTTTTCGGTAGTGTAGCAGTCAATGCTGAAGTCGAACTCACCCCAACCCTCATTCGTACAGGTGAAGGGTGGCTTGGTAAAAGCTGGCGGGTGCGGTTAGCGGTCGAGCTCGGTGTGGCAGAGTGAGACAGGGTCATTTAGAAATGCAGGGTCTGGCATACTCTGAACGGGGTTCTCAAATGTAGGGTGGAGGTTGTAAACAACCTTGGTGAAGACGTCGGCGGGACGCTCGTTGCCGTCCTCGTCAAGCAGGTACAGCTTCAGGCTCCATTCTCTCATGGGGAAGCCCTCCACAGCAGGCTTGTCGGTGCTGATAGATAGGTTAGCACTTGGCTGCCGAGATAGATGTGCGCCACGTGGGTGAACATCGGTAGTAGACCAGCCCTTTCGGGATGATGGGGGAGGGAGTGGCGGCACTCACACGACATGTTGTTCAGTGACAACCTTGACTTTACGCTGGAGGTCGTTAGCACCGGGACCATCATTCGCCAGGCTGGTATGCCTGCGCTTGCGCGGAGTGGCGGCACGTCGAGTCCGTTGCCTGGGCATGATTGGGAGCGGGGGCTTGTAGATGGGCAGCTGGTGTTTGCCGTGTGTGACAATACGGCGTGTAGGATGTACAAGGGGCAGCGGGCTGTGATAGCAAACGTCTTCGGTCAAGGCAAGTCTGGAGAAGCTCGGAAAGGCGTAGATACTTGTGGCTACTGTTGGCGGCGACGTCGACGATGGCAATTGTGATGAACGGACAAGGAGGCAGGCAGCAGACGGGCAGAAAGGCAGCAGGCAGGCGGCGCGACAAACAAACGCGTGCAAGACGTCGTGCTTGTGACACGAAGCTGTTCAACGCCTGACGACAAGACCCGAAGCCGACTGCTGCCAACTGTCGAGGTGCTGGGCCCGACTGACAAAAAGGCCCGTCACCGACCGGCCATCCATTGTCGCTCTCACATCGCATCGCGTCGCAAACATGGCCGGCGCAAGTCACGGCGGGAGAGGCCATCGTCAAGCGCGAATCATCGACGGGGGGCCGAGGACGATGACACAAGGACATGCCGAGCCGACCAGCCACAGCTACCGAAAGAGAAGACCGACCCAATCAAGCAGGCCGATGAGACGACCCGGGGGAAGCAAAGGGGAGGAATAAGAAGAACAAGACGACAGGTGTGGGAGGCGACTTGGACGGGACAAGCAGAAGAGACGTCACTTACCTCGACCAACATTTTGTCCTTTTTCTCGGAACCGGAGACGCGAAGGGCAAGGAACAAGAATGAAAAAAGAACAAGATACTCAAGACAACAAGGGACGGATTCCCTTTCTCACACGACTCACACACACGACGGGATTTGGGGGGGGAAGAAGTGGGTGGGTTACAAGACGGGAACAAATTCCTACAGCGACGGCGGAAAAGGTCGGTCGGAAGGCGTCGGCGGAGTACGGCGGCGGCGGCAGCGGAGATGGGGCTCCCCAGAGCAAACAGAGAAAACGGGGTTGGGTTGGTGGTAGTGGTTCTTGGAAGACTGACGGGGGGGCGCGAGAGGGAGAAGAGAGAGCAAAGAGAAGAATTGGGGGAAACGGGTCAAACGCGTGAAAGGGAGAGAGAGAGAGAGGAACCGTGCTTGTGTGAGAGAGCGCAGCGTGTGGAAAAGGAAGTAAAAGGTGGGCGCGGCGGCGTCGACCAGGTTTTCCACTCACACACGCACGCCAGAACGGACACACACGCACACACGCACTTGGCTCAGAGGCAGATGGACCCAACAAGCAAAAAAGAAGAAAAAAAATAGGACGGCACACGCACGGTAGGTCGTCGAGCCCAAGGGGACAGGCTGGAAAAAAAAAAAAAAAAAAGGACGGCACACGCACGGTGAGTCGTCGAGCCCAAGGGGAAAGGCTGGAAAAAAAAAAAAAAAAAAAAAGGTAACCAACAAGCTTAGACGTGGGCAAGTGACGGGGGGCGTGTGTGGGTGGGTGGTGTGTGGACGGGGGAGAGGAGAGAGACGACGGGACGAACGAGGATTTTCGGGCGAGGAGAGAAGAAGCCGATGGGAAGGGGGGAAAACCCAAGGCAAAAGGTGGGTTGCGCGTCGGGCAGACCAAGAAAAAAAAAGAGGTCCAGGAAGACAAGGCCCAGTCAAAGAGCCAGCACCAGCAGCGGTAGAGCAGCAGCAAGCAAGCAACAGCAGTGGTGTGTGGGAAGCGCGGTAGCGGGTGAAAGAGGCTGATGAGGGACCCGCGAACCGGACGAGGAGGCTGAGAGCAGGCCAGGCCGACGACCACCGCGGAGGAAAAAAAAAAAAAGCTGCAGCAGGCAAAAGGGAAAAGGCCCAGCTCCCCCACCAGTGGACACCTTGGCCCAAGGCGAATGAATGGGCAATTGGGAAAATGGGGGGCTTGCTGAACAATGGCATGGGCCGGGCTGGCTGGGCTGGGGAAAACCTGCTGAGAACCACTTGGGTACCTTCTTTTGGCTCCAGAACCAGCCCATCTGCAGGGCTGCTCTTGTTACTCGGGCCTGTTATTCGCCTTGTCCAGTCCAGTCCAGTCAGTCAAGGCAGTCAGTCAGTCACTTCGCCCAGAGCCCCCGTCCGTCAGTCCTGCGGGCGGGATGGCTGCCCTGCGGGATGTCACATCACTCTCGGTTACAGCTAATTACTGCTGATTACTGCTGCAGCTCCGGCTGGCTGCCCGCCCATCGCTGCTCCTTGCTACTGCTGCTACTGCTGCTGCTGCTGCTGTTGCCGCCGCTGCTACCCCGTCACCCGTCGTGCTGGGTCCGTCAGCTACTTTAGCTCGGGGGAGGGCTCAACTCGGAGCTGAAGCTGGGCCTCCCCGAAAGGGCGGGTTCCTGGGTCAGTCCGTCGTCCCTTTTTCTTGTCTTTGCCCGGCAGAAACGACGTGGGCAGACTGGCCGCCTTGCCTTCCGCTCCCTCTCCCCCAGCTTCTGGTACCTGCAGCACCCTTGCCTCTCCTCCTCCCCCCCGGCCCGGCAACAAGACAAGCCAAGACAAGACAAGAAGGCAAAAAAAAAAAAAAAAAGTCTTGCATTCTGTTCTCGGCCTTTGTTTGCCCGCTCGCTCCCCTTTGAACCCATCCAAGTTGGCCAGGCATCTGGGGAGACGCCACCGCTCTGGCCACCCCGCCTTCGTCACGGGCTGTCAATGAATCATAAATGATCTTCCCCAGTCCAGGTACCAGCGATCCGTCGATACAAGGGAGATGCCGCAGGCAACACGTCTCCCTCGGCCGCCTGGCTGGTGTCCGGGGAAGAAGCAGTAGTACATGGGTGGCCAGAAATCGGCGATTTGCAACACGGCCACGGCTGCGGCCCAAGCCACAAGCCACACGTCGCAAAATGCTCCGATGCCCCTCTGTCCAGCCACACTCTATATCCCCACCACTCGCCCTCTCGCATCAAAGAGATCCATGCAAGCAGAACGGACCAATCCGTCACCGAGGCTGAGATAACACGGTCCGTCCCAGCCGCATACGCATCTTTTTTTTTTCTTTTCCTTTTTTAGAACAAGTCACTCAAACAGGGCCGCCATGGCTATCTAATTTTTTTCATTTCAAAGTGCTGTGTAGTGTGATACTCTTGATGCTATCCATCCATCCGCCAAACCGCCTCGAGGCGAGCTCCAGCATCGGGTACTCCCATCCCATTTCACTCTCCATCGTTCTCCATTCCGCGTCCGCGACTGCTCTAAGCAACCATGACATGTGTGCGTGTGGTGTTGTGTGTTAAAATGTGCGAATGTGTCTGTGTATAGGGGTTTGGGGGTGGGGAATTCAAGGTAATGGGGTCATCGCGCTTTCAGCGAACGATTTCCAAGGCGTACTGTTGTGACGTGTTTGGGGGAGGGGAAAATCAGGCTAGCCTAGACGCCAAGGGACCTCCGACTACAAGCTATGCATGTCGGGATATCCCAGCGCGTCTAGGCCAAGCCTGCAAGGGGGTGTGAAACAACCAGATCTGCTTAAGCAGCTTCCTCCTTGGCCTCCTCCTTGGCCTCCTCCTCCTTGGCCTCCTCGTCATCCTCAGCCTTGTTGAAGATGGCCTCGTTGTCCTTCTGGGCCTTGATGAAGGCATCCTTGAACTGGTTGGCGTCTGTCGTACTGGTTAGCATCTGGATAATAGTGGCCTTTGGCAGTGCTACATACTCTCAGAGTTGGCGAATCGGATGGCGAGGGTAACGGCCTCGGGCTCACCCTCGCTGACATCGGCGGAGGCGTTCCACACCCAGCTGCGGTCAGAGCCGACGTTGGGGGAGAGCTTCATCTCAGGGACAACTATATAACTGTCAGCGCCCAGTCTCAAGACGACATGATAGATCACCCAAGGAACATACTGTAGTGGTTGGCGCAGACCTTGAGGGTCTTGTCACGGCGCATGACCAGACGGGTCTTGCCGTTCTCCTTGTGCTTGAGCAGACGGACGTCACCGGTACCACGCTCCTTCCACTCGCTGGTCTCCTTGAAGAACTTGAAGAGCTTGGCGCGCATCTTGAAGGTCTGCTCCTCAGCCTCCTCGTTGGTCTTGGTCTCGACCTTCTCGGTCAGCTTGATGACGGGCTCAAAGTGAACATCCTCGGACTCGGGAGCCTCATCCTAAAGAAGGGTTAGTTTATGCTCTGACATCGCACTCTGCCAGACAAGATACATACCTCGTCACCCTTGGCGGCAGCAGCAGCCTCACGCTGGGCCTTGGCGCTGCCAGAGACATCACCACGGTCCTCTTCCTCCTTCTTCTCCTTCTTCTCACCACCGCCGAACATGGAGAAGACGGACGAGGAGGTAACGGGCTTCTCCTAATGTCGAACCTTGTTAGCATATGATTAATCTTGTTTAGTGCGGCTCAGCAGCAAGATGGCAAAGGTATCGGAATGGGATATGGCGCAGATCGAGTGATCGCGGGCCGAATGACTCAAGCTTGCGCAACCGTAGAGGCAAAATGCTTCATGTCAAGCTGACCGCAATATGGCCAGGGCAGCGGTCGAACGGAACCGATATCGCCAAGGCGCGTCGCCATCATGGCCTATCCTGCCCCGGTCCCTATCCAGCGATAGCAAGAATGCCGTTCCCTTGCGCCATCTCGCAGCCGATGCCATGTCGTCAAATCGCGGGGGTCTCGCCGCCACGCTCTGTCTCTCCAACGTACCTCGGTGGTCTCGGGCTTGGTCTCCTCGACCTTGGGCTCAGTGGGCTGCTCGGCAGACATTTTGGCGGATTTTATGTGTATCGGCTCGGAATCTGGTGCGGGAGAGCTTCCTGTTAGCATCGGATTTTCTCATGATACCATCGATTTTTGACCCCTCTTCCCCTCCCTCCCGGGCCACAAAAAACCAAAGTCCAGGGCAGGGGCCGCAGGACCAAGGCGGGGGGGTAGGGCCAGCAAGGGAAGAAAAAAAAGGAGGCAAACAAAACCAAACACGCGACAGAAGGGGTTCTACTCACTAGAGAAAAAGGAATATTCGGTTGAGTGCTGTACCACTGGGGTTGACAGAACTACAGGGACGGGTGCAGAGATGGGGGTTTTGTCTGATGTTTGTTTGTCTCCCCTTCGCCGCCTGAAGAGAAATACATGCCCCTCCTTTTTTCCCCCTCCCTCCTTTGGGCTGGGCCTCACCTGGACAGGCCCGCTGCTTAGGTTAGCTTGCCCACTGCAACACCGGTACCTAGCGCTGCCTGCTTCAGGGCCCTCTTTGCCCAAAGGAGCCGGGCAGGGAGGGCAAAAAAAATATGAACCCAAGTCCAGCGCCGCCGTGATTGGCCTCGAGGTACAAGGCACCCCACCAGCTCTCAGGCACCACTGCAAGTCACTGCCCCGCGGGATTTTGCGCACGCGGTACAGGATTGCCTTGGGCAAGGCAAAGTACCGCCCTACGTGCAGGACATGTTGTGCAAAATTGCCTGTGGGGTGTCATGGCAGCTTTGGCTTAGGCTGGTGGGGTCATGTGAATGATTTTGATATGCTTCTCAGCCCAGCCTGTCTTGTGTAATCGATTGTTGCCGTTGAAATAATTGCAAGGTCGCTGCCATGGGTGAGTGAGTAGAGAGGTGAAACATTAGGGTTGTCGTGCTATAGTGTTTGGCTATTTACAAAGACACACTGTCCGAATACAGTCACGGCAGTTCTCCCTTGACACTGGCATGTAGATGTGATTACCGTCGTAGGGCGCCTAGACTCGTTCATCTCCCGGCTCTTCCTGATCATCATTCATATCAAGCCCCCACATGCTCGAGCTAATAGCCGCGTTGCTGGGCAGCATGGCTAGATAGGTACATGTAGCTAATTGCAAGCTCTTAGCTCCAGCTACGCCGCTATGGGCCAACATCCTGCACGCACGTACACAGACACACAGACACACACAGCTCACAAGACACCGGGACAACTTTATTCGTTCAACTTTTGTATTGCCACATTACAGAGAGCTATTATACCCAGAGATATTTGCCTATCTCGTCTTCTCCCTTTGCTTTTGTCCTCCTCTCTCGTCGCCAATACCCACCCGTCGTATCGTGTACATGAATATCAGGAGCACATCAAAGTCAAAGGAACTGCTGGATGGTCAGGGGAATCGTGGAGGGGGATTGAGTATTCCTAAAACAAACAACAAATCGAATAGGAAAGGAAAGAAACAAAAACAACAGGTGAGACCGTGTCTACATGATTGTGCGAACCCATAAACTCCAGTCCTGATCATGAATCCCATACTGCACAATTGCCGTCCCGATTGCCTCCAAACCCTAACTTGTCTTCCAGCCAATGAAAAATGAAATGAAAATCAGTAAAATGCAAGTTTCCCCTTACGCCACATGGTTGCATTGCTGCGTTGCTCGCTTTCCTCGATCGGCCTTGGTTCCGCATCGAGACCCGCGGAACAAAGTGTTCAGTAGTTGAGCGCGTCCCTTGGTCGCGCTGTTGCTATCGGGGTGTCGTGCCTTGTAGGCTTCGATAGCAGTGGCCTTCTTTTCGGCCATGAAGTCTCTGGCCTTGTCTTCGTATCGGTCATGTTCGTCCTTGCTTCCAGTCACCTTGAGCCACCACAGCTTGGCTGCGATCTGGGCATCAAGCAGGTTCAGCTGAGCCTGGTCCTGAACGTCTTGTGCAGTAAGCAGTCTTTGAGAGACACCGTCTGCGATGCTCTCCACCTTGTCCGAGATCTTCTCGGCGGTGTCATGTATGCGGGTCCGGGCATTCACCTTAATATAGCCCAGGGACCTATGAGCATTGTGAAATCGAACGCTAATATCCTTAAACAAGCTGTCAGATGCCGTCAAGACATTGTCAGAGGCCGACTCGAGCGAGCGCTTGGCCTCCCCGAGGCGCCGCTCTGCTTCCTGAGCAGCAGCGGGCACGAGATCGGTCAGGTCTTGGGCAAGGTGCTTCGTCCTCTCCAAAGCACCTCCCATAATGCTCTTCTCAAAGGTGATGCGGAATACCTGGCGCACCTTGGGCCGGCAGAGAGCAGTGATTTCAACCTGGACCGTCCCGTGGGTTTCCTTTTGAGGAAATTTGATAACGACGCCCTGGTCATCGGCAGAGGAGACATCAATGGGAACAGTGTCAACTCCCCGGGTAGCTGAAAACATCAAGCACTTCTTGGAGAGCCAGGTTCGCTTAACATCGCTGGGGATGCGAACAAGGTAGTTGGCATTTTGCTGCTTGAAGACGGCCAGATCAGGCTTCTTTCCTCCAAACAGCCACTCGTCGGGCTTGATGTCCTCGAGCGGGACAAGCTCCGCTGAGCCAGTCGCCGTGGACAAGGCCCAAGATGTAGACGAGGCTTGGCTAGTAGGTAGGGTTGTGGTAGTGGAGTGGATAGTCAGGACGGAAGTGGCTGCGGGACTGTGGGGGTCCGACGGTGGGGATGAGAAGAAGGCGGGGATCAACAGGGCAATAAGAAGAAAGATGCCGGGGGGGATATCGAAGCCGACCTGTCTTAAAAAGCCCCAGCCATGGGCGCGGCTACCCCAGATATACTTGTGCCAGTCCTTGATGGTGGACTTGAGCGAGGCGCCCGAGTCTTCGTCGGAGTCGCTCTCGTCGCCGGAGCCGGCCTCCAGCCAGCTCTCGACCACCTCGGTGGATCGGTCTACAATCTTGCTAGCTTCCGGTGTAGGGATGGAAGGGGTCTTGAGGCTCTGCTGGGTATACTCAAGAGAGGATCGAGAGCGGGCATCATCTTCAGACTCGGGCTCGGCGTCATCATTATCGGGCGAGGTCCCGGCGTGCATTTGTGACTGTTCGAGAAGTCTGGCAGCACGCTCGCCATCTTCGTTTTCTGGGGAGAGCTGGGCTTGAGGCTCCAGCCCGTCAGCGACAGACTCGTCATCAAAGGTCCGCTCGGTGTCGGCAATGCTATGGACGTCGTCGGGCCGGTGGAAGTCGAGGGACCCGACCGACTCGCTCATGGACTCATTGTAGTTTTCATCTTGGGACTCGGTATCGGTGCCCGAGATGAGCTCGTAGGTGGACTCGGACAGTCCGGTATCCTCGGTAGACGTAACACGCATGATGTCAGGATTACTGGACGAGATCCAGTTTGCGAGGTGGCGGCTGCCGAGGGGGCGGGGGAAGCGGAGGGTGGGCTCGGAAATGGAGAGGGGGTTGCAGGAAGCTGTCGACGCAGCTTTTGGGGTTGTGGGCGAGAGGTTCGAGGTCTCGGTGGTTGATGCAGCAGCGATGTTGCGGCGTGGAGGGGTCACAGGCGGCTCTGGGGAGGATGTATCACGACGGGTGACAGTTGGTGTGCAAGGTGGCGAGCCCTGCTGTTCCATAACGAGAAGGAAGCTAAATCAGCGACGTCTTATCACATTATAGGCTGCAGCGACTGCATATGAGGAAAAGCCGTGAGCCCCAGACGAAGCTTATACGTGAGGGGCAGGATTTAGGCGGACCGAGGGGCCAAACGGGTCGCCGGGAGATGGAGGGGTGAGCAGGTTCAGTGTGCGGAGGGTAGGCAGGATGCGTGGATGGATAAATGGGCGTGACGGTGGCGGCGGGGTGAGAAGCAGGGACCGTTTTGTGACAGCTGGAAGCGTGGAAGCAGGAGGAAGAGATGAGGATGAGGAAGAGGAAGAAAAAAAAGAAGCACTTACCAGCATGCGTAAAAGTAAGGAACAAAAGACGAGACGAGGGAAGCGGAGAAACGCTTCGGCGCTGATGCAACCCGTTGAGGTTCCCGTCGATTTTGGTTTGTAAGGTGAACGTGAACCTCTGTGAACGGACCGGGACCGATGAGGCGTGAGCTAATAATACCCCCCAGTCCAGTCCAGTGCGAAGCAAGTGCGAGACACCCTTTTCGACTCGTGGTTCGCTGGATGCATGCACTGTGGGAAATTCCAACGTGGTTTGTCTTGTGCCGTGGTGCCTGTCCGGCGGCTGGACCGCAGCCTGTCTTCCTTTCTGCCTGCCTGCTGGGCTGAGGCTGCCTAAGGTCTGGATTGTACGAGAGGCGCCGCACGCGGGGGGGTGGGCAGCGACGGATGGTGGTGGGAGGGGCGCCAAAACAGCAGTAAAAAAGCTCGAGCAAACGGGGGCCTAGGAGGTGGGGAAAATGCGCAAATGAGCACCAGACGGCGAGCTTTCTTTCGGTGAGGTGCTCGCGGTGACGTTGCAAAAGCGCAAGGCGATGCGGTTAGTTGGTGGTTTAACGTTGACAACTTTGGTCCCGAGTGACCTGGCGGATGGGGACCGGCGCGATGTGCCTGGGGTCAGCCTTGATAAGATGCTAGCAAGGTGGGTTCCTATCGGTGCGCTATCGGTGACGTCGGTTGAGCGGCGGCGGCGGCGGAGGGATGAGGGGAGGAGGAGGGGGAGAGAGGCAGGCGAGGCGGTGGGCGAATGGCGGGGTTGTAAAGGCAGACCGTTTCAAGAGAGAGAAGATGGAAGGTGAAGGGGGAAAATGGGAGGTCCATATGGGATGGAATGGAAATGGGCTTTGTACATGATAGAGCCAGACAAGTGTGAACCAAAAGGTGGGATGGGATGCATTCACGTTGGTGGCTCCGAGCAGGCGACAGGCTGTATCAGCCCGCAGCAGCCAGGGTCGCGGCAACTTTGGATGGGGAGATGTGCAGGGCTGGCGCAGTAGCCCACATCAGAGGTGAATTGAATCATGGCGTTCTTACACGGCGGGATGGTGCATCAGGCTGTCTGGGCGCGTTGAAAATAAAGAGGTCATGGCTATGTCACAGCACATTGCTGACGCTGCTAAAGAGAGATGTCTCGCTGATGCTCATCTCTGATCCATCCATGTTCCTCTCTTCCCTCTCATTCCTTTTTTTGTTGTCCTTGATCCTTTCCCCCCCCTCTCCCGCTAATCGCTTGATACCAACATTCATCCGCATTGCATTGCCGCCTCTGATACTTGCCCAATCGACATGGATCCACTACGCCGCCTCCAGGAGGGGCAAACCCCATCGCTCTCATGCACTCACTCCCGCACCCTCTGACGCCGGCGGATACACGTCAGATCAGGTACCAACAAAGCGTACGTTGTACAGTGCAAATAAAACATGCGCAATGGCCGCCGTCCTCTGACCACCTCGGGCAGCGCTCGCTCGTTTGCGATTTTCAGATTCCCCCAGACGTGCGCGCCTTGCTCGAAGCTCTTTCTGATGTTCCTGGGGGCAGAAGCGCGCAATAGCTCACCCCATCGCCAAACTACATCATCGTGCTCATACCCTTGCTCGTTTCTTATCGTTTTCGTTATCGTGCCCCACCATTTGGACGTCGTGACTGTCCCCTAGCGTAGTCGCAACTGCGGGGTACTTACACCTTGGCCGGCCGCGTGAGCATCTCGACGACGAACCATTTCGCCTGTCGAACGTTGTCTCCCCATCGAGAGAGTCAGCCATGAGGAGCCATGAGACACATCAGCCCAGTTTTGTCTATAGCCTCCGGCGAGGTCGGCACTTTTTAATCCCTCTTTTGCATTTCTGGCCCTCTTCCTTTGCGACCTTTGCGAGTTCCATGTTCCTGTTCCGGTGGCCGGCCTCGTTCTCGCGTTTCCTTGGTTGGGCCATCATCTCACACTCGCACACCCACCACTCGAGCCAGCTAGCCATTTTGCCTTTTGCATCTCACTCAGGACGATTCTTTCCCTTTCCCGCATATACGGACGCAACCTCCGTTTCTGACTAGATGTCAAGGATGCTGCTGTCTTCAAGTATCCCATCATCCAGATCCCTTTAAGCAGCACCCAGCGCCCAGCACCCCCTCAATTTGCGAATCACGTAAGACAGACGACCAACTTCGCGATGCTTTTTTTTGAATCTCGTCGTCCCGCGTCAAGGCCGGAGCCACAAACGTCTCTCGCCGTCTAGCCCCTGATCTTTAATTCTGACTCACGGGCCCGACTCCGGGCCTGCCTCCACCTTCGCGCCGTCTGGCGTCGTGGCACTCACACACACATGCACACACACCTTTCATGCATGTCTTATCAAGTTGCCATGCCTGACCTACCTAATCGAGTAGCTTGCCCCCCATTTGTGAGAGGTACTATTCCGATCTAATTGACAGCCATACCGCATTGGATCTTGTCACCATCAGACCCCTATTTAGGCGAATATGGATGTTTTCTTTATTTAGCAAGTACAGCTCGTCTTCGTACCACATACGAGACCAATGCAGTCGAGACAGGAAGCGACGATTGTAGTCATCCAGTTTAATGGCAATATTGAACATGATAGCATGACAATCGTGTGACAATACGACAACATAATATAGTAAATATAGTTAGTGTAAGTTCAATACGCATTATATCATGATAATTACAAAATCGAGTATTATTTCATCTTATATTTGTATTTATCCATCACTTCGTTCCTTCGTTGCTTCATGCATTGTCGTTGACAAAGTGGTTGGGCTCACACAGGTAGGTGCCCTATTACAAGGTGCAGTCAAGACATGTTGTCACATGCCATTTTACAATGTATTTGTTCACTTTAAGAATTGTGGCTTCAAACCTAGGGCATGTAGGTTTGCAAGCGACGTCCAGAGGTAAATCCAACCAATACCAGCGCGGGTCGAGGCTACCATTGCGTCTGGCGCTTAGATTTACACGCACCGAAGAGGTCATATTATTCCTCAACATGACATTCCCAACGCGGTTAGTTCAACGCCAGATCGCCAGCCGGTCCACGAGCCATATTAATAATAGGTACAGCAAAAAGCATATCGAGTGTACTTTGTCACGGCGCGCGGGTGATGAAACAGTTTGTTTTGTTCAAGAGGTAGATATTATTGCATCAGCAAGTCATAGCTAGTCATACATTGTGGGCAAAACGGCCCGTCTAATAAAAAAGCAAATTGCCTCCCCCCGTCTGCTCTTATCTAAGAGGCCCAGTCATATCGGCAGCTAATCGCCATGCCTTCGTCAAAACAAAGCAAATTCCCAACCCATTTTTCTATCGGTCTCGCCGGTTCATCCAAGATGCTCGTGACTCCCAACCCCATTGAGGCGTTGCTCATCTCGCGAGAGCAAAACTCAAAATCCGAAAAAAGAAAACTCCACCAAGTTTGATGTAATAAAAAAAAGGAAATATAAATAACGAATAGTGTGGAGAGGGCTCCGCTGGGGAGCTCGCCGTATCCATAGGGGGTATCGTATAATAGCGCCGGTGTCTAGGTCTATAGAGCAACCGGCGTGAGAAAGAAAAGAATTCGACGTGGCAGCATTACTGTGTGTGGTGTTGTAGATGGGTGATTAAGACGAAGCACTTCATAGAATGTCGTGCTTGTTGAAGAGCTGAGTCAATGACTCGGTTCCAAAGGTCTCGTCATCAGGGATCATCTCAATCATGCCAGTGAGGTTGGCAAACAGGTCGCCCTGGTTGCGGTAGGCCAGGATGGACGGCACAGCAGCGTTATCAAACTCAATCTCCTCATAGTGGACCTTGACAAAGTGGATGTGGCTAAAGTTCTTGACAAGGGGGATCATTGCCGACTCGATGGTGGAAGAGACTTCGCACTAGTGATTGTCGTTAGTAAACAGTTCATTTCATGATCCGATATCGTTCACATACCTCGTGGTCGTAGACGAAGACGACGACGGTGGTCTCTCGGCCCACCTTCTCAATGGCATCGAGATATCCGAGGGCATCCACCTCATCCATGCGTCCGTAGACGCGGACGCTGGGGCTGGTTCTGCGGTTCCTCACAGAGCGGTTGGCGTCGTTCTCGAGCTGGCGTCGGCGAGTCTCCCGCCACTCCTGGAGGAAGGCCTCCTCGTCAGCATCGCTGGCGGAGCTCTTGGCGTCTTCCTCGGACTCGCTGTCGCTGCTCTTGCCGCCCTTGTTGATGTGGCCGTCGATGCCAAAGATGCTGGCACGGGCAGTGCGCACACGGTTGCGCCACTTGTTCTTGCGGGCAGCCTCGTAGTTGCGAGCGTCGGCGATGACGCCCTTGACACCGGTGGCACGGCCGCTGTCAAAGGACGAGGGGGGCAGCTTGATATCAGAGGCGCCAGCGCCGGTAAGTCTGTCCATGGTAGGCATGCGCATGGCTGCGTCTATTTGGTTGTTGCGGAAGGTGTCTTCTTCGGTGAGTTCTTCGAGTTCTTTGAGCTCGGGGTCGTCGCGATCCTCAGGATGAAGGGTCTCGCGGTGAGTGTTCTTGGCGACAAGGTCGTTAAATTCGTCTTGGGCTGGAGTTGACATGATGGCGAGAGGTGGGCTGGGGGCAGGCTCTTTTAATATTTCGACGGGAGGGGGGATGGGGTGGCAAAGGGAAGGGGTTTGCTCAAGAGAAGTGGTGTGCGTCCGTGTGAAAGTGAGAGTAAGAGAATATGTCTGAGCTTTGGTGACGGGTATTGTTCTGGAAGATGTGGAGCTAAGAAGGGTAAGGGTGAGGACAAGGCACAGGGCAGAGCCGGGGAGGGCGGTGAGATCGAGCGCTTGGAGGAGTGAGGATTGTTGTGACTAGGGGCCGCCGTTGCGGAGCGCTGGGCTGTTTCAGGACAGGCGCTACTGACGATGCAAGTTAAGGCGGGTTTGGGGGGGAGGGGAGGGGAGAGGGAGGAAGAGTCGGGGGCCACCTTGTGAACCGAGGCGGCGTCGGGGATATGGTCAAGCCTTGATGCTGGGCGCGAGGGAAGACGAGGGCGCAAGAGTCGGGCGACGAGCAGGGATTCAGCGCACGTTGCACCGCGCGCAGAGGCAGTGAAGGGAGTGAGGATGAGGCCTGCGTGGTTAATGCGTGGCCGTAACGTGTGTGTCCCAGGAGGAACGTCAGGTGGGGAGGGGAAGATCAAGCCACGCAACAGAATATGCCAGGTCCGGGGGTGTGACGAGGCGCGACAAGGCCAAGGGTGAAGAAAAAAACGGTTTGAAATTTTGTTATTTTATTTTTTTTCGTGTTTTGTGTGCGTGCCTCCCAAAGTGCGAGGAGAATGTGGTGTGGTGGTGTGGTACTGTGGTGTATGAAGGGAGGAGAGTGTCGTGGCTGGCGGGGCTTTCTTCCGAATCGTCAACGACCGTATCGGGAATGGAGGGGAGTTCCTCTTGTCCAACCTTGCCAGCGACCTAACTAACTATAGCATCGCAATCACTCAGGGATATACGAAGCTATGCTATTCCCAGGATAGGGACAATTGAGTTGAATTATCCAGGCAAGGCAGAGTCGGCCCAGGGTTCGATCCCCAGGCTCGTGAAATGAAAGTGGTTGCGAGTACGTAGGAAGGTTGCAGCGGCAATGGGGGCGACCCCCCGGCCGCGCAGGGAGAGTTGGGCGGGAATGCCGACGAGACAGTTCCATCTGCCGATCAAGAGCAGATTTCGAATGTTTCGAGAGCTGCTTACGGCCTGGCGGTCGAAGCTGGTTGCTGTTTCGGGGTCCCAATGCCAAATCCTCCGAGATGCTGCCAAAATTGTCTGTGGCTGCCGGCAGGTAGGGAAAAGGTTGACGCCGCCCATCTGAATGAAACCGATCGGAGAACGCCTCCAAATGCACAATTCAGGACCCCCTTCGGCGCCCATCAGAGCTCTCATCAGAGCCCATCGCTTCAGGTTGACACGCGGCACGCGCACCCGCCGTCCACCCGCCGTCACACGCTCTGAGAGCTAGCAGACGTAGTCGACGACGATGGCGACGACAACCGCACGGCGATGACGCCCGCTAACACCACCCGCTCGCCGTGACACGACGGAGCAAGCCGAACCTATCGAGATTGCCAGCCCCCTGCGTCAAGCGTCGCCCGCTGCCATTGGCATGAGAGCCTCCCCCCACCCCTCTCTGGGGCCCAGGGTTGCGCCTCTGGCCCCCCGGCCCAAAACAATTCCGGGCCTTGTTTCGACGCCGCAGTTTGTATGGGGAGAGTGACCGGGAATCGTCTCCCAGCGTAAAACCGGACCTCGTCACCAATCGCAACAGCTCAAGCCACTGCTGGTGCCGGCTCTGCCCCAAGTTTGAACGACGTGCCTCAAGTTGATAACCTCAAGCCCAGGTCCCTGTCCCGACGTCGATTTACGCTGGCCTCAATCCGTTAGTATCAACACATGCAATGCTACCATGCTCGTGGTCCAGGTCCCCCAGAATTCGGGAAATTTTGCTCTGCACAAACGGGAATGTGTCACGCTGCTCAAACAGCAAGGGCCCGGCGCGTAATCGAGCTCTGTCCATATTCGTGTGTGTTTAATCTTGGCAGCCTTTTTTTCTTCTGGTTTTTAGTTTGGGTCCTTTTTTGGCTTCAGGACGCCGTGGCAAATACTAGCTATGCTGTTATGTTATGACTACGTGTTTGCAACTATAGAATGCAATCAAATGGAGTCACATGCACAAGTGACTGGCGCCGCCTTGCATTTCGATGACATCGCCTGGTCAAGGCTTCGTCGATGGCTGGAAAGCCATCCTCCGTCATCTCTGTGTCTTGCTGCAGAGGGCCCACCGTCAACTTCAGCCCTGGGCATCGACCATCGCTTGCACTTGTGACTATGTGATGAGTGACCGTTTCACTTTTTTTTTTTTTTTTTGCACGCCAGCGCCCTCGCATTAGCATGGCACCCTTGAGCCCGTTTAGGCCTTAGCTCTTTGCCCAGCCCGCTCCGTGGCCCGCGCCAGCCCGTCGGTTTCATGCTACTCATCGTTTCAATCAACCCAACACAGCCGTCTGTCGATTGCCGCCAGCGGTGACAGACGGTGAGGTTGGACAGCCTGGCAAACAGAGGAGCGGCCGCGCCCTCGCCCAATCCCGTGCTCCGCGAATGCCTTCGTCCCACCGCTGGTTGTTTGCATCCGTTCGCTCTAGCGGCAGCCTCGCCTGCAAGACGGCAGGCTATCGACTGCGGTAGATTGCCAGGCCATACTATGAACGTAGACCCGACCGATCGGGGCGAGCTCGGTCTTGCCCCGGCCCGGGGAACAGTAGGCTGCCCGATCCCCCTGCCGGTGTATTCAATTGCCGATTGAATCGAGGGGGAAAGAGAAATCTAACGACTCTTGGCGGCGGTCGGCCGTCATTGGCTTCGATCGGGATCGTGAGTTGCCGTCGCTTTGATGCTCGCGCCAACTGCAGTTGGTAGCTCAACCCCCGTTTGGGAATCAGACCCGGCTGCAGGGTCCATCGCTGGAGCCAAGCCATGCAACCTCGTTTGCTGCGACTGACGAACTATGGCCGCACTGCCACTTCCGGCGCTGTGCGTCAACGCAAGCGTGCTTGGAAACCTGAACCTGGGAAAACCTCGTCTCCTATGCTCTCGGAGGAAAGGGAATGCATGTCTGTCAGGCTCCATCTCTCAAGGGCTCATGCGGTCATCTGTGGGTTCAGCGGCTACGTAAACGGGACATGTATGCTGTGTTGTTTGTTTGTTTACCTCATCCGGGCCGCCTCTCATTGGGCTGCTAGTCCTGTATTGTCTATCTGGCCGTTCGTTGACCGCCCACGTGGAAACCTGTGGGCTCCGATGCATCACCATGGGTCGAGGATAGAGTTTTGGAACGAGGCCTAGATGCCGTAGGAGCATGAGTCTATCCGTATTTGTTTGTATGTGCAGCTCAGCTGAAGTGACGAAGTTGCGTGCCGCGAGATCCTGCCCGTCTCATTCGCCGGAGCCAACGTCATAGGCAAGGCCCGGCTTTCTGATACAAGGGCACCGTCTGTCAAGTCTCAGATCTGCGGATCGATAGTCAGGCGCGCATATGCCGTTCTCTTCGAGGCATGATGCGCATTGCAGCAAAGCGCGGCTGTCGTGACGAGTTGCCCCCCCCCCTCTCTTCTCCATAGAGACTGCAACTTCTTTCGCAGCGATCCCCCCAAAGTGGCCCACGACAACTTCCTTGACCTCCCTTTGCAATCTCGTCAATCTCAAGCCACCTCGCACGCCCACGAGAGCAGGGCCCCTTGTTTTCCCCAGATTGCGCCACGGCGGGCCTCATTCAAAAAGCAAAGATGAAAATCGAGCACATACATTTTGCCTTGCCAAGAAGCGTAGCCAGAAGCGACCCAAAAAAAGAAAAGTTGACATGCACTAGGTGCGAGCTAGCCTCAGCCCTGGATGGATCTTGGTTGCACAAGAAACTTGGATAGGAAAAAAGACGGTCACTATGAATAGCAACCCAGGTTTGTGTGGAAAGTGAGTGGCGACAGCATTCCCGGTAATCAAAGCACGGTGACGTCCGGATCCTGTGCTGCATTCATTGTAGGCCGCTCCGACCAGCTTGGGGTGCATTCATCTCAACTCGGGGGTTTGAGCGATGACAGTAGCTTAATTGGCCATTTGCCGGCTCCTGATTGGCGGAGCCGACGAGTTAGGCAGGCTGAGGCTTCGGAGCTAAATCGTTCTAGAAAAGTTCGGCGATGCCGCATCTCGTGGCGCTAAACCACGTCCGTACATGATTCCGACATTGGGGGAGGATGAAGAGCAGAGGCCAGAAAGCGCAAAACTGTCAGCGCGACAGCTCCTCGTGGGCTCAGGCATGATCCTTGGGATTGATGAGGAGAGTTTCAGTCACAGATTCGAATCGGATCCGTGCTGGATTGCATTTTCCATTCTTTTCTCTCATTCTGTGACCAAGTGTCAGCCTGACACGTCGTCTCAGAATAGATGCGAGATGCGACCCGGGAAAGGCTTGGGCTTTGGTTCATGCTCCCCCCCATCCCCCTTCCTTCCCATCACCTCGTGGCAATGCGCCTCTCGGCGATTCCATGACTCAATTGACACGGATCAGGCTGCAATGCTGCTATGTGGGTTCCACGCTGCTTCCAACCTCGTGGCTCGCGACGCCATCGTCTGTACTCCTAACCGAGCTCTCCTTCATCCCGCGCATCTGCTGGGAGCTCCGCGCTTGATGCCTGTCAATGCCGTCACTGCCGCTGCCAACTCATGAAACCAATATATCTCACCGCATTATATTACACAGTATTGCATTGCATTTATCACGTCCTGTGACCTTTGCCCTCCAAGTGCTCCGGCACGGACGAGTTTATTTCATCTACGCAATCATCCCGACTCTCTCTGCTTACACACAAGGCTACACCCCCCTTTCCATCCACCCTTTTTGTGACGCCTCATAATTTTCTTTTCTTTTCGACGCTTTTTTTTGGTTTTTCAATTAATCACCAGCACACGAGCCCTCCCCACATAACCTTCTGTCACGGCTTCTCGACGCCATCCCTCGGGACTACCGAACTGCCGGCGAAAGAAACTTCTTCGAGCTGGCGTCATCAGCATTAAGATCATCCGGCCGCCCCCCTCCCTCCCCCTTCCTTGGACACTCCTCCGCTTGAGCATCACACACACACACACGCCCCCTTCGCGTTACGAGTTTCGAACCTGTCACTCTTTGACTTGGGCCTCATCCCTGTGCGGCGTGGCTGATGATGTATTTGGAAACAATGTTTTAGCGTTTCGGTGTCAGTGTTTCCATAGATAGATGATCCGGAAGCGCCGAATGTCCGGTCGATGACTACTTGACACGGATGCTTCGCCCACGCGAAACATCCTCCCACCCTTCCAGTATGTTCTCTGAAACCATGATGTTACCACGTATTTCTCACATATTGACCATGAATGCCCAGGCTCGCAATGGCATTCGTTCAGAGACTGCGTCGTTGGCATGAATCTTGCTTGCTTAAGCAACATGCAAGTATGTCAACTCCCTACTACCAAAGACGCGCGTCATGTCCCTCCCCCAGCCGGAGTTTGCGATACGATTGCTTCAAGTGAAGCGGCATTATCTGTGACAGGATGATCATCGCCACGGTGACGATCGAGTCGGGAATAACCTGCCGGGCACGTTCGGGCTCAAACATGTCTCAAGAAGGCTGTGCTTAACATTCGGGTAACGGGTTGGCACTTCACAAGTTTGAAATCCGGACGTACGGGACGCTCGTTTCGAATTCATTGAGGCTCTGCCGCCAGACGCGAGCAGACTCTGCCTGTCAGATGATGATGATGCAATGCGTCAGTCCTAAATTAATTCGTCTTGTTATGCTGCGTTTGCTTATAGGAATCGTTCGTTCTCTTAGTCAGCCGGCGTCGTTGAGTTGAACCATCACTCCTCCATCTTACATGACCAAGCATTATCAGAGGAGTGGCTGCGCATCAAACTTTGACTCCTTCATCCTACTATACTATTTTTACTTACAAGGTGTCCGTCTCTGGTCGGCGTTGTTGCTCTTACATCCATCTTTCTCCCTTTAGCATCATCAGGATTTGTCCAGGGAAATGACGCGCGTGAAGGCTGAATTCCTTTCATCTCGCTGTTATGCTGTACTCGCTTATGGCATGGCCCTTCTCCAACCGACATTGTTGTCTCAAACACTGAGTTTCCCGTCAACACCCTCAGAGGATGAGGTGTGATGCGTCAAGGCCAAATCTCGTCATCTCATCGTCATGTTCCGCTTACACGCGTCTCTAGGCAGCCGGTAGCGTTGATGACTTCAGACATTTTCTTTTTTTCACCACCAAAAATACCGGATGAGAAGTGACCAGTCGAATATGAGGAGCATCCCCCCCCACCTCTTTCCTATATAACTCTCCCGTGTTCGCTTACAGCTTGACCCTCTCTGGTCGGCGCGTCGTTGTGTTAGACTGTTTTCACGTCTTCCAATCACGACTTGTGCATTCTGAGCCGCAGGCCGCCGCGGAAGAGATTGTGTTTCCCGCCGTCTGCTTGATACAACGTACCACCATGTCGCTCTCGCCCAAATAGGTTCGGCAGATGCAGACCCCTGCCGCAAGATGAACCAACACGATCAACTTTAGCCCCTCCTTGTTTTGGAACAAACTATTCATCAGACCAGGGGAGTTCATCGTCAGGGACACGAGAGCTCCATGTTCGAGAACAACAGTCCAAGGCGTCATGTCCCCAAACAACCATACACAGCGGAGATCCAGGCACGGAAAGAATTGTTGAAAGAGAAAAAGGGGGGGCTTGATTTTCTATCTCCTCTCCTCCACCTTCATCCATTCGTCCTCCCTCGTCAATCAGAATCTTCCTCACTCGTAGCAATTATCAACACTTCACAAGCCGACCCGTAAGGACAAAGACCTTCCTCCATAAACCCCAAAACGACAGAAAAGAAAAATTACAGAGCAAAAGTACATGTGTGGTGAAAACGATGCAGCAAGGGAATCCGCAAGTAATAAATCGGTACACCGGACTACCGTCGCAACGCTTGTGAACAGTAATTCTCCAGACCCATAACGGCACTCGGGTCTTGTCGCTCCCACGTCCACCCTTCCATGTCCAAGAAACCTTTCGACAGCATTATTCCACCTAGGCATGATGGTTGTTCCCCCTCCTGACGAGCATGGTCGAAGCGGTAGTATTGTACAAGCGAAAAGAGCGAGCGCATACGCCGGAGTTCTTGGATCATCGTAGTGTATTATCTCGAGGTCTGATTTTTTTTTGGCTCGGTATAACCGTAAACTCCCATGAACCCTTCTGTAGAATCGCTCCACCTTCCAGTCCACTCGTCTGCTTGATCGGAGCCAGGTTTTGAGCAAAGCCGTTGCGCGGAGCCGACATGCAGAGAGGGCTTCTGAAGACAAAGAAAATCCCATTCAGTAATACAACCGCCCATTACCAACAACCCAAGTTGTGTCAGGAAGGGGAAACTATAATGCAGAGAATTTTGCAATCGAGAGGCAGAGAACAAGACAAGAAATAAAAGGAAATAAAAAGGTATCGCATCAGCCAGTGATTCCCCCGCGCCGCTGCGGAAAACAGCCCATTCAAGTCTTCGCATCCGGCTGGGGAATTTCGTCGGTAAGGGGTATGTGTGTGAGAAGGTACGGTTCGTCACTTCGTCCTGCGTACGCCAACAGTCGCAAGTATGGTGGGCGTGATTGGTCTTCGAGATCGGTGGGCAATATAATCGTGTGAACGCAGATGTAATAGAGGCCGCAGCGCGTACTGTCGTTCGTATATCCAGGCAAAAAATCCGTCGTTTCCGCAGACCGGGTTTAGTAGGCCCAAATTTTGAGCTGCGCCCATTGTCAGCAAAATTCACACCCGAATTGCTTCTCTCCAAATCGCGAAAGAGTCGCAACAGCGATTCATGCGTCGAGACGAGAGACATAGAGTCACTTACCAGCGAGTCCCAGGAGCCTGTGCAGAGACTGGTACCATCGTTGCTCACACCCAAGCAGCTGACACGGTTCTCGTGACCGACGAGCGATCCAACCTTCTCTCCTCGGGTGATGTCCCAGACCTTTTCAACCATGTTAGCAAGTAGCCCACAAAATACGGTGCTGACAATCCTTACCTTGCACTCAAAGTCATCGTAACCGGCAAACAGGAGTCGGCCAGACACCGAGGTAGCCACTGAGGTAATACCGCAAAGGATAGATTCCGACTACAAACAACAACATTAGCACATGAGGAAAATCAAACCCTGTCTCCGAACCCACACTTACTCCGTAGAGGTTCAATTCGCGATCGGCGCGGATATCAAAGAGGCGGCAGGTGGCGTCATCAGAGCCGGTAACGAAGGAGTGGCCATCGGGGAAGAATTGGATGGCGTTGATGTCGGACTCGTGGCCAGCAAAGGTCTGGACAGCCTTGCCAGCTCGGATATCCCACAGCTTGGCGAAGGCATCGCAGGCACCAGAGATGAAGGTGTTTTGGTTGGTGGGGTTCAGGCTGATGCTCATGACATCTCCAAGGTGGTCGGCAAATTCGGTTACCTTCTGGCCAGTCTCAATGTCCCACTTCATGCAGGTCATGTCACCGGACGAAGTCAGAATGCTGCGGTCGTTGATGAAGCGGCAGCAGGACAGATAACCGGCGTGGCCCGACAACTCGCGGGCAACTCGGGTAGGGCCATCGCGCTGCTGGTTGAGGTTGTAGATGGAGCAAATGTTGTCGAGACCACCGCAAGCGACAAAGTTGCCGCTGGGGGCGTAGGCGCAGGTCATGACCCACGAAGAGCGGAGAGGGATGGCGTGCACCTTGTTAGTGGTGTAGGCGTCCCAGATGATGAGCTTTCCATCCTGCGAGGCGGAGACGAGGTGCCTTCGGTCGGTGGACCAGTGCATGGCGTAGATCTTGGCCAGATGGCCCTTGAGCGTCCGCTTGGCCTTCATGAGCTGGTTCTTGGGGATGGGCTCGTGGGCCTGTTGCGCAACAGCCCGAACTAGAGTGAGAGACACGGTCAGCATTCATCTTGAGGAAATCGACATCCAGCTGGCGACGTTTGTGGCAATGGCACGTATCGGTGATGCCACAGCCGCCGTTGCCATTGCGACTCGTCGCGTCCGGAGCCAGGGGTAGGTCACATACGGGTGGTGTCGGCGAGGTCATCCTTCTTCCTCTTGATGCGGTCTTTGAGGGTCTCGGCTTCGCGACGGGCCTGCTGGATTCGCGACTGCATGGCCTCGGGCGACACGTCGCTGGCGCCTTGTGAGTTCATGGTGATGGGATGTCGGAGCGACGACGAGAGTCAGGGAGGTCTGCAGAGTCGGGGCGAGGGCGAGAGACGATCGAGTCAACTCGGGACGGGCTCGGGACAGAGCCAAAGAAGTCGTCGGGCGGGCGGAGAAGGGCGACGGTGATGGCGATGCGTGCTGCAGTGTTTGGATGGAGGATTGGCCGCCGGAGGTCGTCGAGAGGGATGGGATAGGTGATGGATTAGGATGGCTGGGTGGAATGGAAGCCGACGACACGACGAAGGGTGGGTGTGGAGAGGAGAGGGAGAAGCTGAAGTGAGAGCGAGAGGTTGATTAGGTAGGGTGGTTAGGGGAAGGGAATGCAAGCTCCAGGGGGGGTGTGTGGGTGGAAAGCAGGCTAACCAGTCGCAGTGCAGTGGGCGAGGACGGGGAGGGGGGCTGTCGAATTTCGGCCGGGGGGGGGAGGAAATGGTAATGGTCGTTAGGGCCTTTAGGGGGGGATTCTTTCAGTGGATGTGGGTAACTAGGATACTCAACCGGTAGGTGGTAGGCTGGCAATAGTGGGCGAGCCAGTGAACGAGGGCCCTACCAAGTCCGCCCCGGGTAGTAGTGGGCTTGCTGGATTGGGGCGAGGCAGGGGTGGTTGCAGGGGGGCCAGTGGGAAGGGGGGGCCGACAGGGGCACGGGAATTGCCCTGCAAGGTGGGATGCTCCAAAGAGTATGCGGGCAGAGAGAGTCGAGTAAGGCAGCGCAGCACAGCGCAGCGGACTGCAAGGCGACTAAATTTACATCCGGGCTAGAGAACATCACTATAGATTGCTAATCATACCGACAAGAGCATGCACAAATGGATGCAGGTACACCGTACGCACCCGTCGGGGCCACAAGGTCGGGGTTGGATTTGAAATCAAGACAAGGAAATGAATGCTGGCCGGAAATGAACATCGGCCATGGTGTTGGCCATGGCAAAGTAAAAAACTGTAGCACTCGGAAGTATGATAAAAACAAGAACGTTGGCCGTTCAAAAAAAGAAAATAAGAAGCAAATAAACGGCGGGCAAGGAAGAGACACGGTGGGTTCGGAGGAGGGACATGGGATGAGATGCATGAGCTGGTCTCCGTCTGCGAAGGATGGGACGGGTACACAAGAGAGACGGATGGCCTGGCCTGGTATGGCATGGCCAGAGTTGAGGTGGGAAAAACAAAAAAGGGACTGGACGGGACTGGACGGGGCAGGGTGCATCCAGCGGCCTTCATCACCAAAACCTCGGTGGGTGCACCGCGCGGAACGTGCGTCGGAGAGGAAGGGTACATTGCCTGCCAGCACGACACCGCAGCATTCACATGTACCCCGTCCAACAAGTCCAACCAGTCCAACGAACGCGGCCAGGCAGTGACGACGGCAGGACTCCACTCACCAAGTACCAGTATGCAGCCCACCTGCCGCCCACCTGCCGCCTACCTACCTTAGGCCCTCAGGTCCCTCCCCAGCGCACCAGACAGCACCTCATCTACTGGAAGTGGAATTTCCGTCGCAGGAGACGCACCCAGGACGGCTAGAGGTTCGCCGAAAGAGAGACAGCGCTGTCCAACTCGGATCAGCAGCGGGACATGGGGGGGCCATGGGACGTGACAGATGACAGACTTACTTACAGTCCTGCCTTGTCCTGTCCTGTCCTGACCTATCCCGTCCTATCCTGTCCAGTGAGATAACTAATATAGTCCTCGTCAGCAGAAAAAGAAACCATTCAATCCCCGTACCACCTCGCCCATTACAACTCCCGAGAGGCCGGCGCCCTGCTTACCGCCCGCCGTCGCCAGTGCCTGCACTGTGCCTCTCCTCCGGCCCTCCCCTCGACACCTCTGGAAAAGCGAACCGGTCATCTCCATGTCTGTCGCTGAGACGCCCAACGCCATCCCCTTGGCGCCTCAACCCACCCGAGTTGCGCCAGATTGCTGTGGAGCGGATGCTTCCAGAGCTAGTCCTCGCCAGCACCCAAAGCTAAGACGTCCTCAGCCTAAACACAGGCAGAGGTCCTGAGGTCATCTCCCCGGCCCAGCCCCCTCCGCCGCCCACAAGGTATTCAGCCACCAGAATTGAGTCAGTCGATACTCCGGATTCTGCACAGGCACCGGTACATGCACACTTGCGCGGTTCGTTGGCGCTGACTACCGCTGGGAGCTTGGGGCTGCCCTTGGCCCCCCGAGCTAAGTGATCGTCCAACAGGCCCTCGCCCGCTCGCCCAGACTCGAGCCTCCTCAGCTCCTCCACTTGACTGTCAGCCCGCCCTCTGTGTGCAGGGCACTTGCCAGTCCGACTTCAAAATCCTCTCCGGGATGGTTTGTATTCCACCGCATCTCATGCCTCTGCCTACGCCCTGTGCTTGTTGCCGGCATCGCGGGCTTATGCTTCCCTATTTTCCGGTTGGGCTGCACCTGGGGCGACCGGGCTAGACTCCATTCAGCAAGAAATCGGAAACCCTCCCTCCTGCACGAAAATCGGCCTCCCGCCCATAGTCGTGAAGCGCCAACAAGCACGGTCCTTGCACCTCACCCACTCCTCATTTTCGCGACATCTCCGACAGCCGACCAGCTGACAAGTCCTATTAAGTTGAGAATGAAGAGGGAGAATGAAAAGGCCGGGCCACAGGGGCATCAAATGTCGAATCGACGCGATTCCTAGGATGCCACAATTTATGTCGCCTCACCACCCACCCTGTCTTGTTGTTCTTTGTCTCCGAGCTACTGGAATGACATCGTCTGTGCCCCTATCAGAACCTCCTTTAACGTTGCATCCCGGAATCCTTGGTTCGTCGACAGACAGCCTACGTAAACGCTAGCGTCATTCGGTGCCATCGCAGATTCGAATTGACTCCAACCTCGATTTTTTTTCCCCGTATCCAATGACCAAGGATAATCGGGACGCAAGTGAAACATTGCAGCGAGACTTCAAATCTGGTCGCCGAGCAATCGCACTGTATGCGGAATACATGGCGTGCGTGGTGAAAGCATGCTCTCCACTGCGCTTGAAAGGGTCCCCCAAAGGCGCCCTCTCCCTGACTCGATGCCGCGCCGGCCACTTCAGCGAAAGGGTAGCGGCCAATTCAACATCAGTTCCTCGGGCGACTCGCCGCACAACTCGACAATTGTACATGGATGGCTCCGAGCATTATCCTGTACATGCATATATGTCCGCACCACTATGGGGCGTCGTCCTGCAAGCCCTTCCCGGGGTGTAAGGAATGGGTGGAGGATCCTGTGGAGCCTTTTCCAAAGCTCCCAAACGGAGCCGTGCTCGGTCTGGGGTCTTAAGGAATCTCCGTCGAGAGCCTCCCCCCCCATTCATCAAGTTAGCACTGACGGGAACGGTCATGCTTCGCCCCGGCTGTCGATCATGCGCGGTTGATTTTGCTTCCATCACGGCAAGGGCACACACACTCGACGAGTCAAGCGCCTACACAGGTTTCATCAACCGTTGGACACCCCAAACACGCCCAGTTACCATGTCCGTTCAAGCGCAGGGCCTATATCATTACACAACACTAACATTATTCATCCCCACGCCTCCCGCATTCTCATCCGTCGTACGACGCTCCCCAAGCGCGGCAGGAAGCGCGCAGTGCGGTCGCCTGTCCCTTCAGGTCTGCCATGCAGGGCCAACTGCATTCCGAGAGAATTTCTGCAAACATTGCGACATTACACGTTATCTCGTCAAGTTTGCGCCAGCGTAATTGTCTCAGCATTCATCCGCCTGCAACGGTGGTTGTGACGTTGGTTCTTTTGGTACCTGCAGCACGATGCAACCTCCCCTGGCACGAGCCTGGCACTTCATCTCGCAGCCGGCTCCTCAGTTCGTTCTCGTTTCAATTTTCCAGCGCTCTTCTTTTGCGACCCCGGTCAAATTAAGTTGGGGCCGATAAAGGCACGACGATACTTTCTTGGAACCCGTCGCAAGTATTTCCTTAGCCTGAATGCCCGAAATTTATCTTGAGCGACTTCACGTCAAATATTAGATTGATGAGACCGACTCGAAGCTACAGCGCGGGCCCGGACCTCGGTCGCCAACGGCATACGGCTAAGGAAGCAAGATTTAGACGATTCGCCCATCTTGGCAGCTAACCAGGCCTTAGCCAGAACACCAGGGACAGCGCAATTTGCGATGCCTCCAGATGACCCGCAGGCATCCACTCGCACGGCCCCAGTCGGCCTCGGTGGTGCCAATTGCGACCAGGGCCCGGCGGCCCATGCAATATACCCCTGCAGCGTCTCCTTCACCGGCGAGGTCGTGCGTGACTGGGATGTCCTCACATTGGAGGCCCTTTTCTTCCGAACCTGCGGTCCAGCGTCTTCAAGGTAGATCGCGATATTCTCGAATGTGAGGTGTCGCAACCCAATGTGCCAGACAGGCGGGCTCATTGTATGCTTGGACGGATCCGTGTGTGAAAGACCCTGTCAAGCAATCTCGAGCAGATTGAATTGCATCTCACAGCCCTGTCTGTCGGTCCTACGCCCTCTCCTCGAATATCCGTCCAACGGGAAGCAGTCCCAGGGCGACATTAAATGACAGCATGCCAATAACTCTGCTACTATAGAGCCGTACATATAGTTTCCGCCATTGTCACAAACACGACACCTATCCCAATGTGGTCTCAGTTGTTTAACCACCACTCTCCTGACGCTTTGATTTCTGGGGTCCTGCCGGGCAGTCAGTGAGCCGAGTCTGTCAAGGGACAGGCTTGCTGGCTTGGCGCCCCTCGCCTCTGGAATCTGGACCTATCGCATAGCCCTGAAACTGGTTCAGGAAGGCTTGCGACTATGTATCAATGTAGTGGTATCAAGTTCTCTCCTGTCTCTCTTCTGTCGTGATACGAGGGATCGTGAGACTGAATCCAAACTCCCGGGTCATCCCGCCCCTCGTTTGCGTCCAAATTACCAATGTCACCTTCTAGGACAACCCTTCAATCATGGATCCCGTTGCAAGAAGCAATGTGGCACCTCGGCTCCAATGACCACTGACCCGTCACGTCAGCTGTCCGTCTCTTGCTAGGGCAGATCGTCGCCGTGTCTGATTTTTTGGGTCCGCCAAAGCAAACATGTCCTCCACCCAATCTACAACGGTACCAATGCCGTAGCCCATGCCCGTTGTTCATGTTTTCTTTTTCTTGTGAGACGTATGTCTTGATGTGGCTTCGAGCTTAGTAATGATCGAATGGGTTTGGATCTAGTGTGGCAAGGGCTGCGTGCCGCATCGCATCATTCTTACCTATTTGGTGCCAGTTGTATTCTTTTTCTCTTCCTGGTCTTTTCTTTTGAGGCGACTAGCGGGGTGAGGCTTCAGCGCCTGCGACTTGCGGTGACGCTGTGTCTCGGATTACCGCCTCGAAAAAGATGCCAGGTTCCTAATGCAACCCTGGCGCCATGGGTCTCGACCGCATGATTTCCCAAATTTGACAAGAATGTATGCACCTGGTGAAGTTGTCATTTTTTGGGGGGGTGATTGTGGCCGAGAGCTACCCTATAGCCAAACAAGACGCTATGCGTGAGACGCGCTCAGACATCCCCAAGTCAGCTCGTCCCCCCGTTTATCCCATGCCCGAAAACACACGCTATTTTTGGTGCTTGGCCTCTAGGCTGCGAGTGCGTCAGTGACTGAAAACATTATGCTGGAGGCTGTTGGTTGAGGCGGTCAGTGACATTGTGAACACAGCATAAGTAAGACTTGTCGCAGCCCTGCATAGCCGTCCGCCTCCCAAGACTTGCCTCATACCGCCTTTCCGGGGTGACATTGGTTAGTAATTTGATTGCGAACGGTGGAAAATTCAGGGTCCATGCAGATCCATACGGCATTCCGAATACGATGACTTGGCCGGCGCAGCGCCATATCAAGCACATACGTTGAGCCTGGAAGCTGATGCCCAATGTGGCATATATGTCTCGGACCGTTGCAATGTACCAGAGATTCCATCGAAGTCTATAGATTCTCTGGATTGGTTCCATCTGCATGTTCTGTCTTGGTTGACTCGGACGAAAAACCTGTTTCAACTAACCAGGGACGGATACCCTATAGAGCATGATACTCCTATTGGGTTGTCCACCCACTCGGATAACCGGCTGCTTGTGACGTCTTTAGAAATGGGTTGGACTCGGTTTTTTCCAAGGGAACGTAATAGAATTAGAAATGGGCCTGTCGTATGTGTTTTCTGCGTGATTCACTTGGGTACGGGTGTTTCTCTAATTTCTTGTATAGATGCATACCTAGGGTTGAGTTTCGGTTCGATTCGTTTCTTCCTGGGGTTCCCCATAGCAATATCCGAATAATACGAAACACGCAGATAAAACAAAGAAGCTATGCCATATTTTCTCACCCAGGACTAGTCATGTGCCGTTTCAATGGATCTCGGTTTATTGCAACCGACACATATATACACACATCTTTCTGGAACACTTACATCCCCACCCCCACCTGATGTCTCATCGCCTATTTCCCGCGAGGACCGCCCATCGTTTTTTTTGGTCATATCGTTGAGACTGACGTTGCCTCTCACTGTGATAAGATATGCACCCCCTGAGGCGGTGTTGCAGTGCCACGTAGCGGGTCACATCTCCCCCTGGCTCATCAGAGAGTCAACTGTCTGTTTGTGACTGCCAATGCCAAAAAATCCTAAAAGGAGCTGGGTTATGAGTACAGAGAAACGGCAATACACGTATTTTTTTCCTGTTGTGAAATAGACTATGAGGGTATAGTGTCAAATTGGTCTATGCGAGTGTAAACTGAAAGAATTGTAGAAATATACATCCCCTAACCCACCTCCGTATTTCCTTGTTATATCTGCCGTCCCATTTTTTTGTTTTTGTTGATTAGCCTCCCTTTTATTTTTTTCCCCATCTTAATTTTCTCTCTCTCATGTATCGTGTCTAATGTGTTTTTGCCCACTCTCTAAACCAGTCCAATGCCTCGGGGTTGGCCACGCTCGCGTTGGTCTTGACATTCAAACCTGAAAGGATCTGCTTGACAGCGACTTCGATTCTGTTTTCGATGTTAATACGCCGATGCTAAGATAAGTAATCGAATAGGGGGGGGACGACTCACTTCTTTCCATTGCCAGTCTTGGGCACACCACCGCCGCACTCCTCCACAACGCCGGGGACGTGGCGGGGGCTCAGTTCGGACTTGATCTTGGCCTTGATACGGGCCCGTAGGTCGTCGTCAAAGGTCTTGCCCTCTGGAAGGACGACGAAGAGGCAAACCGTCTCGTCGGTATCCTCGGCACGTCGGCGTCCGATGCAAACCGCCTCCTCGACCTCGGAAGCGAAAAACCGCGTGAGGACGTTGTAGATCTCGGCAGATCCGAATCGCACGCCGGAAGGCTTCAGAACGCCGTCTGATCGGCCAAGCATGACCAGGCCTCCTGTCGAAGCGTCTGGAATCTTGACGAAATCACCGTGGTGCCACACGGCTCCCTTGACACCGCAAATGTCCTCGAACCTCTCAAAGTACGCCGACTTGTACTTGGCCTCGCCACCTTTGCCAAAAAATGTCAGGGGCTGGCAGGGGAAAGGTGCCACGCAGACGAGATCGCCTGGCTCGCCGGCAGGTGTGATTTCACCAGTGACGGAGTCGACGGCCTTGATTGCCATTCCAAGTCCTGCACACTGAATCTCACCTACACGGACAGGCAAGAGAGGGCATGGTGAACCAAAGAGGGAAATGATATCGGTACCTCCGGTGATGGAGGCAAGGTTGATTTGAGGAGGGAATGCCTCGTAGACGAATTTAAAGGTCGACGGAGGCAACGGTGATGCTGTCGAGTAGATGGCCTCGAGGTGTGAGAGATCGATGCCTGGTTCGCGAACAGGGTACACGTTGTTCGCCTCGAGGGCGGTAAGATACGTGGCCGAGGTGCCAAAGTGAGTGACCTTGTGTTCAGACAGCAGGCGCGGCAAGGAGAGGTAGCCATTGGGACGGAAGGGTGAGCCAGAGTAGACAAGAATGGTGGCTCCCACAGCAAGGGCACCGACACTCCAGTGCCACATCATCCACGAGACGGTGGTGAAGTAGAGCATTCTGGAGGAGCTCGACATGGAGCAGTGCAGGTAATGCTCCTTCTTGTGCTGGATGAGGGTACCCAGAGCCGTGTGGACAATAGCCTTGGGCAGTCCAGTAGTGCCGCTCGAGTAGAGGACGTAAAGGGGATGCGAGGGTGGGAGCTGTTCAAACTTGAGGGGCTCATCAGGGGCGGAAGCCAAGAGGCTGCCATATTCAACCGCATTGATACCCTGGGCCTTGAGCTCCTCGAGACCAAGGCCGCCGGCGCGAATGTTGTCAATGACAACAACAGTCTCGAGACCAGCCTCCCGCAGGGCGGTAGTAATCTCAGTCGTCTTGGACACACTGGACCACTCCTTGCCATTGTACACGGTACCATTGTCCGCAAAGAGTACCTTGGGCGCAATTTGGCTGAGACGGTCTAGGACGGCACTTACACCATTGTCGGGGCTGATGCCGGTCCAGACAGCGCCAATGGCAGCAGCCGCGAGCATGGCGACGAGCGCCTCGACATGGTTCGACACATAGCCGGCGACGACGTCATTCTGCTTCACACCGGCGGCGCGCAGGGCATTGGAGCAGCGGCGGACAGCGTT
Organism: Calonectria multiphialidica; assembly: GCA_020623665.1. NCBI lineage: Eukaryota > Fungi > Ascomycota > Sordariomycetes > Hypocreales > Nectriaceae > Calonectria > Calonectria multiphialidica. Next base: position 102,592 of record JAHVYC010000146.1, read on the forward strand.
GCGGAGCTCGGCCCAGGAGGTGGTGACGGTGGAGCCGGGGAGTTCGGTCAAGGTGATGACGGCCGGGGCAGATGGGTCCGGGGCCGGGGAGGTGGCGGGGAAGAGTAGGTTTTCGGCAAAGTTGAGGCGGGCAGACGAAAAGAAGTCTGGGCGGGGGTACATGGGAGCGTTGGGGGGGAGCACCTATTGTTGGGGATGTGAGCTTCTGGCGCGGGACCTTTTTTTTTTCTGAGTGGTTCGTCTCATTCACACGACAAATGTTGCCATTGAAGTCGTCGCGCGGCATCTCGCGACGGTAGTTCCCAGGGCATCCCACTTTGGACGCAATTCACATGTGAACCACTGCTTCGCCACGGCGCGAAGCAACAACAATTCAATTACAAGCCTGGACAGGACGGTTCCATACCTGATCAAAGGGCTTTGAGGACGTGATGCCTACAAAGTGCCACACCTCCTCCCAAAAGAGCGCAACATGCTCAATGGACCACTTGTAGAGCGCGGGGTATCCGTCGAGTTCGAGGCCATACTTTTCATTGACATGCTGGATGAAGCGCCACATGGGCGTCGACTTCGGGCTCGGGTGGTTCCAGAGAACGTCCGATTGGGACTTCTTCTCAGTCGAGGGGACGGCCATGGCTGTGGACGAGGCGAGCGGGCACCCTGAGCTCAGTCTGCGATACGGGGATGAGGAGGAGAAGTACGATGAAGCGGAGACAGAGGTAAAGGATGGTGCCGTGCCGTCTGGACAAGGAGGAGCACGGTTGGGGACCCTCAGAGAGCGACGATATCGGAACGTCGGTGATTCGGAATCGAACCGAGGTTGCGGAGCAAGACGATCAAGGAATGATGGTGGTTTAAACAGAAACGAGAGGGAGCAACAGGACAGATTTGATAGACGGTGAGATGATAAGGAGGAGACGCTATTGTTGGGCTAGAAAAAAAGACGTCGAGTTTAATCCAACACTCACTGCGCCAAGTCCCATGCCTTGTGTTTATCGTTTCCGCCGCGGCTCTCACTTGCGGAATCAAAATATGGCTACACTTGCCGTGGGAAACCGCCCCCTCCCGGCTTTGACAACCCCGCTGCTCCCCGGTGGTAGATGCGGGATGGGTGGGGGAGGCTGATGCCACCTGTGGCTGGAATCACGGGCGGCTTGGTATGGCTTGCATTTTGCATGAGCCACCGCGGGCTGGGCGCAGTAGCCACACCAACCGCTCTAGCCACACACATGGTTACCTAATCATGCTGGAGTCACTCGCGTGCTAAGGGGGGATTGTGGCACAAGTCCACTCTGCCCCTGTGGCTAAGCTCGTGGTGCTATCACACTTACCAAAAGGGGATCAGCATTGAATCCGCTCCATTTCCCGGAAATGACCTCGTGTGAATCCATCTTAATAAAGTCGCCGGACAAGCGAGGAAACGGCCAAGAGGGACCGCGAGAGGCCGCAGAACGCGAGGGGTGGCAAACTGGGTATCAAATAAGAAATTTTATGGACTCGGCCGGATATTGCACCAGCTGCAGGTCGAGATTGTTTCGGTCCTCGGCCTTGTGAGGAAGAGGATCCCCCATGAGACAGGCAATTTGGCGAGATTGAGGACCCAGTTGTCGCATGGCGTCGCTCCGGGCTGTTCGATCTTCCCGAACGCGCCGACTGTGCCGCACACCTTGAGACGGGAGCAAAAGTAAGGGGGGGGGCTACGTCAGTTCAGTTCAGTTAGCTTTTCTTTTTTGTGTCGCCTCGTCGAGGACACGAGAGCCTAGCTGAAAGCCTTAAGGGCGAGGATGAGCCGATCGCAAGGGTTCGTTGACAAGGAGATCGGGGGTCGGCCGGGGGTCGGTCGGGGTGCGGACGCACGATGTGAGTCCGGGTCCGAGTGGCACGATTCGGACGAGGAAGGTTGATTGAATTTTTTTTCTTATTTTACTTTCGGCGGCGGTATCTCGCCGAGTGATTTACGCTACAAGGCTGGAACTCTTGCGTGAGCGAAAAAAAAAGTTACGATAATGTTTCAACCTGGGGAGGGGATGTCAGCAGGGGGGTTTGCGTGTTCACAAACCGACGCCTGCATTAGTCGCTCAAAGCTTGAAGAAGGTTTGATCTCTATCAGCGGTGAAGAGGTCCCTACAGCTGCATGTCTTGCGTCTTTGGAACTGGGAAGCGGGAGATGCGGCGCTATGTATGCGGAGCTGTGCGGCCAAATGCCGCTTGTTGGGAAAGGGCATTGTCCAACCACATTGGGCATCTTAGCTGTCACTGGAGCTGGCACCTAGGCTGGCACCTACAGGCCGGAACGCATCTAGATTTGGGGCCTCTGGTGATCCGCCATCCTCGTTTGTCACTGTACATCCGCTCCCAAAGTACAGGCTATGGCACAGCAGCGCAGCACAGGGCACCTACGCGGCCCAATGCAAACAAGCGCCCGCGGTCTATCCTGCACATCCGCGGACAAGGGAGTGCTGATGATCGGGACAAGGGACGCCGGAGCATGAGGAGTACAATTGTTGATTCATGATGTGAGATTTCACGACTCGAAGGACAGGGAGGCGGCCGACAAGGCAGTAGAACAAATGCAGCAAGTGCCGTCGCTGTGTCGTTGTGTCGTTGTGTAGCAGCACAGGTCGTCAACGTACATCAGACATAAAAACCGGAGCTAATCAAACCAGTCCGGCAAGTCGAGGGGCGCCAATTGCCAAGCACCGAATTGCTCAGTGGCAGGCGGTTCGCGGCCCCCCGGTCAAACTTCAGCCCATGACCATCTGTTGGGTTTCATCGCCAGTCAGCGCCTGCTGACGGGGTCCTGCGAGAAAGGTGCGTGAGAAGCGACGTCAACGGATGGAAAACGAAAAGCGAGTCCGACCCGGCGCATGCGGTCACTTGGGCTCGCACAGGCAGCTCGTGTGAGCGACGGACTGGCCTTAGTGCGAGGAGCGAAAAAGTCGTTGGCGAAAAACACATGGAAGCGTGGCGCACCTCGTTTGCGTCCTCCGTGGCATCCCATTCGCGGAGCTCACCGCCTTGGCCGGACAGCTCGGGAGGCAAGGGGCAGCCCGCCAGCTTACTGTAGCGTTCTGGCCCATGTGGGCTTAGCGGCCCCAGAGGAAGCGAAAAACGACGGTCGAAGCGTTTGGCTATGTGCCTTGGAGGTCCAGGGAGTCCAGGGCGGCACACTTGATTGGGCCCGTGGGCGCGGATGACGATGGCCTGCACGGGCGGTTTAAGGCTTTTGGGGGACATTTCTTTGTGTGATTCCTTGGCTTCCTTGGCTCTTGGCTCCCTTGGGCCCGTCGCCTAAGCGGTTGGGCCTGGATGCCCTGCTGGGTTGCTGACTCTGTCGCAGGGCGGGATTGGCGCATGTAATAGTAACACCGATTAAGAAGAGATTGGAGATGACAGACATGCGGCATCGCCTCACGTTTTTTTTTCTTTCTTGCTGAGTACCCTGCCCTGTCAGGAGAGAGAGGTTTTAGTGACGGCGAACGGAGACGAGACGAAACGAAGCGAGTCGACCCTTGAAATCCTTTGACCCGGGCCTCCCCGTGAAAGTGGATGTAGGAAAAGGGAAAGGCTAGTTAGCAGGAACAGCTCAGCTGTGTAGCTGTCGCCGAGCTGCTGGGAGTCCGGGCATGTATGTACATGTACCCGCGCAGCTCCAGCGGAACTGTGTTTATCGTGTTGCATCGTGGTACTTCCTTGTTTGGTTGACAAGGAGAGGCTGAAGCACCTCGTCCTCCGTCCACCTCCGTGCCTCCGCCGTCCCCGCCGACTGCCGCCCACCAGCCCAGGTTCGCTGCAATGCAATGGCAGCTCGCTTGACAACTGATGGAGGGGCGTGCGTTGCTGTGTTGGGGATTTGGGTGACCAAAAATTCTGGTTGTCCCCGTTCTCGTAGTTTCTCTAGGTCTGCAGCTTTAAATCCAACCTGCTCCCACCTCTCCCCACACCCCGTTGCTCCTACCGCCTCGTGGTGTCTCTTCTCCTTCATCTTACTCCTTTTCCTAGGACCAACGTCCCGTCTCAATATAGGTGCCAAAGCATTGTGCTCTGGCCATTGAGAGGGGGGATTGGCTCTGTGAAATAAAACCGGCCGAGACTTCCTGCCGTCTCACACGTCACAACCTGCGACCTCCCCGCACAACGTCCAGGCCTTTGCTGGTCTGGAACGTTTACCAGCTTCCGCTGTGAACCACACCCCCCGCCCTCTGAACCGCGGAAAGAAAGCGAAGAGCGACTCGAAGCATACATTCGGATTGTCTCCTTGCGTTGTGAGCCGGCTGCATTGATTGGTGTGGATATAAGCCTGGGAAAAACGCCGTGTCTCGTGGCTGGAATTCTACGTCAGCGTCGCAATTACAGTCTAACTATCAACAAACACGCGTACCGGAATCGATTGAGTGCTTGGATTACTAGTGTTGGGCACCAGCTTGGTAAGCGCATTCATTGCCGTTCTATTTCATTTCACGCCGTCAATCTACCTGATTCGTCCGGTCCAATTGGACGGGCTCGTGCAAGGTGCACGTTCATCCGCATGCTGGCGGCTTCAAGCGAGGCCCTCTTCCCTCTCTCTCCCTCTCCCGCGAAAGGTGACGAGAGAACACTGGCGGCGCGTTGCGTGTGGGTGATCTCGGGGCCACCATTTACCATCCGGCCCGCTTGCAAGGTTTACAAGGAGCCAGAGAGTTCCCACTGCCAATTTGCAACGGGCGGATCGTCACTATCCCCAATTTTCACCCCTGTCGTCCACTCCCGGCGCTCTGTCGCTGTGGAGGCCTAGCACAGCGCTGCCGGGACGTAAGCCACCTCCTGCGCCTCCTGGGCTTTCGCAACCTAGAGGTCCCAAGCCAAACTCTGCTCCTTGATAATTTCGTCCGTTCCATCCTTTAGCAGCCCATCATCCGTCTTTTCATCCCCAACTTGGCTCCTAATATCTGCCTCACCTCTTTGCCATTTGAGTTGAGCTGAATTGATCTGCATTGCACTGCCCTAAAGGCCGCGTTGCTCTGTGTTCTCTTCGTCCTCGTTCCTTACCTTCTCCCCCTCCCTCCCATCAGCATCAGCACTACCCCTTGGGGATCATGCATCGTCATCCACACTCTTGCGAACTCGTCCACTAGCAACTGTGCAACCTCGCTGACCCTGACCCTCCGGCACTCACAGATCTTGTCTTGGATCTCTAGTACACCAGCAGCTTCCTATCCTAAAGTCGATTTGTTTCGCAACGCGTTCGCGCCTCGCAACAAACCAGCCTGTCGACCAACCTCTGGAGACATGCCCCGTCTGCCGAATCTATTCTCGACCTCTTCCTCCATGTCTCAACCCGTCAAACCGGGCGAGAGACGGCCTTCCTCGTCCAAAGGCAATCGCCTAAGCCAGTTTTTTTCCGTGAGCCCCAAGTCTAAAGAGACTGGTACTCAGCAGGCCCTCCTCGCCATGCAACAACACCAGGCCAGTGGCGGCACCACCGCCGTGTCGCCCGCCTCGCTCCCCACCATCTCCCTCTCATCCGCTAGCCCCGGCGATCTGAACAGCGTCGATGCCTCCACCACCACCCTCTTCCAGCCTCAGTCCCCTGAGGAGGTTGAGAGACAGAGGCGCGCTGACAGCCAGTTTGGCCCTCTGAACCACCCAAGCCACCGATACACCAGCATGTCGCACGGCGAGCCCCTCGAGCCACCCGTTGAGGACGAGCCCCCCTACTACTACATCCTGACGACCTACATCAGCTACCTCATTCTCATCATCCTCGGCCACATCCGCGACTTTTTCGGAAAGCGTTTCGGCAACCCCAAGCACTACCGCACCCTCAAGGCTCACAACGGCTATGCTGCCCTCAACAGCGACTTCGACAACTTTTACGTGCGTCGCCTGAAGATGAGACTCGATGACTGCTTCGCTCGCCCTACTACCGGTGTCCCCGGTCGCTTTATCACCCTGATCGACCGCAAGTCCGACGATTTCAACCGCACCTACCAGTACACCGGCACCTACACTGAGACTCTGAACATGAGTTCTTACAACTACCTTGGTTTCGCCCAGTCCGACGGCCCCTGTGCTGATGCCGTCGAGGAGTGCGTTAAGCAGTACGGTGTCAGTGTTTGCAGCCCCCGTGGTTCCGCTGGAACTTCTGATTTGGCCTTGGAGGTGGAGCGCGAGGTTGCTGAGTTTGTTGGCAAGCCTTCTGCTATGGTTTTCTCGATGGGTTACGTCACCAACGCTAGTTCATTCCCCGCGCTTGTCGGAAAGGGCTGTCTTATCATTTCCGATGAACTCAACCACGCCTCGATCCGTATTGGTGCTCGTCTCTCTGGTGCTGTTATTCAGTCTTTCAAGCACAACGACATGTTCGAGCTTGAGCGTGTTCTGCGTGAGGCCATCTCGCAGGGTCAGCCCCGAACCCACCGCCCCTGGAAGAAGATTCTTGTCGTTGTTGAGGGTCTCTACTCCATGGAGGGTACCATGTGCGATCTCCCCGGAATTCTGGCTCTGAAGGACAAGTACAAGTTCTACCTGTTTGTCGATGAGGCGCACTCCGTCGGTGCTCTCGGACCTCGCGGGCGTGGCGTGTGTGACTACTTCGGCATTGATCCTTCAGAAGTGGATATTCTCATGGGAACCTTAACCAAGTCTTTCGGCGCCAACGGCGGCTACATCGCAGCTGAGACGCACATCATTGAGAAGCTCAAGAACACCAACGCCTGCACCCAATTTGGCGAGTCTCCTTCTCCTTCCGTCCTTATGCAGATCTTGGCATCCCTCAAGCTCATCACTGGCGAACTCTGCCCCGGCCAGGGCGAGGAGCGTCTCCAGCGTATTGCCTTTAACTCGCGCTATCTCCGCCTGGGACTTAAGCGTCTCGGCCTTATTGTCTCTGGCCACGACGATTCACCCATCATCCCTGTTGCCCTCTACCACCCTGCCAAGCTTCCCGCCTTCAGCCACGAAATGCTCAAGCGCAAGATTTCCGTCGTCGTCGTCGGCTACCCCGCCACCCCTCTTATCCAGTCTCGCGCACGGTTCTGCGTTTCAGCGGCACACAACAAGGAGGACTTGGATCGACTTTTGGCTGCTTGTGACGAGGTTGGCGACATTCTGCAAATCAAGTACTCCACCGGTGTGGCTGGTGGACAGGAGCCCCTCCCTGAAGGCATCTCTCCCAAGGACGAGAAGGAGTGGCGCAAGGAGAACGGCATCCCCATGAAGGCTCCCAGGTGGCGCCTTGACGATGTTATCCGCAATGGCGTTCACGACGCCAAGCTCCAACTGCGATAAGCATCAGCATTGGATCAATTTATACGGCGTTTGGAATCCCTTTTCATGACACATTTCATGTGCACAAGGAACCGGATCGGAGTTGGGTTTGGCGCAACTGAATAGACCTATCTGGACTATGATGTTTTACGGCTTTGTACCTCATATTCTCGGCACATGCCTATCAGCTCTCAAGCTGATTTATATATCTTCTTTTTTGTCTTTTTTCTTCCTTTCAATCTCGGCAGCTGTTGCTGCACGAGTCCGTTTGTGGAGTTTGGGCATGATGGCCATGGTGAGGTGTAGTGAAACTTTTTGGTAATGGGAAACATGAACAATGCTCTTGGTCAGCAGAGGCGGCCGAAGAGGAATGGGTATATAGATTAACTGGCATAGAAAGCGTCAAGTGTACATAGCACTCCAAAGGAGTAACAGTCTCTGAATAAAGTCATAAAGAATATGTAATGTCTCTCCACCACGTTTTGAGTGAGCACCATGATTTCGGAGTAGTTATCTTTGGCGGTTCTGCGGCGGGCTCTCGTGTTCGGTTGGCTCATACAGAAAGACCAGTGTACACCTACGAGGCCGAATGATACATGGCACGCTCCCTCAATTTCTCTTAAATCCTACGACAAGGAACATGCGAATAAATAAGCAAATATAACTCAGCGATAAATAAGGCGAGATTGCTATTATACTACTTGGTATTATATTTATTTATTTACTTAAATTGATTTATTTTCGTCATGGTACCTGACAGCTTTTTTCATCGACGTGTTCTCATCAGCCATATTTGTCACCTTAGCTGACGCCCCAATCGCGTAACTATGAGGACAACCCCGCACGAGACGATAGCGCCACAGGAGATAGTGCTGGGTAGCATGCGGTGTAGTAGTTTGCAGCTTCGCTAAACAGCTAGTTTGGCCGGGAGGGTCGAGGCCGGGTTTATGTGTTGTTGGATGACTTTTGAGTCTAGAATCCGGGGCTAGTTGTCGAAATGGCACGACGTGAGTGGTGCAGAGCGGTGCGCCATGGAGTCGAAAGCCTACCTTCGAGGCCCTTCTTCCCTCGTTGCTTTTTTGGAGCCTCTCGCTTGCCCTCTTCTAACCAGTATTCTGAGTCAGGAGAGAGTATAAAACATGCCACGGTAACCCCAGCGCGGTTAGCGAAGCAAGGATCCGAAACCTGACTGCTATCAACGACGAATTGGTCCTGCCCTGTCTGGTGTAGTGCCGAATTGGACGAAATGGTCCAAGATCGCCGCGCTCGAGGCAGAGTGGGCTTCAACGACGGAGCCGAAGGATATGCGCCGTCAGAGGGGGGGGCTCCGTTTGGGAAACAACATGGGCACAGCTTGGGGGTTCGCCAGCCAGGGGGTGGCCAGTGGGCTTTTTTTTTTTTTTTTAGTTGTTTGTAAGGCGTAGGGAAGGACAAGGCAAGGCGAGGCAGGGCAAGGCAAGGCAAGGACTCTGATTCCCATGAGGTCCGCGCGGATATGGATATGGGGGATATGGGATATGGGATTCGGACCAGGGGCCATGAGGGGCTCGCGACAAGCGACTTGTCAAAAGTGACATGGGCCGTTTTCTGGCCGTCGAAACGAAACCGGGCGTCTACGTCATGGGCAGTTTTTTATCCTTGTGCACAGAGAGAGAGGACTTCGGGCTGGACCGTCCAGTTCTAAATGCGTGTCCGGCGCATGTATCGGACGACGTCACAGGCCCTGCACCACCACCCATTTCTACATATGTTGTGCAGGCAGGCACAGGCAGGATGTCTGTTTTTTGGGGAGAGAGATGCAGCCCAAACGGTGGGCGGAGACGAGCTAAACGGACGCCAGCGACGGGTACCTGAAACGCAGACGACCGGGGGTATGGGAGAGGGAGGGCATGGGTGAGGGTTCTGGAGTGTTTGGTAGAGTAGGGATAGAAGCTGATGCGATGCGGGGGGTGGCTGGGGAAGGGGAACACGAGAAAAAGGTTGAAAGATAACGGAGTGAGTTGAGAAAAAAAAGAAAAAGAAAAAAAAAGAGGTCACGTTGTAGATGTGTGTAAATGCGTATGTAAAAATTTGATGGTGTTGAGATCTGGGCGTGGGGGTTCTTTCTTGGTTAACAATGAGTTTCTTGAAGACAAAAAAGCAACCAATATTGCCTAATCGTGTAATGGATGACAAACAAGTCTTTGCCAGGGACATAAAGCATAATTTTTTTTCTCCATCCACGTTTGGTGGGGACAAGTCATCCAGGAACATGAGGCCAGCGAGCGAAGGTCGGAGCTCTTGCAGCTCTAGACCGATGATGTCGACTTGTCCGGGGTCGTTGAGGACACTAGGGCAATGCCGGGCTGGAAAAAGGGGATGCCGGGAAACCCGAGCAACAGGAGGAAAGAAAAGAAAAAAAGAGAGACACAATGGAGAGAATGGGACGGGGGGGAGGGGGAAAAAAGAAACGATGCCACAACTGAGAGCTGAGAAGCACAAGCAGCAACCAGCAACAACAGCAGCAACTCCAGGGCTAATACGCGTACTCGGTCTTCGCCATGACAGGACTCTGCACCAGTGGCGAGGTGCGGTCACCGGCGTACACTATTCGTTCAAGGCATCAAATCGGAGATTTGGCGCGTACCAAGCGAGCCGTGCCTTAGCTGCTCCTACTATACATGCCTACACTGACTTGTTATGCTGCTAGGCGCTCGGAACCTGCTGCCGCTGGGTTAGGTACATACGTACATGGGCCGCCTTGCATTGCACCCGCATTGGAGCAGCGTCAGCCATTAGATTTGGTTGCGCGGCTACAGTCGCTGCGGCAAGTCTGTCTGACGGCACACACACGCCATAGACCACACACCACTTTGCAGTTTTTTTTCGTTGGGGGCCCTTGCTTTTTTTTTTTTTTTTTTTTAACTCCTCTTGGGTCTTTTTTTCTCCTTCAGAGGGGGCCCGGGATGTGTTCCAACCCACAAGGCCGCATGGGGTTATTGGGAAGACACGGATGCAGAGATGAAGGACAGGCCACCACCTTGACGAGTGGGGCACCTCTCTTTGGCCAGGTCGGTTCCCATCCCGGTTTGCCTAGGAGAGGGAACGGAAGGAGGCTAAACCGCTTGAGATGGGATGGCATATGTCTCCGAAGCCTGGGCGAAGAGAAAACACGAAATGCCCACTGTGGGCATGAGAAACCAAACAGGGCTGCCAGAAACAAACAAAACCGAAAAGAGGGACCCCCGGGGCCCCGTCTGACAGTGCAGAAAAGTCAAGAGCAGTGTTTTTTTTATTTGTTTTTGTTTTGGCGCCGACATGCACTCTCGCCTGCGCTAACTCCATCTCCGCCGTCAAGTCGTCCTTTTTTGGTGAGCGAGCTCTGACGACACAGCGGCCACCCGTTCTGCGACCCTCGCCCCAGCCCGACCCGACCTGACCTATCCCACACCTACGGACGGTGCGCCCAAGACCACCAAGGGCGGCCTATGCCAGATTGGGCCCTGGGGCCGGGGGGCGCCTCTATTTTTCTCTCTCTTGTGTACTTGCCTGTCAGCCAAAGGATTGAGGGAGGGGGGGGAAGGGGAGAGCTGAGCATGGTGGCGGAGGTGAGGGGTTGGTTGAGAGCCAGCTGAAGAGCCGCTCAAAGTAGACTTGGAGGGTATGAGATAAGTTAGACGGCGGCGGCGGTTGCTGTAGTTGGATGGGACGGGACCAGTTCCGATCGCAGTAAGTTTTGAATAAGTACGACGACGACAGAACAACAAGGCTTGGCCTGCGTAGTGGCTGTGCAAACCTGCAAAAAAATCCGCAATTCTGCAATCTGCAAGGAAGACCAACGTAAAAGTAAAGTAGAAGGCGGAATGCACTGACGATTTTTTACGGTGGTTGTCCGTATCCCTCCGCGATCTGTTCGCAGCAAAGACAGGCAGAACGGACAGACGTACGGTTGATTCCCCGACTGTTCCCTGTTCCCTTCCTGCGGTAACTGACTGACATTGGCGGCGGTGCGTCCGCAGAGGGCCCGTGGGATGGAGAAGCTCATGGATGAGTGCTGATGGTTTTCATGGATGTGCTGGGTCGGCCGGGCGAGAATTGGGGCCCAGTACATGCTGGAAGGGCATTTTTGCAGCGTACCGCTGTCTGGGCTCAGGTACCTCGTTTCTTTTTTTTTTTTTTTTTTTATCCCCTACTCATTTTGGCTGTATGTATTTTCTGCCCTGGGCTCTTTTTTTTCTTTTACGGGGGATCACTGTGGGTAGAGGGGAAAAATCCCCACTGAGAACCCACTCGTGCGTCTTTCTAACTGTGCTGCTGCTGTGCCCTTGGGCCCTTTTTCACTGGGGCCCTTCTGGTATACCCTTGGTACCCTTGGCATACTGCACACTCCGCCTATGACCTCCGCCCAAGGCCGACCAGTGGTGTGGTACGGGTACATTGTACTTGCGGCTGCTGGCAGACAGTAGACTGTGCGCCGTACCTCGCCGGCTGTGCGCGGGTCAAGAGGTACTTGGGTAGCTCGTCCAGTTGCAGCCCATTGCAAGGTACCCGGCCCTAAGGCAGCCTTTCCGGCCCTGCGCGGTCCTCAGCGGTCCCTCCCCCCCCCTCCCTCTGCTGCTGCTGCTACTGCTGCCCTGCCTTACCCTGTCATTGTCCATCAATGTACCGTCCCACCACCGCTCTGTGGCACGGTACCTTTCGCCCTCCCCACTGGCTGATTGACGGGCACTGGGTGGCCCATTCTCCTCTCTCCCAGCGCTTCCGTCTACCGCACTCATAACGAGCGAGCGAGCAGCACCTCCACCACCTCCACCTCCACGACACCACCCATCGACGGCTCCATTATCGCCGACGATCCTTTCTACTCTCCCTACTCCTGCCGTCTCACTTGGACGTCCTTTTCCTCGTTCCTGCTTCAGTGCTTTGCTGCCGCTGTTGCTGCCATTACCTCTCACCACTCTCTCGTCGCGGGTTCTCTTTGTTCTCCTTTCAACGACCGCCACCCCCCCGTCGTTGACCGTCTCCGCTTTCTACGCCTGTCGATTTGCTTCCTGGCCTGGCTGCGACCCAAGCTGGCCTCCTCCCCTTCTCCGCGGATTCCTCCTCCTCCCCCCTCCGCCGCATCGACGACTTGATCCAGCCTTTTTGTCGACTCCTCCTCCCCGTCGCCTTTTAACGCTGGATCTACGCGGACGATCGTGGACGGCTGATCGACCCGACCGACGCCCACAGACCCCCCTCCTTGATCCATCTCGACACGACCAAAGTTTCCACCTCCTACCACGCGAGCATCGCCGACGCAGACACCACTCCCCACGGCGAGACATCCTCTGTCGACCATAGCCGCGATCCTAGCCGTTTTCGACTCTTGCCTGGCGACTGCTCGCCCCCCGTCGTCACCATGATGAGCTTCGACGGAGGCACGGCTTACGCCGAGTCGGACGCCGACGACGAGTATGAGCGAAGCATGGGCGGCCACTCCCCCGTGGGCGATGACGAGGGATCTCCCATCGACTCTGAAATGTCCACATCCGCCGAGCACACGCCGACCACCTACGGACACCACAACAGCATCGACCGCTTGCCCGAGACCATCATAACCGAATGGACAGTGGACGAGTGTGCCGACTTCATCGGCTCTATTGGACTGCAGCAGTACGCTGATCACTTCATCGGTTCGTCTCTCCCCGCTCGAAAACCGACAATGTTTCCCGCAGAGTCGTTTACGGGGCGTCTCAATGGATAGGCCTCTTTACTAACACGGGACCTTGCAGAGAACGAGATTGTGGGCGAGGCTCTTGTCGCTCTCCTCCACGACGACCTCAAGAGCATGGGCATCAACAGTGTGGGCCATCGTCTAACCATCCTGAAGAGCGTCTACGATGTCAAAAAGGCCCAGGATGTCCCGCTCGAGAGCGACCACTACCTCCCGCTTTGTACGTCGCTTATCTGCTTCATTGGTGACCTGACCTGAATCTAACGCAATCCTCCAGCCGCCGACGCCGAGGCACAATATGCCACTGCGACGCTCAAGGACATCAAACACCTGGTTGAGCAACTCCGCCTGCGCGACGAACGTATGAGTATGCTCGACCAGGATCTGCGACGGATGACGGAAGACTTTAGACGTCTGAGAGAGGACGTGCTCCCCGCCCTCCGTCTGGTCAAGGATGCTCAACAACCTCTACCGAACCTGAGCAGCAACAACCAGGCATACAGCTATGACAGCACAATATCGCCCCCGGCAGTGGCGCCAACACCTACGCCCAGCCAATCCGCAAATCCCATGAAGCGCCAATACTCGACAAGGAGGTTCGTCATTGGCGACACCCCCAAGAATGCCTCCCCTACCCAGGCCTCCCACGAGAGGTCAATAGCCGAAACCACTCTAGATCCCGCCAGCGCTGCAGAGCGAGCAGTCATGTCGTCATCACACCTCGCGGCCATGAATGGCGGCCAAAACTCCTCTCCATCGTATCCTTCTCCCAATATCCCCTCGCCGACCTCTCCGCCAACGCACATGAGCGGCACCACACTCGGCTCTAGATCCTATAGAAGCGAAGCGCCAACGCCATCAACACGCAGCACCTTTGACAATTCAGACCACGGAACCTACAACTCATCTCGTGACAAGGGACCATCAGGACCTCCCCGCCGAAGAGAGACTCCCGTCCCCGACACACCAAATCCCAGCAATGCTTCGGTCGAGATATTCAAGTCCTTCCGTGTTAGCATGGATGATCCCTGCTACAAGGTCCTACCCGCAGCGCTCAAAAAGTACCAAATCAACGCACCGTGGGATCAATATGCACTGTACATTGTTTATGGGGATCAGGAACGGTGCCTGGGTCTCCAGGAAAAGCCGCTGATATTGTTTAAGCAACTGGACAAGGAAGGCAAGAAGCCCATGTTCATGTTGCGAAAGACGACAGCCAGCTCGACAGACAACGAACCGGGAAGCGCAGGACTGGGCACCGCGACTCGGGGAGCGGCAGCAGGGTACGACCCCCCAGGAGGAATCATCTAGGTCATGGATCTGGCCATAATCCTTACCCCGCACCATTTTCTTTGGAGCATCTGCAGTATATCAGGCCTTGGGCATCGGGGCGGCGCGTACCGAAACGCGGGTTTACCTCAACGAAATTACACCGGAAACATGCATACTAGGAGTCAGACCGTTGGGTTACACGACACGAAATTTGTGCATAGCGCTGGGATAAGACAATTTTGTGTTTTTACTTTTTTTTTCTTGGGCTACCTTTTTGGGAGGGGAAGACGGCATGTCTGGTGAGGAGTTTATGGCCTCAGTGCCGAATGAGGCCCGAGAGCATTCGCGTCAGTGGGTCCCGGTTCTTGCGCGCCGAGTTGCTGGGACTGGGAGCGGACGTGAAACGTGGGCAGCAGGGAAAGACGCCCGAACCATGTCTGTGTATGCTTATGCTGTCGGGCCTAGGTCGGACCTTGATCAGACTACTCCACGAGAGGACGGAAAGTGGAGGAGAGTGTAAGAGAGGAATACCACGAGATGTGGGGGACACACGGCTTACGCAGGCTGTAAGCTAAGCTAAGCTACGCTACGTGAAGCGGTTTGGCGTTGGCCTACTCTTTTGGGTCGCTTTGGCACGACGGTGTTCCCGCGCAGGAGAATGTTGGGTATTCGGGTGTCCTTTTTGCGTCGTCTGGCAACCTTGTGACTAGAAACAGGGCACTGCGAGGGTGTATGCCTCCCCTATTGTTTCTATGCCGTCTTCTACAAACTACGGACTCTGGGCTATACGGCGTTGTATAAAAAATTCGGGATTGGTTTGGTTTCGGGAGAGGAAGCTATAAGAGACAGCGGAAGGAAAGCAAAGCAGAGCAGAGCAGAGCAACGCAATGCCAAGCTATGCTAAACAAATCAAGGGGAAGCTGATGTCTATGTTGGAGAGATTGTCTCATAATTGAATCGCATATTTGCGGGAGGCGGCTTATTTTGCCTTGTTCCATATTATTGGGAATAGAGATTATTTTGTTGGGAGAAGGGATGTATGTAGATTGCAGTCGGGCGGAGTATTGGCTGGAGGGTTGTTTCGAAATACCAGCGGGAATTGGCTCGATTGTATTGGTGGAATGTAAATGTGACGAGTGGTGGAGGGGGGTTGCTCACATAATGATGATAATGCAAGATTACATTTGGCAACAAGGTGTTTTGTTTGATTGCTTTGGGCATGGTTGCGTAGCATTTATAATTTTACGGCTGTAGTAATTTGTAACAGATGGCTCCAACGCAATAAGCTTGTCCAACTTGAATTCCCTCACACACAACTCCAACCATACGTAGCGTAACGTAACATGACATTAACATAACGGTAAGTTTACAAATCGCTCTGAGGTTTGGGTTCCCTTGAAACAGATAAACAAACAAACAAGCGAATAAACAAATAAACATTATCATCATCATCATCACTCAAGCTCGCACGCACCATCTCCATCCATCCGGTACCCCCCGCTTCCCTTCGAACTCGGCCAGGAAGGCGTCGACGGCCTCCCAGGCGACCCCCCTCCTCATGCCCGTCTCGTCGTCCCAGCTCGAGTGCAACCCGACCAGGTCGCCGGACCGCCCGTCGACCAGGCCGGCGCCGCTGTGGCCCCAGTAGGTCCAGCAGGTGTGCGCCAGGGCGCCAATCTCGCTGTTGTCCTGCACGTCCTGGCCCGCGGCCAGCCCGCGAAACGAGCCCGTGCTGGCGACGAGCGTGTCGTAGCCCGTCTGTGGTGCTGCTTTCCCCGGAGCCGCCGCCGCCTCTAGGTCCTCGCTGCCCGGGTGGCCGATGCACACGAGCCGCGCGCCGACCCTGGGGGGCTGCGATGCGATGCGCACGTAGGGGAACGGGCGCGGCGGGGTCTGCGGCTCGCCCACCTCCCCCGCCTCCCCAGCCTCGGCTTCCGCGATGACGAGCAGGGCGAGGTCCCGCACGGGGTCCCAGGCGGCGACGCGGGCGGTGACGACGGCTCCGGAGGCGAAGAGCAAGGGGTGCAGCCGGCCGAGGTCCAGCTCGGCCGAGGTCTCTGCGATGCAGTGGGCGCAGGTGAGGAGGACGCCGCCGGGCGAGACGCAGATCGCGGTGCCGGCCTCGGCCTGGGCGAAGACGAGGGAGGCGGCGACGGGGTCGGCGCCCGAGAGCTCAAAGCGACGGGCCAAGTCCTTTGGCAAGGAGACGGAGTGGGATCGCAGCCAGGCGCGCTTGCGTAGCAGCGGCGAGGTGGGCGGGTTGCGGAGGGACCAGGGGATGGGAGAGATTTGAAAGTCCGAGGAGCGGGAGGAAGGGGAGAAAGAAGTAGGGGCGAGGGAGACGTGAGTTGGCGATGTTGAGGTTGAATGTGAAGAAGAAGGCTGAGGTTGTGAAGTTGGTGCTTGGAGTTGTTGTCGTTGTAAGCGGGCTGAACTCCGTGTTTGACGACGGGGCGGTGTATCCGCCGTCAGATCTATGAATTGAGCCGACATTGCCTATATGTCATCAAAGTGATGTACTAGATTTTGATTTGAATTAAAAATGTTGATCTCACAACGGTAGTCAATGGTGAGTCTGCGTACTTATACCACAGGTAATCCATGTAAGTGGTGAGGCTGCCACTAGTTGGGTCCACTTGGAACTTCACGGTCCCGGTGGCTGCCTAGAACAGGAACACCATCTGAAGAAATAACATGATTCAAAATTTGGCGCGCCCGGTATTGTTTCCGTAATATTTAGACATTATCTACCGTCGAGCAAACTTTCTCAAAAACACCCTAAATTTCCCCTTCTTAGCTGCTTTTAATCTAGCACTCTCCTTATTTTCCCACTCCTCGAGCCATTCTGCAGCCTCCTTCGTCTCATGGTGATCTGGTCCGATAATAGCAGATCGCGATTCAAAGCATTGCTGCATGAGATTATGTGCATCATCATAACGGCCACAGGTGTTCCAAATAAGGGCAAGGTCGTAGAAACCATCCAGGGTTATTGGGTTTTTCTCCCCAAGAAACGCCCGGCTGAGGGACAATGCCTCAGACCCCATAGATTCTGCTTTGTCATGATGGCCCTGTGAATAATATATCCTTGAAAGACTGAGCATACATCCGATTGTATCTGGATGCTTCTCTCCAAGCACTTCTCGAGAAAGATGAAGGGCTTCGATATTAAGAACCTCGGCCTTGTCGTAGTGTCCTTGCTGGTGGTAAGTCTTTGATAAAGCTAGTTTGCTGCCAATAGTCTCTGGATGCTTCTCTCCAAGCACTTCTCGAGAAAGATGAAGGGCTTCGATATTAAGAACCTCGGCCTTGTCGTAGTGTCCTTGCTGGTGGTAAGTCTTTGATAAAGCTAGTTTGCTGCCAATAGTCTCTGGATGCCTCTCTCCAAGGATATCTTGCCGAAGATCTAAGACCCT